>VZSE01013944.1:0-38489 GCA_013398275.1 Promerops cafer
TTTTATTACTATATATTAGTATATTATTAGTACTCCCAGTATTATATATTGTAATATTTAATATTTTATTAATTTTTTTATCTGGGAAAGCTGAGCTTTCTTCTCCCAAACCTTTCTGCTTTTCCTGAGGTTGCCTCCTCCTAGAGCAGCCTGTTTCCAAAGTTATCTGCAGGTCTCGAAATGTAGCTGTGAATTGGGAGCATTTTCAACGTGTTTCTCCCTCTGGAAATTCCAGAGATGCTCAGAAATTCCCTCTCAGTGCCCTGAGTGTCAGCTTGCAACTGTGGGGGGCAATTTGAAAAGCTGAATAAATATTCTCTGTAAGAAAATCACCTGTGTTTGTGTGCTAAAGAGGATTTTTACCCTGATGCATTCATCTGAGGGAAGAAGAAATATTCACCACTTCCACTAAGGAGCAGAATTTTATGGCAAATAGACCTTCCCAGGCTGAACTTTGCAATTGGCTTTGAGCTCAATTTATCTTCTGGATCACAAAATTCAGCTCGTTTTGCTGCAAAGAGTCCAGGTGAGACAACAACAAAAACAGGGTTGGTTTTTTCCTTTTTTTTTTTTTTCTTTAGAAACCTCAAGACAAATATGATTTAGTGGTGGTGATATTTGCTCTTGACAGAGCTAATGCTTTGGTAGCCTTTCCCTTGACCCCTGTAGATGGCATAGCCAGGAATATTTAAAATGTGATTTATGATGTGCTCTGGGAGACTTTCCCAGATGGAGCTCTGAGATGGATTTGGGGAGAAAAATCCCTCGCTGGAGGCCTTCAGCTGCCTGTGCCCAGAGGGACTTGTTCTGTGCTGAACAGGCAGTCAAGGAGGGGGACAGAGGACTTCCCAAAAACGAGCCCATTTTCAGCATCAAAGAAGGGCCAAGGTAAGTGCCAAGTTAAGAGAATCATAAAACCGTGGAATTGTTTGGGTTGGGAGAGACCTTGGAGATTGTCCAGTCCCACCCCCTGCCACGGACCTAAACCCTGGAGCGGGGAGGTGAGTGGGGGTTGCTCAACTTGCACAGAATCCCAGCGGGGTTTGGGCTGGGAGGGACCTCAGAGCCCATCCGGGGCCCCCTGGCCTGGGCTGGGACACCTCCCACTGTCCCACTGCCCCGTCCTGGGCAGGGACACCTCCCACTGTCCCACCACCCTGGCCTGGGCAGGGACACCTCCCACTGTCCCACCACCCTGTCCTGGGCAGGGACACCTCCCACTGTCCCACCACCCCGTCCTGGGCAGGGACACCTCCCACTGTCCCACCGCCCTGTCCAGCCTGGGCTGGGGCACTGCCAGGGCTGGGGAGTCACTGGAGGCACTGGGAGCAGGAAGGATCATGCATGAGAGGGCACGAGGCCAGAGCCAGGAGCTCGGGGCTGAGTTCAGAGTCCAGCAAAGATCTTCAGGTGCATTTCAGCTCCTGCCTTTGCCTCCTGGCCCCTGAGTGTCCATGGACTCTCTCCATAAAACGGGGGTGGCATCAATCCCTGCCCACGCTGCAGTGTCAGGAGGACAGGCCTATTGATGATTATAAAGTGTTCAGGTAACTATGGCAACAGATATTCTGCCTTTTTGCATCTTGCAGGAGGATGAGAGCCTGAACTGCCCTGAAACCTCCCCACGCCCCCCGGGCTGACTCATCACTTCCCAGCCCCTGCTTCCCCGGGATTATTCCAGGAAAGGTTGCTTCTCTTGGGCTGGAAGCAACGGAGGAAATTTTTTAAAAGCACCTTGCTTTATTGCTTGCTGGACAGATTATTCCCAACATCACGGCTTGGGCTTGGAAAGAGTCCATAATGTTTGATGGCAATAAAACAGAGAGCTGAGGCACAGAATTTATGGCCATGAGCTAATGAAGTGCAGGGATGAATGTTCAGTGTAACCCTGCTCCCTGCACCTCTCAGCAGCTCTCCGTGTCCTCCCCAGCTCCTTGCAGGGGCTTTGGGTGATCCAGGAGCCCTGAGCCTCCCTGGTAATACCCAGCATTTTCATTTAATCAAAACAACTTCAGGCACTGCAAAAAGCAGCCAAGACAGGGGAGAAATTGCTCCATGAGCAAACAGTAATGCCATGAAGAGGGGAAGCTTATCCAGACTCGGGGGAAATAGGGGTGGCTGTTATTGGTTATATTGGTGAAAATAACAGCACTGCAGGGAGAGGCTGAGCAGCTCCACTCACTCTGTGCATCCCAGGAAGGTGCTGCAGCTCCAAATCCAGGCCTGGGAGCTCTGCAGGAGATGGAAAACGTGGTGCAGGGCATGGGGAGGGTCCCGAGGAGTTCCTGGGAGCTTGACCAGGCTGAGCTGGGCACTGGCAGTGCCATGCCTTGATTTTGGGAACCATCTGACCTCCATGGCCATGGAGACTCCCTGCCCATCCCTGGGGTTATCCTGGTGGGGCTGCTGCCAGAAGGGAGGGGAGGTGTCTGTGCCTCTCTGTCAGGAGCCAGCCTCACCCTCAGTAAGGGGAGATGGAAATCCCAGCAGCCCAGGTGGGTTTGTGCCCTCCCCTCCCTTTTCCCCAGGAGGCCTCATCGTGTCCCAGCTTTTGTGTTTGAATGGAAAACCTGGTGAGGTCTGAGTTGCTCCTGGGTGGGAGGGAGACCCCACCATGCCCAGCAGCACCCCTGGATGAGCAAAACCTTCCCATCCTTCCCAAACCACGAGGGAACAAAAGATCCCCGTGACAATGCTGTGCCCTCTGCTCTGGTGCTCCGGGATGGCCCTGCTGGAGCAGGGAGGTGGCACCAGAGGGGACCTGCTGTGGTCTCCTCCAGCCTGACCCATCCTGGGATTCTGGGATTTCCCCCACTCATCTCTGGGCAGAGCTGTACTGGATTTTGTTGTGGTTTACTTTTTTTTTTTTGTGTGTGTGTCCACTACATAAAAATCCAAGGAGCTGCAATCAGAGCAGTTAAACATTCATGTGAAGCTTCTCTTTCTTCCTTGCCCCACTCCCAGAGCTCCCCAGGAACTCTCATTCCCAGCAGATTCCCTCTGGCAAGACCAGGGCGTTGGAAGCCAAGTGTGCTTCCCCTCTGGCCAAGGACACTTGTCCAGCAGCACCATCTGGGGACACTGGGCTGGCACCTGGCCAGGGATGCAGCAAAGCTGAGGAACGAGTGACCTTGGCTGCTGATTTGCCTCTCTCATGGAGGGCAGGGCTGGCTCTGGAGCATCTTCTCCCTCGCTGGAGCTGGAGGGAGCTGAGCTGAGACTTCCCAAAGTGCTTGAATTACACCTTCCTCAAGCATTCCTTCAAGTTCCAGAGAGTTTTTACAACCAGCGTGGCACCTTTCCCCGTGTAAACACATTTTAAAAAGCTGAAAAGCCTCGTAAGTGCTTTAGAGATGTGGTTCACCTTCCTTTTGGCTGACAGGAATGTTTGCATCAACAGAGAGGCAGGTTCTTGGTGCTGCTTTCACTGAAACTCCCTTCGAGCCATAAACTGCCCTGGACACCTCCCCAGGTTAGACTCAGCCCAGGGATATTCCCAAATCCTCGTGCTGGGCTGGAAATGAAAGGCAGGAGAGAGCAATGGATTGACAGCTGTGGAAACCCCCTCAGGGCCACCTGGAGCTTTCTGCAGGAAAAGCAGCCGGGTGACATTGAACTGTTTGGGCCTGGCTGAGCTGCTCTGGAGGGAGGAATGCTGCTCCAGGAATGGGCTCCTCTCAGTCAGTTCTCTTGATATTTCACCCCTCTGGTCACTGAATCTCCTTTTTGGCCAGCAGAGAAAACTCAGCTTTACCTCTACACCTCCCTCAGAGATCTGCCACGGGATGGGATGAAGGGCACTTCTGTCCCCAGAGGAATGTTGGAGGGGCTCAAAAACACGGATTTAAGTGGGAACCCTCAGCTCCAACTCCATCCAGACCAAGAAGAGGTGACAGATTTAGCAGGACAAAGGATTCCTCACTAATAACACAAATATATCCTTGGTTCTGGTGACAAAGGCACCAAACAGCTGCAGCCAATTATTGAGGGGGAAAAAAAAAAAGTCAATCTATGGCTAAATTAAAAATAAAGAAATGAATACAATTTAATGAGTTTTAACTCCACAGGAAGTTGAAGAAGGATGGGATATTTTGATTTTGGACTCATTACAAACAACAAAGTGGTTTGACAGGAGATGCTAAATTTCCCAGAAGACCACTCTTTAATTAATTTAAAATCATAAACCAATTAACATATTTAATACTAAACGCTCATACAATTAATTTGGCACTCGGAGAAGACGTGTGGTATTTAGGGAAGGGAAAAGAAAAGCCGATTTCTCAGAGAGAAATAAGAAGTTGATTTATTTAACCACAACATTCACAAGGAACAGGATGAACACCCCTTCAGGTGAAAAACTCAGCTCTTCTTCCATACATCTGACCTAAATTTCCCTTTTTCAGTCTGAACCCATTCTCACTTCAGGATGAGGTCCCTCTCCAGACCCTGCAGCCCCTGCAGACCCTGGAAGGGGCTCTGAGCTCTCCACAGCACCTTCTCCTCTCCAGGCTGGACCATCCCAGCTCTCCCAGCCTGGCTCCATGGGGCAGGTGCTCCAGTCCCTTTCTCAACTCCCAGGTCTCCTCTGGAGCTGTTCCAACAGTTCCTTGTCCTTCTTATGCTGGGGACACCAGAGCTGGGCCCTGTTCCAGCTGGGGTCTCCCCAGAGGCAGAATCCCCTTCCTGGCCCTGCTGCCCACAGCTTTGGATGCAGCCCAGGATTTGTTTGGCTTTCTGGGCTGTGCCATTTTCCCCCAGGATTTGTGTCCAAACAGCTCAGAAGTTTTCTGGGAACTGATAAACTTCCTCTGGCTGTGGAGCTGAAGGAAAGGACAGCCAGGTAAGAGAATTCTCGTGTCTGGGTCTCACCTCCTGTCTGGTTGCAGGTGACTCTCCCAGGAACCCCTGTGGATAATTTGTGTTCATCTTCCTCTCTCCTCCTTTGATGGACAAGTGTTTATTTTCTTATTTTCCAGCCTGAGTGGGGAGAAATGGAAGATGCCTGGAGCAACAGTTTTCCAGGTCATTAGGAAGCCAATCAGAGAGGGGCTGAATCTTGGGGTGATGTTTTTCACTGGCATCAGAGAAGGAGGGCATGGCCTGTCCTATTCAAGCAGTTCAAAGAATTCTTCACATGGAGGAAGGAGCACCAAGTTTAAGGATTGGGAGAAAAATAAGGAGAAGATCAAATAAACTTTCAAACCTGGCTGTGTGTGATCTCAGAAGCCTTCTGACAATAACATGTTATTCCTCATCATTACTGAAAGGCAGAATTAAAACTGCTTTAGTGCTTAAAAGTGCTTTTCTGGACTGCAGCACGCCAGCATTTCTCCTGTGTGGAGTGGGAAACTGGGAATTTCTGGGTTTAGGATCGTTTGGAAGGCAAGGAAAAGCTCCCCCAGGGGCAGCTTATCTGCAATCCCTGCTGGGAGCAATCCCCAGCCCTGGGTGAGCACGGCCCTCATTTCTGAGCACATCTGTTTGTGCTGGGCTCTGCCCTGAACATGAAATTCCTGTAAGCTGGCCCTTAATGGGAATTAAGCTTCTTGGGAGGTTTTAGAACTCTCAGGTTTTAGAAGGCTGAGGACGGTGAGCACAAAAGAGTTTGTAAGGAAAAAAAAGGAACTTGTGAATAGTCCTGGAAACAGAGGCATATCCTGAGTGTCTGGGGTACAGGAGAGCTTTGGGCCAGAGAATCATGGAATTATGGAATATCCTGAGTGGAAGGGACCCCAAAGGGATGGGATCTACATCAGACATCCCTCACAGGGCCTTGTTTAGCCTGTCCAGCACCCAGGGCACTGCAGCAGACAGCAGGCATAAAGCCTGACTGCTGCTCCAGCCACTTCTCACTTGCTACTGTTTGTTTCTTTGGGAATTGCCTCACTTACTCAAAATAATTTAAAATTTTGTACACAAAAACTAATCAGGAACCCAAATTATCTCCTTTTTAAGCATGGGAAGAAATGCAGAATCAGCCTGAAATCATTTCGAAAATAATAAAGGCAGATTCAGTGAGAGACTAAAAAGCAGAGCAAGTACAGCTGTGAGCTGGTCTAGGTTTATCTCAGCTACTGAAAAGCAGACAAAAGGTATTGGTCTAGCTCAGATTTAATTTTTTAAACTAACGCTTGGTTGCATAGAGATTGGGGAAATAATGAATATTCTGCTTCAGCTGCTGCACCAAAAAATTCCAAAGCAAAATGGCACATGTCACATTGAAACAAGATTGGTGCTGCTTCTTTGTAAGTGGGATGAAGACTCCCTTTAAAAACACTATTTTTAGTCAACTAAAATTTGCCATTGACATGAAGTGAAATGTTGTCTCCTTTTCAGAACTTGGGCCTCCTCCTTGGTGTTTTTCCTTCAGTGGGAGGTGGGGGGAAGATTTTGGAGCATTTCTTGCCACTTTCAAAAGGATTTTGCTCCTGAGAATTTCAGCTTTCTTCTACTTTCACTTCTTGTTAAAACAAGAGCAATAAAGCCTGACCGTGTTTTAAGATGATTTGGGTCAGGGTGACCCCAGGCCCCAAGTGACACCATCTCTGTGCCCACACCAGCCCAGGACAGCACCAGACCTTCCCAGCAGGAGCTCCAGGCTGGGAAGTTCAGTTCCCTTCCCAAAGGTCCATCCTGACCCACTGGGGACAGGCTGGGACAGGGTGTCCTGGCAGGACCCCCCTCCGTCCAGCCCTGGAGGGAGCTGGTGACAACGGAGCTCTGAGATGTGCCAGTTGTCTGAGTGATGTGTCCTTCCCCCAGAATGCAGCCCATAATCACAGCAATTACACATGGCAATCATTAATAATTGCATTTCCCTTCAATCAATTTTTACTAAAATATAGCTTTTGTGCCAGATTCCAGTCAATTTTTCCCATAGATGTGTCTCAGGCCTTGGCAATATTCCTTTGGGAAGATCAATCAGAACCCAGGACAGGATGACATGCTACATTTCTGGGGGGATCCAAGTTTTAATTAATTGTTATTCATAAACTAATTATTGGATTTACAAATGAGTTCTTGGGAAATTCATTAGCCCTTGGAAGCTGCGTGTCAGCCATTTGCAGCAGGATGTGAGTCTGCTTTTCTTCAGGAGATGGAAATCCGTGCCTTGAAATGCAAAAAGGTTTTTTTTCCTGGAGCTCTGTGCCCGTGGCCAAGGTCATCCCCCACCCTCCCCCTGTCCCTGCTCTTCCCCTTCATGCCTGGAGAGGCCACCTGGAGCAGAGGCTGGACAGAGTTAGAGGAATAAAGCAGGGATTTATTAAAAGGCCTCAAAGGATTCACCTTGGGCAGCACAAGAGCCTGGCCATGGCTACACCCAAGATGGACCCAAGATGGACCCAAGATGGACTCAGAGTCAGGAGTTCTCACACTTTTATAAGCTGTGCTCCATTTCCATGTGGGGTTATTGCCCAGTTCCAGCTGCAGGCTGTGCAGTCCCATCCTCCCAGGTTGCTCCCCTCAGCTGCTGCTGTTTGCACTTTCTGGGCCTGAGGCTGCAGCGCTGTCCTTGGTCCTGGGGCTGGCCAAGGATTGTTCTGTGGGACTGAGCTGTGAGGAGAACCTGCTGGCACTTGATGTGAAGTGCAGAGTTATCTCCCAATGCAGTGCAGAGTCTGGAAAATGTGAAAGCTGAAACTTAAGGCATCACCCTCACGAGAAGCTGTGAGTCTCCCCTCAGCCTCCTCTGCTCCAGCAGAACAGACCAAGAGCCCCCAGCTGCTCCTCGGGAGGTTTCCCCTCTAAAAAAGGGCTTTATTGCCTCCTTTTGGGGAGGCTTTTCCCACAAAAGTGCCTCCACTGGCGTTCGGCCTGCCCGAAAGGTGCGGGCATTTGGCCTGCCTCAAACTCCAGCTAGGAGCAGCTTTGGGAGACAAATTCTGCACTGACTGGAGAGAGGAGTGGAGTGTGTGCTCAGGACAGCTCCAGGAGAAGGCCAAGGAAAACATCCATTGCTTTTAACCTTTGCTCCTTCCCACAGAGAGTGACCCAGAACTGCGTGTGGGGCTGGGCCCTTCCCACCTGAGCTGAATCCCACAAGTTTTGGGTTGGAAAGGGCCTTAAAGATCATCCATGGCAGGGACACCTTCCCACTGTCCCAGGCTGCTCCAGCCCCAGTGTCCAGCCTGGCCTTGGGCACTGCCAGGGATCCAGGGGCAGCCCCAGCTGCTCTGGGCACCTGTGCCAGGGCTGCCCACCCTGACAGAACAGGAATCAGTGGAATTCTGAGGGGCAGCTCTGATCTCTGCTCTCTGGGACAGGGACAGGGTGCAGGGAACGGCTGGAGCTGGGCCAGGACAGATTTATGTTGGATTTAGGGAAAGGTTCTTCCCCAGAGGGTGCTGGCACTGCCCAGGCTTCCCAGGGAATGGGCACGGCCCCGAGGCTGCCAGAGCTCCAGGAGCCTTTGGACAGCGCTGCCAGGGATGCCCAGGGTGGGATTTTGGGGTGTCTGTGAGGGGACAGGAGCTGCACTCACAATCCCTGTGGTCCTTTGCATCCTTCCCATGACTCTGGGAATAGAGGGACAGCCCACGCCTGCCCCTAAAGACAAGTCTCAATTCTATTTTTTGGTGTGCTTCAGCATTTTACCTGGAAACTGCCAGCTCTGCAGGCCAGACAAACCTATGTCGTTTCCATCAAGCAAAAGAGAGAAGAAATGTTGATTGCAGCTTGGTTTGGGACCTGGAGCCTTGTGCCAGTGCCTCTGGGGTGGGGAGAGGCTGCATGGGTGCTCCTTGCAGTGAAACATCGCAGCCCTGCTGTGAGCTGCTCTTTTTAGCAGCCTCTCCTCAGTCAGGGGTATTAATTGTTTTCAAATATCTGAGATGTCTGAGTTGTTCTTGCCCGAGGTGATAGGAAATTCTATTAAATCCTGTCAATTCTATTAAATCCTGCCAGCTCCAGTCCGGGCACTAATGCAGAGATGCCTCTGACTCGTGGTTTGTAACTGAGAGGGTTCGAAGGTGCCACTGCCTGAAACCCTGGAAAAGGGGAGTCTTTAAAGCACATTTATCTCCTGACCACATCACCTTTCAACCTGGCACGTTTGGGAATTCAAAATATGCTGGGATGAATGTTCTGAATGGAGCTTTTCAGAGCCCTTCCAGGCAGAACCAGAGCTGTAGGAGTCAGAGGCTGTGTTACAGGGAAAATCCCAGCTCAAATTAAAATCAAAAGTTGCTTTCAGTGCTCCTAAAGTGGATGAAAAATGTCCTTGTTTATCCTACTGGAGTTTGCAGAAGCAGCAGAAATCCATGTGCACTGCAATCTCTGTGATTTGTCAGCTCTCCCAGAGCCCAGCACTTAATGGATGGGAAAGCAGAGCTGGCATTTCTGTTCCAGTCCCCTGGATGTTCAGGGGAGGGAAACGTTGGCTCTGGAGCATTTGGGCATGAACTGGGGCTCAGGGAATCGCCTGCTCTGTGTGTGGCCCATCCTGGCAGCTCCCACATTTCCTTGCCAGGTGTTGGATGTCCAGGAGGAAAATGAGAAGCTCTCAGGATGCTTCCCTGAGAGAAGCCTGAAGCCCTGTCCAGAACAGAAACTAAACAGAAGCTTAATTCCCCACTCTCCTTTAAATTGGTCTTTTTACTCTCTCTTTTACTTGCTTTTTAATTTTTTTTTCCCAGTTGAAACTATTTACTGACTCACAAAAAGCTCTGAAACTGCATCCACTATTTGTCATGGAAAAAAAAAAAAAAAAGCCACAAAACCAATGCAAAAAATGCACCCAGCTGCTGGTCTCACATTCTGCTTCCAGCCCTACCTGGAACTGCCCGGTCTGGGACAGCCATCACAGACAGCACAGCTTTTTTGGGGGGTTAATGTCACACACGGCCTCTGTGGCCAAGTCCCTGAATCATCTGAAGGCCAGATTGACCCTCTGATCGATTCTCAGGTCATGGGGATGGTTTTTAATCCTGTTTGGTATCGATGGTGCACGTGAAGGGTGGGATGGGGAGCTGCTGGGGATCCCAGGCTGATCCCATCCCTCTGAGCTGACACTGAACCCCTCTGATGGATGCAAAGCCCGAGGCAGAGGGTGCTCTGGTCCTGCTGGAGACGGTGCCCTGAGGGAGATGCTTCCCACTCATCCCCCCAAATTCATCAAGCAAGGGGGTGCAGGGGCCACAAACCCTGGGGACAGCCAGGGCAGAGCTGGCAGGAGCAGAGAGAGGCCGTGGTGGCACTTCTGTGGGAAAAGCCTCCCCAAAAGGAGGGAATAAAACCCTTTTCTAGAGGGGAAACCTCCCGAGGAGCAGCTGAGGGCTCTTGGTCTGTTCTGCTGGAGCAGAGGAGGCTGAGGGGAGACTCACCCCAGGTACAGCTTCTCGTGAGGGGGGCAGCAGGGGCAGGCTCTGAGCTCTGCTCTGGGTGACAGGCACAGCCCCTGAGGAACGGCCTGAAGTGGTGGCAGGAGAGGATTAGGGGGGATTTTGGGAAAGGTTCTTCCCCCAGAGGGTGCTGGCACTGCCCAGGCTCCCCAGGGAATGGGCACAGCCCCAAGGCTGCCGGAGCTCCAGGAGCTCCCAGGGATGCCCAGGGTGGGATTTTGGGGTGTCTGTGAGGGGCCAGGAGCTGCACTGGGTGATCCTGGGGTCCCTCCCAGCTCAGGAAATCCCATGCAAACAGCCTTTAAAACGGGAGTGCAGGGAGGGACCCTGCCCTGTGTGGCCCCTTTAGCCTGAGAGAACCTTTGGGAAGATTCTTTAGCTGCAGTCGGTTCCCACCCGTCCCTCACACACCTGAGGCTAAACCTGCCTGCAAAAACGGATTCCTGTCCCAGTGCAGGTGTGCAGGAGCCTTGTGCTGAATGTTCAAACCCTGCAGCCCATCCACAGCCAGGGCCACTCTTGCCATGAGCGAGGAACAATTGATAAGCAGAGAGAAAACCAGCAGGGAACAGTCCTGCCCCCTCTGCTGATGCCTTTACCTCCTTCAGAAGTGCTGTGAGACTGCATCAACCCCCCCTGCTCCATAAATCCACGTGAAGGAAGGACGCCAGCAGCTAAAATGGGCTTTTTTTTACATACCTGAGCTCACATTAGCAGCACCCAGTGAACAAACCCTGCTCTGCTCTGAAACCAAGCAAACCCTGCTCTGCTTGAGCCCCAGGGAAGGTGCACGTGTGGTGGGAAGAAGCCTCTGGGTGCTTTAATAAGAACAATACCCTGAAAGCAGCAGCTCTGCTCTGAAAGTCATCGAGGACACACCAACCTGGGCTCCTGCAATGGCTTTTTTTATTTTTTATTTTTTATTTTTTATGAACACCTGTCCCAGCGTTAGGAGTGTTTTGGAAGAGACCTCCAGGAACAGAAAGAGTCAGGACACATTGCAGATGAAAGGGAGCAGAATTAGAAGATGGATGAAAATACTTATGCAAATGAAGCTTTCAAGCCCGTCGAGAAACTCACCACGACACTCATTTATTACTTTATTAAGACAGCAGATGGCAAACTGCTAATGAATGTGGAAGCCACGGAGAATTTTTATAAACAAACTGAAGGAGGAGGCTGGGAGGGAGGAACAGCTGGGTTTGGCTCCAGAGCCAGGCCCAGGTAAAGCCACGGGGTTTGGGAAGAGCAGGAGGCTGGAGGGGCTCGAATGGTGGTGCCCGAGGAGGTTTGGTGGTGGCACTTCCCAAAAATGCTGCTGGGATGATGTGATGAGTGCCATGCTGCCCTGGGAGGAGGCAAACCAGAGTGCAGGGCCATGGGCCAGCTCCGGATCCCAAAGCACATGGAGGAGTTTAAGGGTCATGAACCACAAAAAAGGTTCAATAAGAGCTGCAACCAGGCCTCAGGCAACTCTTCCCTGGGCTCAGCCCGGCCACGCAGAGGCTGAGCAGTGACACAGACACCAAAGCCACTGGAAGTGCCCCCAAAGCCACCTCACAGGACAGGGAGGTGCCCCAAAGCCACCTCACAGGACAGGGAGGTGCCCCAAAGCCACCTCAGAGGACACAGAGGTGTCCCCAAAGCCACCTCAGAGGACACAGAGGTGCCCCAAAGCCACCTCACAGGACAGGGAGGTGCCCCAAAGCCACCTCAGAGGACACAGAGGTGTCCCCAAAGCCACCTCACAGGACAGGGAGGTGTCCCCAAAGCCAGCTCTGCTGGCCCCCTGCCCCGGGGCTCCTCTCCAGCCAGCTCCTCCTGCAGCACTCCAGCCCCACAGCAGGACAGGGATTGCTCCTCAGCTTGGCCACTCCCTGCAGTTTTCCACTGCGATCTCCTAAAGGCACATTAAACACCACTCCTAGAGAAGAAAACCCTAAATCCTCTGAGGATCCTCAGCTCCTGGCCTGCAGTGCAGATTTCCCTCCCATGACCACTGATCTGCTGGTTCCATCCCAGCTTTCCTGACCAGTTTATCCATGGATATCATGCAGACCGAGAGGCACTAAAAATCTCCATGGAAATTTGCCCCAAATCTCCATCCTGGAGAGGATGGGATGTAAAACCTTCAGCAAAATGAGTCCTCTCCTTTTCCACTAAAAATCAGAAGCACAGACAGGTCTTTGAATCCAGGTGACAAGCCCAGGGAAGGCTGGATGGCTTTAAGCAGATATAATTTGGGATCCATAATGAGTATAACAGGTCTCAAAATACAGATAGAAAATCAAAATACGGAAGGAAAAGAGCATTCAACGAATTTCAGAACACACCCTTCCCCTGTGACAGGGCATCTTTAAGGCCTCTGGGACAGCTCCAATGCTCAGGAACACCAAGGGAGGCTTTATCTGATTTTTCTCTGGCTCTTTTTTGTCACCAGGCAGGAGAAGACAAAGCACTTCTTGTGGTAGCACACGAGATGCAAATAAGACAAAGATCAGCATTAGCACCACAAACAGCTGAAAGCCACAACTACAGGAGCCACAGGACTACCTGAAGATGGAGATTCTGTGGAGAATAATCCTTAGTTCAAGAGAGAAACCACTGTGGAGTGTTGGTAGCTATAAATCACCCTCAGAGCTCTTTAGCAGCATTCCAGACAGGAAAATAGAGACCTTTAGCACATCAGCAGCCCCTTGGGAATGCCAGAAAATGCAGATTTCCTGGAGAAATGTGAGTCATGTTGGTGAGAAACCTCTAAAGGGCAAGGGAGGGAATCACCTCTACAGGGTAGCAGTGAGTCAAACCTGTAAAGGGCATAGAATAAACAGGAATAAACAGGAATAAAAGGGATTGAAATGAATCTTTCCTTCTCAGCTGTTGGCTCAGAGAGAGCACAGTGGCAGCAGCTCCTCAGGAATAAATCTGACACATTTCTATTCAATGAATGTATGTGACACATGGCAGGGATGGAGGTGGTGGCCAAGGTCTGGCCCCAGGGCTTGGAGACCTGCAGGCACATTCAGGGCATGAAAAGGAGCTGGAAAGGGGCCTGGAGCAGCTGATGCAGAGGTTGCTGATGCTGCTGGAGGAGCCTGAGCCAGGAGGGATCTGTGCTCAGGAGTGGAGCAGGGAGCTGGCTCAGGAACCTGCACGTGCCTCAGTGCCCCGTGGAAATCAGGGAATCAAAGCAATTCCACAACCAGTCCTTGAGGAACTGGGGCTGCAGCCAGGCTGGGGGGCAGGAAGGCCTTTCCTGCACTCTAATGAGCTGATCTGACATCTCCTTGCTCGAGCTGACACTTATTACTGGAAATCTCAGCTTGTTTTCTTGCCATCAGCCAGGCCTCCCTCTTAATTTCCTCAGATTTCTCCCTGTCAGGTCACTTTAGAATTTCTTTGAAATAAAGACAGTCTTGTAAATAAATGGAGGCCAAGATGCTTCCCGTGGAGATGAGACAAGGCCTGTCAGGAGAAGAAATGAGGATTTGGAGCAGAGTCAACAAGAAGCACGTCTTTTGTTGCAATTGCTAACTAAGTGTAATTAACTTCCTGATGAGGTGCAGGATCTTAAGGACTGATTGGAGTTACAGACTAATCATTATTCATAAGAAATTAACAGACACAACTTACAGGGAGCTGAATGCTTTAAAAAACCCCTGTAAAAGCTCACTGGGGCAAACATCCCTGATCCAAGGCTGTGGATGAGCTGTGGATGGATTCCTCCTGGCCAGGGTGCTGTGGGGAGAGGAGAGGAGAGGAGAGGAGAGGAGAGGAGAGGAGAGGAACCAGCTCCCCTAAATTTGAATTCCTGAGTGAGCCTCCACAGGGAGAGGGGTTCAGCCCATCCCATCTCAGAACTGTGCTCCATCAGTGACCCCCTTTGCCAGGATAACACCACAGGTCCGTGGTATTCCAGGATGCTGTGGTTTCGTGGCAGGCAGGAGAGCTGTCCTGGCTCAGAGCCCGCAGCCAGGCTCACGTGAGGCAGCTCTGCTCAGTGCAGGAAAACACTCAAAGCTTCATTCATCCTGCAGCTCCCCTTTCTGCCCAGAAGGAATCTGTCCCTTAGCTGGGCTGCAACCCCCCTGGCACTGGCAGAGGAGTTTTTTGCCTTCCATGCTATCCAGATTCTCACATCTCTGGGTCTCGAGGATTGCGGCATCATTAGGAATTCCCCACATTTGTCCTTAATTACGGCACCACAAATGAAAGGCTAATCAGCAGCAGCACCCAGAGTCTGCAGGGCTCCTGCAGCGCCGAGCAGATCCAGGGGAACTGGAGCTGTCTGCGCCTGTTCCTTGCAGGAAGCTCTGCCTGATTATTCCTGAGCTGCTCCTTTTGGGCAGGGTCTGACGGGAGCACTGGGGAGTGGCTGAGTTCCCTGGCAGCTCCGGGAGCCTCTGGCAGCCTGACAGGCCCTCTGGCAGCTCCAGGTGTTCACAGCAAGTGTCAGCTGGAAAAAGAAGTCATTAATTTGGAAGGGACTGACCTAACAATGCAGGCAGGGCTTTTCTGGCCCTTGTGCCGCTCACCCAGGGAAATGAGTCAGCAGAGGAGAAGGAATTGCTTTTTGTGCTAAACACCTGAGCTTGGTTCCTTGGAAATGAGCTGTTCCCGTGGATTCCCAGCCCCCAGGAGCTCCCTGCATCTCTGAGCCTCATCACAGCCTTATCCACAAACAGGCAGCGAGAGAGAAGGTGAGCGTATCTCTCCAAGTCCTGGAGCAGCTCCCGGGGAGAGCTGCTGAGCTGGAGGGTTAGAACAGCCCTGGGATCATGGCAAGGAGGGATTGTGTCAGTCTGAAGAAATAAAACCCTGTTCTGGGCGGGTCTGTCGAAGCTGCAGCTCTGGATGTGTCCACTGGACACTCCCATGTTCCTGCAGGAGGGAGCAGGCGAGAGGCGTGAGGAGGGAGCTCTGCAAATCAGCTCCAAGGCTCTGCCCAAATATCCACAATTGGTCTGTCCTGCTCCTGGCATCATCTAAAGCTTCATCCTCCCCCGTTCCCTGCAGAGAGCTGGGCTGAGCAGGGGACACCCCGGGCATGGCCAAGGAGCCAGAGCAGTGTCACACGGTGCTGGGAACAGCAAAGGACCGTTCAGTCCTCCAACACTTCACAGCAGGTCCCCAAGCTGTCTTTGAGGGAGAGGGGACAAGGGGCTTCTTTCAGGGCTTCTGTGGCACTCCATGTCTTGTATTTGTGCTTCTCACCCCTGGCCCAAGCCTTTGAGGGCCTCACCCCCCACTTCCAGCAGGACTTTTTCCACTGCCTTCATTCCTCTGAGAGTATCGGCTGTTGTCACCTCCATCATTGGTAGAGCTCCTCCTGGGCAGCCAGGGGACAGGGGAAGGTGGCACTGAGGGGCTCTCTCAGCTCCTGGGGAAGAAGCTGGGACACCTCGATGTTCAAGCTTTGTGTTTTGCTCCTGAAGGACATTCCCACGTCAAGGCAGAGCATTTGTGCTTCCAGAAACAGCCTTGCTCTGGTCTCTCTGCTCCCTCAGCCTTTGCAGAGCTTTCTGGGTTGGGTTCCTGCAGGCCCCATTTTATTTCTTAGACATTTCTAAGCAGAATTATTTTAATTTTTTTTTTTTTTTTGGTCCCCTTGTGAAGGAGAATTCTGAAAGCTGAGGGCTGCCTTGGCATAAGGAGTCTTCCCACATCTCCTGGCATGTTTTCCTGCTCTGTCTTGGTGAGGCAGAGGGAAGGAATTGCTTGGTTGGGAGTGCTGGCTTGACAGTTGGCCTTGGTGAAGAATTAGAAGTGTTTTCCAACCTCGGCAATTCCGTGACTCCAAGCAGGGAGCCTGCAGGAGCCTCTCCCCCTGGCTCTCTGGGCCGCTCTGCAGGCTTGGATGGGGAAAAACCCAGGAACAGCAGCCTGCTTTGGGGAATTTCAGCCTGAGTCTGGACCAAGGAGCTCCGTAAAACCAGGACCTTGCCTGGGAACTGATCATTCTAACACGGATTATTATTCCACTGCCCATCAGCACACACTCCATGGCATGGTTTGAGCTGTGCTGACCTCCAGTCTCCTGCACGGTGCTCAGGGCTCAGCATGGACCAGAGCCCACTCCCAGGGAGCTTCTTCTGTGGAATTCAGTGGCAGCCTGTGAGGAGGCCCTGGATCCCTGGCAGTGCCCGAGGCCAGGCTGGACACTGGGGCTTGGAGCAGCCTGGGACAGTGGGAGGTCCCTGCCCATGCAGGGGTGGCACTGGGTGACCCTCAAGTTCCCTCCCAACCCCAACCATCCTGGGACTCTGGATCTCTGGACGATGACCCAGAAATGAGCAGCAGGGTGTCCCTGAACACGTGGATCTGTCCCCAGTCCTGGAGGGAGCAGAGACCAGGGGATTTCCCTTGGATTCCCTTAGACTTGCCTGCCAGGAATGGTTTTTTTTAAATGCAGCCAGGCACATAAAAATGCAAATAAGCACCCGGTAGGATTTTTAAAAGCACATAATCCCTGGTAATTTTGTGGGAGGGAGGTGCCTGAATACAGATAAGGATCTGAATGCAGGTTCCAGGCGTTTACAGAACCAATCCCAAGGGATGCCTCCCTGCTTTCTCTGCCCTGGAACCAGTTTAAACACCAGTCTCTGCTGGTCCTCAGGGATGCTGCTGGGTTTCCCAAGGACTCCTGGCACACAGAAATCCCAAAGTTTCTGTAGTCACAGTCCCTGTGATTGCTGCAAGGAATGTGGCTCTGCCAGAGGCACAGTAACAGCTGAAAGCTCTGGCTTTGGAATATTCAAATGACATGCAAAATGCATGCAGAGGCATTACTCATTAATTAATCTAAATAATTGACTATTTCAGAATTGTGTCTGATCTCCTCCTGCAGCTGCCTCGTTTGCTGGGCCATTGTTCTGTGGACATCCATGGGAAAGATTTGGGGAATGCACAAAATATTGAGCGTTTGACTGTGGCAGGAGTAAATATGCTTTTTATCCAAGTCCTCCAGAAACAATTAATTAACATTATAGCCTCCAAACAGGGAGCTCTCCATAAATCACTGTCACTAAACCAACCTGCTTGGGTCGCTGCAACAAAAAAATAGTTGTTTTATGTGCACAGAACATAGCTGAGGCTTCTATCCCTGGATGATCAAAGAGGGATTGAATAAATACATTCCTTGGGAAAAAAGAGCTCCCAGGCAGTTTACACTCCAACAAGACTTGGAGTGCACGTTTTCCATGCTAACAGAGCAAACATCTTCATCCTCAGTGGGATTCTGTCTGCAGAGGGTGATCTGGGAGTGTCCCACCCTGCGTGGGAGGGAGGGAAGGAGGGCTGGCTCCAGGGCTCCGTCTGCTCCATAGGATCCATGGAATCTGTAGGATCTGTAGGATCTATAGGATCTGTAAGGTCTGTAGGCACCTGCCTGAGGTTTGATCCTGCCAACAGCCACGTTAAAGGCCGGCACCTGGGTGGGGGACAACCCCCAGAACGCATCCAGGCTGGGATGAGCAGATGGAGCAGCAGCTTGTGGGTGCTGTGGGTGAGAGCTGGACCTGCCCCAGACCCCCCCTGCCCTGGGCTGAGCCCCAGGGTGGGCAGCAGGGAGGGGAGGGGGATTCTGCCCCTGTGCCCTGCTCAGGTGAGAGCCCACCTGCAGAGCTGCCCCAGCCCTGGGCCCAGCACAGGCAGGAGCTGGAGCTGCTGCAGAGCCCAGAGGAGGCTCCAGGATGAGCAGAGGGATGGAGCAGCTCTGCTGGGAGGAAAGGCTGGCACAGCTGGGATTGTCCAGCCTGGAGAGGAGCAGCTTTGGGGTGACCTCAGTGTGGCCTTGCAGGGCCTGAAGGAGCTGCAGGAAACCTGGAGAGGGACAATGGACAAGGGCTGGGGGACAGGAGCCAGGGAATGGCTTCAGAGTGACACAGGGCAGGGCTGGGTGGGATATTGGGAATTGGGAATTGTTCCCTGGCAGGGTGGGCAGGCCCTGGCACAGGTGCCCAGAGCAGCTGGGGCTGCCCCTGCATCCCTGGCAGTGCCCAAGGCCAGGCTGGACACTGGGGCTGGAGCAGCCTGGGACAGTGGGAGGTGTCCCTGCCATGGCAGGAGTGGCACTGGATGGGGTTCAAGTCCCTTCCAACCCAAACCATTCTGTGATTCTCTGATTAAGTGCATTCTGTTGAAGCTCATTTTGCTCTCTGATTTATAGGACATCTCCCAGTTTTATTCTGGCAGTTCAAATCTCTGAGAGGACTTGAAACAACAAAAAAAACAAACCCCAAACAAAACAAAGAATAGCAATTCCATCAATGAGACTGAGCCATGCAGGGTGAGAAACTCCCAGGGCCTGATCTGATTTGCACAGGTTAGGGGGTTTGCTCAGCCTCTTATTCATGAAATAACAGATTTAACCTAAAAAAGTTTATTTTCCTCTTAGTTTTGTTGTTCTTTCCTGTTTTCAGAAGAATGGCACTGACTAGGAGGAAGGTTAAATGTTCATCATTTTCTTTTTATACCAGAATTTTTTTTACCTCCTTTTTTATCATTTCAAACCCTTTGTGATGATATCATTTTCTTCCTTGCTTTGCAAGTGCAGCCAGGTGGAGAGTTTGGATAGGATTTATGGGAAAATGGAGAGCTTGGATATGATTTCTGTGGAAATGGGCCTATCAGAGTTTGTTACCTGGTGATGCCAGAGCTTTCCCTGATTGCAGACAAAATCCAGTCTGTTTTAAAGGCAATGATCCCAAGGACAGCCCTTCCCAATATCCTGGAGGGTGACAAAGTAAGGAAATGATCCCAGGTCCAGTGCAGCCCATGGTGGGAAGAGGTTCCCAACTGTGGTCATTCAAACAACAAAAAAGGAACAATATTTTCTTCCAAGAAATAACTCCAAGCAAAGGAAGAGACTGCGATTTCTCAAGAGCTTCCATATGTATTTTAAACTCGGCTTTGGGAATCCAGCCATCTGTCCAAATATTGAAATTCCTCAGCCGCTTCAAGTGGGCGTTCATCAAGCAAAAACATCCAAGGGAGCTCCCACGCCTGCTGTGTTCCTGGGCTTGGGCCACAGCCAAACACCATTGACACAATTTTCTTGCTTTTGCATCTTAACTTCTTCTTTTTTTTTTTTTTTTTTTTGGCTGCAAATCATCTCGAAGTGGGAGCAAAATAGAGCTGTCAGTGTGGCAGGGTCACGTGTCCTGTGGAGCCACTGCATTGTCCATGTGCCCATGGAGATGGAGAGAAGGAATATTCCCAGTCACACAGAGGCTCCTCGTTCCCTTCCATGTCCCTCCAGGAAGGGCTGGAGGATCTCAGGAGGGTCTGGTCACACAGGCAAGGCCTGCTCTGCACCACTTCACTGCGTTTTCTTTCATACTTTGCCTATAAAAGTTCTTTTTTTTTGCTTTTCTCTTCCGAGTCTGGCTGTCATTTCAAGGTAAGGAAAATAATTAAAGTAGGGGAAGGAGAAAAGTCAGCCCAGAGCCCTCTGTGAGAGGGCTCAGCAGTGCAAGAACAAAATGCTCTCCTGGCAGCTTCAGAAGGCATCCTTCTGCCCTGGAAAGGTCACTGCCCTCCCAGCTGGAGCTGAGTTTTCAAAGCCAGGCCTGTGGAAGATGCTGATTTCCACAGGTTCTGACCCAGAAACGGAGCCAGTGCTTTTCCAGACTGCTCCAAAGGGCCCTGACCAGGGATTGCAGGAGAGCCTGCAAGGAGGATGGTGGAGATGTCCTTGACACTGCCATGGTCAGGAAGAGACTGGCTGGGCCCAGGAGGAGGAACTGCAGGTCTGGAGGGGAATTGTGGCTGCTGCAGCCACAGAAGGCAAAGGATGAACAAGGTCCAGGCCTGGCAGGACACTTTTGTGAGTGGTGGGATTTCAAGCAGCTCCAGAATCCAGATCTTGTCTTCTCCCTCAATCCTGTGGCCACCAGCCCTTCAGAACCCTTCAAATGTCCCTGTGCCAGGCCCTGCTGTGGAAGACTTGTCAGGAGGCATGGGGACCTTCATCTCCCCAGGAATGGCTGCTGGGCCTGGCACAGCCTGCAGAAGGTGGGCAGACCTTGGGGCTTTCACTCAAGGCTTTGGATCTCCAGGATTTGGGATTTCAGGAGATGCTTTTGGTCAAAGCCACGGAGGGTGGTTTGGTAGAATGTAATGGATGAATAAGTGAGGAAATCAAGGCTGGGACCTTCAGTGCTGCTGTCCTTTGTACAAGCCTGGCTCTGAGTCATCCATGCCATCAGCTGTTAGGCTTTTCCGATATTTTTGACCAAAAAAGCTGGAAAAGGGCCAAAGGATTAATGGGAAGAAGCAAAGCAGAGTGTGACAGGCCTGGAAGTTTCCTTGGCAGAGCGTTCTGGTAAAGGAGCAGGCCAGGAGTTCCTGGTGACACATCAGGCAGGGGGGCAATCATGCCTTTAGGAGGAATGTTCATCCATGCCCTGTTCCACTCAGGAGGCCACCAGCTGGGGTTCTCCAGGGGTTCTGTCCCAGGGAGATCACTCCATTTAATCCCAGCAGTTCACCTGGCACTGATAAACTGCCCCCCTGAAAGATATTCCCAAATTGAAGCCTGAATGGAATTCTTGTGCTTTCCCACTTTTCTCTGCCCACCAAAACTCTCTCTTCCTTCCCCTCCCCTCGATATTTGGTTTGGTTTGTTTTGTTCATAAACTCAAAATAAAAAGCTCTTTTTTTTTTTTTTTTTTTTAATCCGCCGATTTGGGAAGTTCATAACATGTTAAATCTCTCTCTAATCTCATAAATATAAATGACAATATTGTGATGAGCCAAAGAGGTGCAGACAAAGCAGGATCATTAAATCTGAGACTTTTAATGGATAATACATTCCTTCATCTGAGACTGATGAGGAGAACTTTGCTTCCTGTATTTTCTCTCTCGTGGAGAACTGGGGATGAGAAAAACGAAATACCTTCAATGCTGCTTTTGTGCAGTTCTGAACACCCAGAACTGCTTAGGGGACTGCATAGTCCTAAATTTTGGGCAAGGTCTGACTGGGACACGCTAGAAAACCAGTAAGTGAGATTTTATGGTCCCAGCTGTGAGGAGCTGGATCTGGCTGGAGTGGGTTTCATCCACTGCTTTAAGCCTCTTCACACCAATATTTCTCTGTCTTCCCTCTTTTTAATAAGGAAAATCTTCCCTGAAGCAGGACACCCAGGGAAGGTGTGTGCCAGTCCTTGGAAGATTTTGGGGTCCGCAGAGGAGCTGCTGTGCTGTTGAAGATTGTCCTGCTCTGAGAGGAAGAATGGGCTGGAGACACCCAGAGATCCTTTCCATGGAATGGTGGAATATCCCTGGCCAGAAGGGACCCACAAAGGTCACTGAGTCCAACTCTCGGCCAGGACACCCCAACAATCCCACCCTGTGCCTTTTCCATGAGCTTTCTCTCAGAACAAGCCAAGAAACCCTCAAACACCACCTTCCCATAGCCCGCTGGGCTTTCCTGGAGCAGGAGCCAAAATGGATGGAGGTATCCATCCATAATTTATTGCCTGGAGACTTTCACCTCTCCAGCTTCATCCCCAAGGTGCCGTGGCTTCCTCTGGTTCTGAGGCACACCCGAGGTGACTGCAGCCCACCTCATCCCTCCTTGACCTCCTGCCTTGGATGTGGCTCCACAGGTCCCTGACAGGAGCTGCAGTGAGGGGGTGCCAGTTTCTCCTCCAGTGACAGGACGAGAGGAAATGGCCTCAAGTTGAGTCAGGCACGGTTTAGATTGGATATGAGGGAAAATTTCTGCATGGTGAGGGATGTCAGGCATTGGAAGGGGCTGCCCAGGGCAGGGGTGGAGTCACCATCCCTGGAAGTGTTCAAAAACCAACTTGAGGACATGGGTTAGAGGTGGATGTGGTGGCGGGTGGATGGCTGGGCTTGACGACCCTAAAGTTCCATTCCAACCTCAACGATCCCAGGATGCTGTGACGTCAGCAAGGTTTGTTCATGTCCCACGCCCAGCCTGGCTCAGGTGAGGGCCTGCAGAGCTGGGGCTCGAGTTCTGCTTCTGGCAAGAGTGGAGGAACCTGCAGTGCCCAGAGCTGCGTGCAGGATGTTCCTCTGGAACCCGCCTGGAGCAGCTGGAGCATCCCAGTGCTGCCACTTCACGGAGCTCAGGCTTTGGTGGTTTAGGTCTGAGCTGTTCTTTCATAACTTCCTTAGGAGAAGGGGGAGAAGGAGAAAGGAGAAGGAAAAGGAAGAAGAACAATCCAAATGATTTTCCCTCTGTCTGTGGACGGCGCAATGAACGCTCACCCAGTTCTGTGCTGGATCTCTCGCTGCATTTTAGCAGAGAAACTGCTCTTCCTCTGCTCATTTTAGGGACTTCTGGAGGTCCAGTTGCTCCACCCTGACAGGCAGGGGCACATGGAGCAGGCTCAGGACTGGGGATTCAAGGGAGAAGACCCAGAACCCACCAGAAGCACCAATGGACTGAAATCTGGCTGAGCTGTAACTTTGCCCACAGAAATACTTCCCGGGACAATTGCTATGTGGAATAAATTGCTGGGATCCTTTCCCATCTAATTACACCCCAGCCCATGGCAGGATGCTCAGGGTAATCAGGATCAAACGCAGCAAAGCTGTCTGACAGCATCAAAGACAATGTTTGACGGCCAGAAATCCATTCCTGAGCAGACAGCTGTGCACTGAACCAGCCATGAGATGAAATTCATTCCTCACAGAGTGGGCTCTGAAATCCCCCTCCTCCTCCTCCTGTACAAACACTGAATTTGCATTGATTTAGGAAGTCTTGCAGCCTTTGAAATTGTGTGTTAATTAAAAATGCTCCTTTCACAGGAGAACGGGGGAAAGTTTGAGCAGGAATTGCCACAGATCTTGCTGCAATTCCAGCACCAGATGCAGAGACTCGGGGGTGTCCCTGTGGGCACTGCCAGCCCTTTGGAGCATTCCTGGGAAAGGCAGGGAAGTGCTGGGATCATCCCAAAGTGCCCCTGTGCTCAGCAGTGCTGCCTTTAGAGTCACAGTCATGGAATGGGCTGGCTTGGGAGGGACCTGAAAGTTAAGTGTGAATTTCATCCCAGTTTTTAACTGATGATTTTAGCTGATGCTTCCCCTTTGAAACAACAGGTCCAGAAATGATCTTTCAGAGCCCTGCCCTTCCTCCATCCCTGCTGGCATCCTTTGGATCGGGTCAGGAGGGAAATTCCAGGGTCGTGCCTTTCCTGAGATGTTCCACTGATGGCCATTTCCACTTTCCCAGTACAAAATCATCCCCCAGCAGCTCAGTCCCTGCTCTCTGTAATTGCTGTTCCTCTCCTTCCTGCACTCTCTTTCCTAGGAAGCCTTCACCTGCTTCTTTTGTGATTTCCAGGGATTATAAATGAGGACATTTATTTCACAGTGCAAGCAAACTTGTTTGGAGTAGCAACAATCGTAAGAACAGGCAGCAGCTGTGAAAGACATTTTATTTTTCTTTCTGAATAGCAAAAGTTTCTCATTTACCTTCCAGACACTCTGGGAACACGCTGCTCTGGAATGAAATACATGTTACCCGCAAAGAATCAGCGGGTGAAAGGAGGGGTTGCTTGAAAATCCATTTCACTGCTTCCCAGCAAAATAAAGGACTTGGAAAATATTGCAGACAACTCTTGTGTGGTGCCCAGACTGGAATCAGCCTCTCCAATGCCACGGAGAGTTTCTCACCAGAAGAGAACCCTGCCTGCTCCTGACCTCTGTGAGCTGACTCAAACACCACCCAATTCTTCTGGAAGCCACCAGATGCCACCAGGCTCCCAGCAGCAGAGTCCCTCCTGCCATGGAGGGGGAACTCACCCCTATCTGCTCAGGAGCACAGAGGTGGGACCATGGCTGCAGACAGGCTCAGCAGAACTGGGGGCACTCGAGTCCAGGATATCTGGAATTGTTCCCTGGCTCCTGTTCCAGCTGTGGGATCCTCCTGGTTGAGGAGCTCAGAGCTTGCACAGGGGTTGTGCTGGAGACACCTTCAGAAAGGAAGATTCAGAATGGAAATCAGCTTGGCAGAAGATTTTGGTTGAGGGAGGAGACGGGGACAGAAATCAGCTCATGTCCCCTGATGTCACCCCCAGACCGAGCTGTGCTGTGACACCAGGCAGGGCTCTCTCCATTCTCTAAGCCCAAAACCAGAATTTGGCTTTAATTTTGGCCTGGAAACCAGTCTGAGCACTGCCCAAACACGGAGCCACTTCAGGAGCACCTCACCACGGGGGAGATGCCTGCTTTCCAGCACAGATCCTGCTTCCTTTGGTCCCAAGCAGAATCAGCATTTCCTCAGCCTGCCTTGGGGCACTCAGAGGAATCTGGGGGGGTTTAAAAACCCAGCAGAGGGGCAGGTGAGGCACAGAGGGGCAGCTGAGGCACAGAGGTTTATCTATGGTTTATCTATGGTTTATCTCTGGTTATCTATGGTTTATCTCTGGTTATCTATGGTTTATCCATGGGCAGGTGAGGCACAGAGGGGCAGGTGAGGCACAGAGGGGCAGGTGAGGCACAGAGGGATAGATCATCCCTGGTGCCCTGGTTTTGGAGGTGCAGGGAGGCTCAGAGCTCGGCTGAAATTCTGCACCTCCTGCCTGATCCCAGAGCTGCTCCTGACCTTGTTTGTTTGCATTTTTCCTTTCAGCCCTGCTGCAGAGTGAACTCGGATTGTTGGGTTTATTTTCACTCCCTNCCTCAGCCTGCCTTGGGGCACTCAGAGGAATCTGGGGAGGTTAAAAACCCAGCAGAGGGGCAGGTGAGGCACAGAGGGGCAGGTGAGGCACAGAGGGATAGATCATCCCTGGTGCCCTGGTTTTGGAGGTGCAGGGAGGCTCAGAGCTCGGCTGAAATTCTGCACCTCCTGCCTGATCCCAGAGCTGCTCCTGACCTTGTTTGTTTGCATTTTTCCTTTCAGCCCTGCTGCAGAGTGAACTCGGATTGTTGGGTTTATTTTCACTCCCTTTCCCACCCCCAGCTCGGCAGAACCATCGATTCCACGTTTGCATTTTTTTCCACGGGATGAAAACCTTTTCTATTCACGAACCATCTGGGCTTTGTTAGGCTCTGTTGAGCAAAGCTTGGATCTGGAGCTGCAGACTCCTCAGCCCTTCCCCAGGCAGCACCCGGCCCTTGCTGACAGCTCCAGCAGATCCCAGATTATTTGCCAAGGGATTATTCATCCAATACTCCCATTATTCATGGACTAATTTTCCCTTTATTCACCACATTCTGCCGGCCCACCAGCTGCATCCCAAACCTGGCAGCTCCTGCTGCTCTGCAGTGTCCAAAAAATGATCCCATCTGCACAAATCCACCCGTGGAGGGGTCTGACCCTGTGGACAGCCCTCTGCAATCTCAGCTCCCAAGGGCTCTGCCCAAGGCGTGCCCTCAGCTCTGCGCTCACCAGTGCTGCTGAAATTCCCAGGAATTCTGCTCCAGGTGCCGCCAGGGCCCCACATTTTGGGTTAGCCAGGCTCAGCTCGGGGTCCAGCTCTGACAGCAGAAATCCTGTTGAGACCCCCAGGGACACGGGGGACCAGCTCTCCACATTTGTCATGGAAGCAAAAATCCCCATTCCAGGTGCTCCACATCATTCCGTCCCCACAACATTCCTGGGTATTAAACCTAACCTGGCTGCTGGGTTAAACCACTCTTCTGGCAGTGGTTATCTTTTATTTTTTTACATCTTAATTCTCAGATTCATCTCTCGATTCATTCCGAAGCACAATTATCATGCAGCTAATGAAATAAGTAATATTTTCTCATTCCAAGAAATCTCGTTAAGCTAATTAGCAGGCTCCTCTGGCAGCCGAGGGTGGTTTTACACTGTTCAATGTGTGGGGGGTTTATTTCTTTGCTTGTCTAGGCCCTGTCCCCTCCCTCCACGTGTGAGGGAGGAGGAAAGCAAGGAGCTGAGTCCTCCTTGGAGTGAGGGTGGGCAGGGGGCCATGTCAGAGGCCAGGACAGAAAGTCCCCCTGTTTGATGTGACACCCCGAAGGGACACAGCTCGTGTCACTTTTCCAGCTCCCTGCTGTCCCTCCAGGCACCTTTCCCGAGGTTCTGCTCCCTCTCCAGGTTTTTGCTCTGTGCAGTGTCACTCCTGCAGGAAGGGGCTGTTTGTGCCTGTCCTTCCTCGTGGGTCTGTGCTCAAACCAGCATCCAATTAGGTGAAGCTTTGTTGTTCAATTATGCAAACCCCTGTCTAGACACCCTCGTTTCTGTTTGATTATAATTCAGCTGGGATCAGTTCCTGACACAGTGACATTAAATCAAACAGGAAAAACCCACCTGGATGCTGCTCCCTCCATCTCTGTACATCAAAGCCAGGAAATCAATCCTGGGAGTCATCATGGGGGGCTCTGACATCCTGAAATTTCATTTGGAGCTTCAAGAACCAGTTTGCAAAGGGGGGTGCAGGACCCCAAGAGTCCAGGACTTTTATTCCAGTAAGTTCCAGCTGTGTGGAACGCATGAGGTGAGCACAGCACCAAAGTTTGATTTGGCAGAGCAAATCCAGGGGTTAAACCTGCCTCTAACACAAAACCCCAGCACCTGATGAGCTGGGATCTTGCCCAGGTATTTGGGATGTGTGCCACAGAAACGGTTCTGAGCTTGGGGGGAGAGCTGGGTCCCGTTTTACCACCTCAGATAAAGGGAGGACGATCCCAGAAGGCACCTGCAGGAGGCTGAGCTCTCCCCTGATGGCTCCGAGTGCTCTGATGCATCCGTGTCGCCCACAGGGAAGGATCAGAGTCAGGATCCAGGCCCAGACAGCCCAGCCTGGGGGTGCTCAGGGTACAGCACAAACCCCTTCCCACAGCAGCCCCAGGTTTGCCTTCCTGGCTCCCAGCTGCTTTTTAGCCTCTCAGCCAGAAGGAAAAGCTGCATTTCCACTGATTCCTGGGAGATTTGACCAAAGACCTTCACAAACCTGCCAGGAGAAAAGATTTGAGACTCCACACTGGGAAAGATTACAGCTCCAACTCCCTTCCTGAGGCAGCCTGGACTTCCCTGTGTTGGTCCTCAGTGACATCCGTGCTCAGGATAACCTCCTGCTATTTTTGTGTCTGTTAATTATCACCTATCCAGACCCTGACAATGCCAGAGCAGCCTTTGCCAGATGACAATTATGCCTCTCCTAAAGTTGAAAAATGCCACCCTTGCCCATGGAAAAGATCCCCCCACTGGTTTCAAGTAAATTCCTATTCCATGGGGGCTGCAAACCTTTTCCCTTTCTCCTGAAAACCCCATCAGTATCCTCAGAGGAGGAGCTGGGGACTCGGTACAGAGCAGCTCCTGTCAGACACTGAGCAGCAGAGAAATTCTGTTTGACAGGAATCTGAATTAATTTGATCCAAAGCACTTCAGTCTGAATAAAGAAATGAAATCATCTGATATAGGTCAAATATTCCCCCGCAAGCCCAAGGGAAAATGGAGTGTCTTTTCAGAAAAGTGAAAACAGGTATTGGAATCACATCATCCCCTGGAAAAGTGTCTGCCAGGAAAGTCCTCAGCAGAAAATTATGGATTATCTAGGGCTTATCTGTGGTTTATTTATGGTTTATTTATGGTTTATCTGTGGTTTATCTCTAGTTTATCTACGGTTTATTTATGGTTTATTTATGGGTTATCTATGGTCTATCAATGGTTTATTTATGATTTATCTATGGTTTATTTATGGTTGTATTATGGCTTTTCTGTGGTTATGTTTTTTTCTTTGGTTTACCTGGTTTATCTCTGGTTATCTATGGTTTATCTATAGTTTATTTATGGTTTATTTCTGGTTTATCTTTGGTTTATCTCTGGTTTATTTATGGTTTATCTCTGGTTATCTATGGTTTATCTGTGGTTTGTTTATGATTTATCTCTGGTTTATCTATGGTTATCTATGGTTTATCTATGGTTTATCTCTGGTTATCTATGGTTTATCTCTGGTTATCTGTGGTTTATCTATGGTTATCTGTGGTTTATCTCTGGTTATCTCTGGTTTATCCACGGTCCCTCTCTGCCTGTCCATGGTTCCTGTGCCCTTCAGCCAAGCCCAGATCTGATGTGTCCCCACAAAATCCCTCCCCAGCTCCCTTTGGAGAGAGATGTTCAAAGACCAGGAAGTGTGAGAGCCAAAAAGCCACTTGGAAGAATAACTTGCTAAAGGCACCCTAAACTGCTGATAAATCCCTTTTAATTTATACAGAACAGAACATCTCCCAGAAAACAGCACAGGAAGGGAAGGCTCAGCATTAAAGGCACTCAGGGCTGTGCTCACCCATCCTGACAGCAGAAAAAAACTGAGGAAAAAGTCAGGAATCCATAATTCCTTTAAAAATTATATGGCCCAGGCGTGAGGAACTGCTGCTGGTGGGCAGAGAGGAACAGAATCAGCAGAGAATTGATAAACGTGATCCAGTGTGGCAGAGAAATCCAGTGGGGCATTCTGCAGGAATCAGTGAATAATCCAACCAGGACTGGGATTTTGAGGGAACTTTTTTGAGCAGCTCCAGTGAAACAATCCCTTGCCTGGACTCAAAACCCATCAGAGGAGGAAGCAGCGGGCTGGAATAATGGCAGGGAGGAAGAGGAGCTCTGGCAGGATGGGACGAGTGGACGATGCTGCTTTTCCTCAGCTTTTCCCAGCTCGGGCAGCTGCAGGGACCCTGGGCAGGGACATTGCTGCCCGGAGGAGCCCCGTGGCCATCCCAGCGGGCGTTCTCTGCACGGGGGCCCTTTGCTGGGCTGTTCCTGGCAGCCCCGTTGGGAAGGAATCCTCTGCACAGATTTCTCGTGGGAAAAGCTCCCACGTGCTGAAGCAGGAGGGTCCTGGGGACAAACGGGAACGGCAGCGATCCCAAATGCCACGGAGCCCCTGCCAGGCTGCACTCCCACGGCACCCCCAGCCTGGCACAGCTCTGGGGCTGCCTGCTCAGTGCCAGGGCGCTTTGCAGACAGCTCTGACTCCTAAATGCAGCTTCACCTGCGCATGACAACGGAGAGCAGGAGGCTGAGGGAAACATTCACTTGGTTACGGTATTTATGAGCATTATTTACTGCAGCCCTGCACAGCCACGAGGAGACAGCACGTGTGACAGATGTGCAGGGCTCTCTGCTGGGCTTTGTCACCAGCAGAGCTCCTCTGGAATGATGATGAGTCGTGCAGCGATTCCTGCTCGTCTCGGTCCACGTTAACCTTTGGTGGCCTTGCCTGGGGTGCCCACAGGAGGCTGCTCTGGCACTCGTGTCCTTTCCCTGCAGTGAAGATGTGGTAATTAGTCCACAGTTACCTCCCTGCCCTGCTTTGGAAATGACATTTACTCCTGGAGTTTCTCTGGCTGCTGCTCTTCAGCGCTAATTAATTCTGTGCTGCTCACCAGGGCTCTGCTCCATCGCGGGGGGAGCCTTGGCCACCCGTGGAGCTCCTTCTCCTTCCACTCACTGAGGCACCACTAATTGGCCTGACTCCCTCTGCCCCTTCCCGAAGATGTTTCTTCATCTGCAGAGCTTGAAGGGATGGCAAATGTTAATGTGCAACTGATGGAGCAAAGAATTTCCCGCGGGAAGTTGCTGATCCATGAGCTCGGTCAGGCAGCGGCCACCAGCGAGGGGCACTGGGCTACACCCCCTGATCTGCCACAGAAATGGCCAAAAATTGTCGCTCATGAATGCCCCTAATTGCTGAACACATCAGAGCAAAGCAGCCCTGAGCCCTTTGCACATCCCAGTAGGAAAACTCAGGGGCTGACAGGGAAATCCCTCGTGGCACGGGGCGGGCCCTGCAGACAACCCCAAACCTTCGGAAGCCGAAGGGGGAGATTCCTCCAGAGCCTTTCAAGCTCTCTGCAGTGTTTGGTGCCGTTCTCATGGCCTGATAAAGAGCAGGGAAAGCAAATCTCCAGTGCAGGGAGGTGAATGCTCCCCTGTGCAGGCACCTGAGCTCCCCGGCAGCGCCCGTGGCCTCTCACAGCTGTGGGGTTTACACTCGATAAATGGCATCAGGGCTGTGTTATGGGCAGGGGGAGGGAATTCCCCACACATTTGGAGCAGTGGATGAACAGAGGCACGCAGAGACACCCTGAGCCCTCCCTTCCCCAGTGAGCACCCCCAGCTCTCCATCCCCACTGCACACCAGCTCACTGAGGGCTGCCAGCCCTCTCCAGCACAGGGAGCAGCATTACTGAGCCGTGCCAGGGCTGGGGCAGGGGGTGCCCGTGCCCAGCTGATGCTCCCCAAGCCATGCCAGGCCCGTGGGTTTGTCCCTGCACGTGCCCTGCAGGCAGGAGGAGACTGGGCAGCTCCTTTGTGCTGCCTCCCGTGCTGCAGAGCCAGCCTGCAGCCATTCTTTTTATTGCTGATGCTGCTTCCTATGGAAACAATTTAGTGCTAATAAGCTCCATTTATAATAGTAAGGAATGGTTCGGTGGGATAATTGTCTCTAAATACCATTCATGGCTTTGTTGCTTTTCCTGCGTGTTGCTAATTATTCTGCATCTGAAATAGCACCCAGAGAAGGCACTGAATGGCACTGAATAGGGCTCTGAGCACTCCAAGAGGATGAGGCAGGGTGTGATTAGGAATATCAAGGCCCTAATCCAGCAGACAATGCCCTGCTCCCCGTGTCTGTACAAAAGCACAGCCTTGCAGAGGCTGGGGAATTGCAGTGTTCACTGGAACCCAGGGAGCCTGCAGGGATGGAGGAGACAGTTCCTGTCATGGGGCAGTGTTTGGAGAGTCCCAGAGTCCCAGAACAGGTTTGGTGGGAAGAGCTTTAAAGCCCATCCAGTGCCTCCCCTGCAGGGCACGAGGCCACCCTGAGCTGCTGCTGTGGGGCTTCTCAGAGAACAAAAATCCCAGAATGGGCTGGGTGGGAAGGGACATAAAAGATTGTCCCTAAAGCCATGGGCAGGGACACCTTCCACTGTCCCAGGCTGCTCCAGCCCCAGTGTCCAGCCTGGCCTTGGGCACTGCCAGGGATCCAGGGGCAGCCTGTGCCAGGGCCTCACAGGGAAGGATTCCTCCCTAATATTCACCCTGAATTTCCCTTCTTTTCTTCAGTCCAAAGCCATTCCTGCTGTCCTGCCACTCCAGCTCCTGATGGAAGGTCCCTCTCCAGCTTCCTTGTAGCCCCTTTCAGGTCCTGGTGGCCAGGGATGCAGCTCGGGCACCCCCTGCTCTGCCCCCACCTGGGAAAGGCCCCTCCGGGGTTGTTCCTGTCAGGGATTGCACAGCTACAACAGCCCTCGAGTGCCAGGAACTGAAATCCACACCTGGTACATCCACCACGGCCTGAAGGGTGATCCCATCACTCCCTCAGATGATTTGAGCTGGGCTTAACTTTTAAGACTCATCCAAGCTGAAAAAAAACATTTGTCACTGGCCCTCGGCAGTTTAAGGAGCTGAGAAACCAGGTCCTGGCCCATCTTCAGTGAGCCCCTCCTGGTGGGAAAGCTGATCCCTTGGATGTTGGAGCCATGGATCACTATGGTAACACTATAATTGACATTTCTGGGGGATTATGGAGTCTGAAAGTCATAAACTTAATGAAAGTATGTTTTTATTGCACTTCAACTTCATCTCTGATTAAATCAAATTTGCATAATGGAAAGTTATTACATTTCCACATTTCTAATTTCCCTTCCACCCCCCCCTCCCTCCTTTTTGCTTCTTTTGCCAAGCGTGTCTCAGGTTTTGTTTGCAGCCAGGGCTCTGAAGGTCGCCTGAGCCACAGCTTGGGTGAGAAATGGTTTTAATAATTTGTGTCAGAGGAGCCCAGGAAGTGAAGCCCTGCGAGCTGGATGCTCTGAAAAGCTCCTCCTTTGTCCCCAGCAAGGAGAGCTCTGCAGCACCTCTGGTATTCAGCAGAGAGGTGCTGCTGAAAGGTGATTTATCAGGGAGAGGCCAAGCGCTCTCCCGTCCCCAGCCTCACCTTTGCACAGCATTTGAAGCAGCGAGTGTGTTTTTATTCTCCATAAACAAAGCTCCCAGCCCTGCCAGCAGGTGAACGATGGAGTGTTCCCTGCTGCACCCAGGGATGACCCTTCCTGAAGGCAGCTGGAGCAGAACAGCCCTGGGAGAAGCCTTGGCTTTGCCAGGAGAGTGGGACAAACTGTCCTCCAGGCACGACCAGCTCTGCCCAGGTCCCTGAGGTCAGCTCCCTTCTGCTCTGCTCCCACACAAGGCACGAGGGGGGCCCGTGTAGGCTGCGAGGGTCTGAGAGCCCCACTGGAGTCTGGGTCCTCCAGAAGTTTCAGAGTTCGTGGGGTGAAGGCAGAGAGCCCCAGCCCCAGCCTGGGCTGCCTCCTGCCCTTTGGGGTGATCCAACAGTGGGATGTGGCACAGGCACCGTTCCTGTGCAATGGGGTGTCCTCTGCTTCAGGTGTCACCTGCCAAATGTGCCACAGCTGCCCAGAACCCTCTGGGGCCCGGCCGTGCGCAGGTGCCAGCGCCCGTGGCACTCGAGGGTGACACTCCCGTGTCCTGGCTGGCGTGTGGCTCCTGATCCTGAGGCCATCCGAGCAGGCTGGCAGCACGTTCCTTCAAAGCCTGCCTCTGCACCAGGAGAGGGACAGGCAGGAGCCGCCCTGCCCACGCCCCCGCCAGCTCCGGGCCCTGGGGACAGTCCCTGCCTGGGGACAGAGAGCTCTCCCTGTGGCCACCTCCTGCAGATGGGCAGGGGGAGGGGTCCTGGCTGCCCTCTCAACTCTTGGGATGAGCACTCCCACCCACACTTCCTGCCCTCCACACTCCTCACGCCGCTCCCTCCTCCTTTGTCCCCTCCACGAACACTCTCACACACTTTTGCTAAGATCAGTCTTTGGGATTTCTGCCCTTTTCCCCCCAAATTCCTCCTGCATCCACGGCAGGAAGGCTGTGCTGCACGAATAACGCAGGGAGGAGTAGGAAGGGAATATTCTGGGCATCACCAGAGGTGTGTCTGCTTGCCTCCAGGCAGAGAAGGTCCAGCTACAAAGCACCAGCTCCTTGGAGAACACTCAAGTCAACGCTTTTCTCTCACAGAAAAATGAAAGAAAGAGATTTCAGCTTTCTGTGAAATTTCCAGCCCCTGCTCCAAAGCACAGAAGAGCTGGAATTATTCAAAGAATGAGTCTCCAGTGTTCCTTGTCTTATCAAAATGAGGCCTTTTGTCTCCAGCTCAGGCTCAGAAATAGCAGAGTTGTGTGGATGAAACACAGCAGAACGCTTCAGCCTCTGCCAGAACCCCGACGTGGAAAATTTCAGCCCAAAGATCCAAGTCTGGCAGAGGAGGAGGGAGCTGAGGACTTTTCTGAGGATGACAAAGGAGCCAAAACCTGGCACAAAGCCCCTGCCACTGCCCCCAGCACCAGCCCCAGGTGCAGCAGTGCCTTTACCCCTGAGCCTTTACCCCGAGCCCTTTGGGAGGCAAACACGGGCTGGGAGTGAGGGCTGGGAACCTGGAAGGAAAGTGTCCTTTGATCCAGGCATTATTGCCTTCCCTGCTCGCCATGAAGAGCTGGAAATGTCCCTCACACGAGGAGCAGGAAATGTCCCTCACACGAGGATATGGAAATGTCCCTCACACAAAGAGAAGGAAATGTCCCTCACACGAGGCTACGGAGGTGTCCCTCACATGAGGATATGGAAATGTCCTTCACATGAAGAGAAGGAAATATCTCTCACAGGAAGAGCTGGAAATGTTCTTTGCTCCAGGCATTCCCTTCACGTGCTCTCCATAAAGAGCTGGAAATGTCCCTCACATGAAGAGAAGGAAATATCTCTCACAGGAAGAGCTGGAAATGTTCTTTGCTCCAGGCATTCCCTTCACGTGCTCTCCACGAAGAGCAGGAAATGTCCCTCACACAAAGAGAAGGAAATGTCCCTCACATGAAGAACAGGAAACGTCCCTCACATGAGGAGCAGGAAATGTCCCTCACACAAGTATATGGAAATGTCCCTCACACGAGGATATGGAAATGTCCCTCACACGAGGATATGGAAATGTCCTTTGCTGCAGGCATTCCCTTCACGTGCTCTCCACGAAGAGAAGGAAATGTCCCTCACATGAAGAACAGGAAACGTCCCTCACATGAGGAGCAGGAAATGTCCCTCACATGAAGAACAGGAAACGTCCCTCACATGAGGAGCAGGAAATGTCCCTCACATGAAGAACAGGAAACGTCCCTCACATGAGGAGCAGGAAATGTCCCTCACATGAAGAACAGGAAACGTCCCTCACATGAGGAGCAGGAAATGTCCCTCACATGAAGAACAGGAAACGTCCCTCACATGAGGAGCAGGAAATGTCCCTCACATGAAGAACAGGAAACGTCCCTCACATGAGGAGCAGGAAATGTCCCTCACATGAAGAACAGGAAACGTCCCTCACATGAGGAGCAGGAAATGTCCCTCACATGAAGAACAGGAAATGTCCCTCACACAAGGAGAAGGAAATGTCCCTCACGTCTGTGCCCACCCAGAGCCGAGGCAAGGCATGAATTCGGTCTGGGTGTGCTGGGAGCTCAGCTGGTGATGTGGAAATGCTCTGCCTGGCTGCTCGGGACGGACCCACAGTGACAGTGCCCAGGGCAGGCTGGCTCATGGCCACGGGGCTGGCAGAGGTGACCAGCACCTTGGAGTGGTGGCTGCAGGAGCTCTGCTCTCGCTGAACACCCTCAGGGCTCGGAGTGACAGGAGCCATCCTCTTTGGAAATCCAGGAAAGCTAGAAGTTAAAAAAAGGTATTTTCTTCCTGGATTATTGTTAAATTGACACTGTTTAATCCCAGTGAGACACAAGCCATGGTTCTGGTGTCCTTCCAGAAACAAGATCTGTTATTCTGTGCCCTCCAGCACTGAGAATTCCTGCCCACCACTGTGGCCAGTGCCTGGAAAAGCCAAGAAAAATGGGTGAATCTCTGGGTGGAGCCTTTGGTGAAGCCTGGACAACCACAACCCAGCTAGGAACAGGTTAAAGTCTGTGCAGCGGGTGAATTCAGAGTAAATCCTTTGTGTGAGCAAACAAGCTCTGGCAAATCCAGGTTCCTCCTGTGTGTTCTTAAACGATCCTTTAAGAGTTAAACAAAACACTGACTGGTGCCTTTTAAACACAAGTGACCTTTCCCATGGTTCTTTCTCCCAGGTAAGTGTATTTTTGTGTCGTTTTAAAGTCTTTAAGGTTGGGGAAGTGAATATTTGGAGTGTGGGGTTTTAAAATACCTGGTGAGCAAAACTCCAATATTGACCAGAGGCTGGATTAGCTCGGGCTGGGATTCCTTTGCTTGCTCCCAAAGCTCTGCAGGCTTCAGCTCCGTGTAATGCACACCCAGAGCACAGCCCGAGCAAGGGGCACCAGGAGGGAGCCCTCGGGCCCCTGCTCCTCCCCTGCAGGGCACGAGACCCCCTGAGCTGCTGCTGTGGGGCTTTTCATAGAACAGAAATCCCAGAATGGGCTGGGTGGGAAGGGACATTAAAGATTATCCTTAAAGCCATGGCAGGGACACCTTCCACTGTCCCAGGCTGCTCCAGCCCCAGTGTCCAGCCTGGCCCTGGGCACTGCCAGGGATCCAGGGGCAGCCCCAGCTGCTCTGGGCACCTGTGCCAGGGCCTGCCCACCCTGCCAGGGAACAATTCCCAATTCCCAATATCCCACCCAGCCCTGCCCTCTGGCACTCTGAAGCCATTCCCTGGGTCCTGTCCCCCAGCCCTTGTCCATTGTCCCTCTCCAGGTTTCAGCTGCAGCTCCTTCAGGCCCTGCAAGGCCACACTGAGGTCACCCCAAAGCTTCTCCTCTCCAGGCTGGACAATCCCAGCTGTGCCAGCCTTTCCTCCCAGCAGAGCTGCTCCATCCCTCTGCTCATCCTGGAGCCTCCTCTGGGCTCTGCAGCAGCTCCAGCTCCTGCCTGTGCTGGGCCCAGGGCTGGGGCAGCTCTGCAGGTGGGCTCTCACCTGAGCAGGGCACAGGGGCAGAATCCCCCTCCCCTCCCTGCTGCCCATGCTTTCCCCTCAGATTGAAATTCTTGTTTATTAAAACCTGCTTCCATAAAATTCTGGTTCCACAGCCTGGTTTCAATGAGAAGGAGACCCAGGTGCTGAGGGGGTCACCAGGCCCTCGTCACCTCTTCCCAGTTGTGGAAGAGTTGTGACAAACCCTCGCTCTGCCTTTCTGCGTGGGAAGCAGCTCCTGGGAGCAGATGGGAGGGATCAGGGTCATGGGAGAAGGTCAGAGCAGGGCTGGCTCTTCTGGAAACCACTGCTGGCTTTGCTGCCATGGTTCAGCACTGGACTTCTGAAGAGCTTTAATCCTTGGCCTCCTGGCCAGATGGCTCAGCGAGGGTGTCCCTGAGCAGAAGGCTGCAGGCAGGGCCTCCAGGAGGGCTTCTGACCCCTTTGGCTCAGTGTCCTCATCCACCCAAGGTGGTTTTGCTCCATTTGCAGCACCCTGAGAGTGAGGGTTTGGAAGGACTTTCCTACAGCGTGGAACGCAAAGGTGCCTCCACCCGCTGCTGTGGCTGTGCCTTGGAGCACGAGCCCTGTGAGGAAGGGCTGAGGGAGCTGGGGGTGTTCAGCCTGGAGAAAAGGAGACTCAGAGGTGCCCTCCTCACTCTCTGCAGCTCCCTGAAAGGTGGCTGTGCTCAGGGGGGTTGGTCTCTGTCTCCAGGCAGCACTGACAGAACCAGAGGACACAGCCCTGAGCTGCACCAAGGGAAATCCAGGCTGGGTATTGGGAAAGAGTTTTGTACAGGAAGGGAGATAAAGCACTGGGATGCTCTGCCCGGGGAGGTGCTGCAGTCACCATCCCTGGGTGTGGGTGACACAGACTGGATGTGGCACTCGGGGCCAGGGTTTGGTTGAGGTGTTGGGGCTGGGTTGGACTCGATGATCTTGGAGGTCTCCTCCAACCCAGTGACTCTGGGATTCTGGGATTCTGTGATTCCTGGGCATCTCCCACAGCATCAGCCAAAGAACAGGATGGGAACACACCTTATCCAGCTGCCCACTGAGGGAAAAGGGGCATTCCTGAGGACAACAGTCACCCACCAGGCTGGGGATGCGTTTCCCTGCGCGGGTGCAGCGGGACAGGCTGGCCAAAGCTGGTGGGAGCCATGCCCACCACCACCCTGCTGTCCTGCTGAGGCTGCAGAGGCCCCAGGGCACCTGCACCACCCTGCCACCGGGAGATGACAGGCACAGGGTGTGTGAAGCTCCAGATAGGAGGCATTGAGAGGGAACAAACACCGGGGAGCTTTAGCAGGGAGGGAAGCAGTAATCCTTTGGCTGCTTGACAGGGGAGCTGCCAGTTTTGCAGCAAGCCGTGTCTCCAGCCTGCAGAGCTGGATAGGATTGTCCCAAATAACCAGGTTTCCGTCAGAAAATTCCCATTTCTCTGCCCTTTGGAAGAACACGAGCCCAGACACTCCTTGTAGAAGAAGAGCTGTTGCATCACCCAGGGAGTTGAGCTGTGAGGTGGAGCAGATGCTTTTAAAGGAATAAATATTTCTGGATCTGCAGTGGAGGCTGCGCAGCCTGACCCAGGTCCCCTGGGATGGAACAGGCTCTAGGGTGCAGGAAGGTGGGGGAGCTGGGGCTGAACACCCTCAAACTGGCTAAAAGATCCCATGTAGAGGAGCAGGCCCTGCTGTCTCTACCAGCTCTGGATACTGGTGGGACTTGTTAGCAAAACCACTACAGAGCAGGGAAATAAAGTCCTTGACACCTCTGCTGGCACCAGGGACAGCATTTCCTGCTCGGGTGCACCACCGGGAGCGGCTCAGAGGAGAGCACCGGGGGCTGTCACTCCAAACGAGTGACAGCAGCGTGGGAAAAGGGTGGCAGTGACTGCCCACGGCAGGTCCCTGATCCCCAGGAGCATCCTCGGTCCGCAGGAGCATCGCCGGTCCCGCAGGAGCATCCCCGGTCCCGCCCTCGGGGTGCTCTGGGAGGGTCTCGCCCTCGCTGCGGAGTCCCCGGGGCAGAGCTGAGCGCGGCCGGAGGTGTCCCGAGGGCAGCGGGAGCGCTGCGGCCGGAGCAGCCCTCGGTGCCGGGTGCGGGCAGCGGCCGCTGCTCGGGGTCACCTCCCGCCGCTCCCGTGCCCGCCCCGGGACTCTGAGCCCGGGGGTCCCCGGGCCGGTCCCTGCGGAGCGCGGCGGGGACGGGAGCGGGATGCTCCGAACGGCGCGGGGACAGGAGTGGCGGGGCCCGCCCCGGGCGGGGGCCGGCGGGG
>VZSE01013945.1:0-19897 GCA_013398275.1 Promerops cafer
GTAAGGGTGAGGGGCGGAGACGGAGACACGACAGTAGGGGGCTGAGAGGAGGAGGTAGGGATTAGGAGGGGGCGCCCGATTTCTCACAGAAAAAAGCTGCCCCCACCTACAACTCGGGCTGCCATGGCAGTGCCAAACGCCTCCTGCAAACTGACATCGGGAAACAGGGGGGGTGAGTTTGCTTTCCCGGGGAAAAGGGTCGCCCTTCGTGTCCAGGGACCTGCACCACCGCCCAGGCGCCTGTGGCCCCGGGTGGCCTTCTGCCTGCTCCGATTCCGAACGGCGCACGATTTCTCCCAGACCAAAGCTGCCCTCACCAAGAACTCGGGCTGCCCTTGGACTTCCAAACACCTGTAAAGTCTTCTTTCTACCCACCTGTGATTGCCAATTAGTCTCTTAAGACAGCTAAAATAAAGAAAACCAAAATCAATGTACAAGTTTAGTGGCACATAGGCCAAATCCCAATGAGTTGGCTACTTGCCCTCTCCTAAGCGTGCCTCGGTCCTCGAGTCTCCGGCTTAATCCTGAGTCTAAGGCTGTGGCTGTAATTATGATTGGCAGCTGGGTTACCGAGATGCAAAGTTGCAGGGCATTTCTGTGAGTGCAGTGGACGCACTTGTGTGCAGTAAGATGTGAATGCATTTGCTGCGCTTGTGAAAAGCCTTAGAGGGCTCCATGCTGCCTTCAAAAGCCCCCCACAGTAACTGCTAACTGGGTTTCCTACTCACCCTCCTCTCCTGGTCACAATCCTCAACTTACCCATCAAAAGCCTTGATCATAGAAGTAAACCCTATATAAACCCTTTGTATTCTCAATAAAATCAGCTGCTGATCCAGCTCAGTCATCCCTGTCTCTCCATCACCGATATCCAGGTGCACGCGGCTGCTCCCCTCCAACCACTGTTCCTGGAGGGACACTCGAGCTGCCCCCATTGGCCCCTCTAGGAACTTCCTGTGCAGGTGTGCCCAGTAGCCCCCTAAAAGCAGCTTCGGGCAAAACCTGACCCTTTGTCATCCTCAGTGGTCACACTTGGGGCTGCTGTTTGTTATTCTAGTATTTTGGAACCTAGTGTTTTTGTAACCTGAATTTTTGGTATATTTGTAGGTTGGGGTTTTTTGCTGCGTTGTAACATGGTCTTTTAGTATTTCTGTAACCTGTGTGTCAGGAAAAATAATCCACAAACACCAGAGGTTTGTGTCCAAAAAGGAGACAGGAGTCCTGCAACTTTATTCAAATAAAGGGAGAGGCCATGAGGCATTGCCCCTGGGGTGTTTATTCTTTTTGTTTAAATCTTGATTGTTTAATTTATATATACAGAAGTTGTATTTGCATTTTTAAAACCTATGTACTTAGAGTTTCTTATACTGCAAGATCCTGCATATAATACAGTAGATACAGGGTTGTATTTCAAAATGAATTTTATTAAAAATTATTTATATATTTTATATATATCTACACACACATATATATATATATATACACACACACACACACACACCCCTACCTATATTGATGGATAAGAAAAGCTACAGGTTGTTATATTTTTTGAACACACCCCCTAAACTCCCAAGCATTTTTGGGCTGTAACCTNTTATTCTTTTTGTTTAAATCTTGATTGTTTAATTTATATATACAGAAGTTGTATTTGCATTTTTAAAACCTATGTACTTAGAGTTTCTTATACTGCAAGATCCTGCATATAATACAGTAGATACAGGGTTGTATTTCAAAATGAATTTTATTAAAAATTATTTATATATTTTATATATATCTACACACACATATATATATATATATNCTTGCATGGGTATACACGGTTTGCCATCATTTGAGTGGGAGAATTTAGGGGAGACAGGGACAGGTTGGAGGGAAATTCACAGCACTACATCAGGTATGAAGTCAGACTCAGGTTTTGATTTTCATGTGGTTTAATAAGTTAACAGATTCAGCCATTACACAGCAATAGAATTCTTCTTCGAGATTTACAAAGGTGCAAGAACTTCATTTAGTCATGTGTAGTTTTATTTTCATTATTAGCTACACAGTTCCAATTCTATCCCACCTGAACAATGTGGGGTCAAAATAATCCACCCAGACAGAAAGCATCGAAGTACAAAAGAGCACACACAAGGAGGAGTGCAATCAAATTCCGTGTGGGTATTTGGTCCAGTACCTTAGGAAGCAACGAAAGGTGATGTGGAGCAGTCGTGCCTGTAGAAGGAGCTGTGATATCACAAGCACATCTTTGCCAGAAGTTTGACCACCACTGGGACTGTTACTCTACCCTGAGATTCACCGTGGCCTTGCAGTAGGGGAGGTGGGATGGAGAGAACAATGCAAAAAGACCACAAATGACAACCCTCCAAACACTCAAGCATCTCCACAGCTACCCAGAAATGACTTCTCTGTAGGTTTAGCAAATAATGACCCGAGAGAAGCTGTATCATCGCTAAAGCCAAAAAACATAAAAACATTTGCCATATGCCCAATTCTAGTCTAAAAATAGCACGTGCCCGTGGTTTGAAGAAGTTTTCATTACATTTCCGTCCAATGAACTTGCTCTCCACCCAAGTAGTCTCCCCTCACTCTTCCCCCTTTCAGTCAAGCTGCCTAAAACCACATCCTCAACTGCGTAAGCAGCATGAGGGAGCTTGCAGGGGCAGGAATTGGACTTGCTTGCTCAGGTCTGCACCTGCAGAAGTCTGTGCAAGAAATGGATATGAATGCCACAGAAGCTGGTACGGCCACTCTCCCGTCCCATCTATCGGCACTGTCGTCCTCAGTCACTTTGCACTGGTACCAGTATAGGTGTTTACTCCAATTATAAGCACGTGCAAATAGACATCCACGCACCCAATTCCTCTGGCCTCAGACATCCATCATGCTAAACCCTATTGCACCCTCAGAACACTGAGGTTTTGAGGTTCCCTTCATTTTTTTCCTGTGTCCATTTTTCCACTGACTCAAGAGGATATCTCTCATGGGCCGACACCGAGGGCTTTGTGGATGATGAGACTCTTAAACAGCCTTGCCTAAGCATAGGGAGAAGATGCATCCAGACAGAAATATACTTACAAGCATACTTACAGCTTACAGCTAGCGTAAATCTATTTTCTTCAGAGAAGTAAAAATACACAGCATAGATAAATTCTAGTAAATCTGTTCAGCTAAAATAGGAAACAAACAAACAAAACTAAACAAACAAAATCCACAAACAAACAAGAAACCCCCAACAAACCAAAAAAGCCTCCAAACAAACAAAAACCCAAAATAATCTCAACAAAATGCCCACTTTGGCTTCATGTACAAGTCACTGTTCTGCTTGTGCAGCCAGCAGCAAAACACAGCATCTGGAATGCAGGCCCTCATATGCAGGGTGAAGCCTCCGTGCATTCAAGCCCACTGCTCTGCTGTTCCTCTTCCACCATATATTTGGTCAAGGACCAATTTCACAAGGTGCAAATAGTGAGCCTACCCTGAGACAACAATCTGCCAACTGCAGATCACTCGAGCTTAAAAAGTTTGATGGTGGCCTGCACCATTCATGGGGTTGCTCTGCGGTCCCAGGAATTACGAAATGCCACAGAGCCCACAGCAGCACCGAGGCGAGGGCACAGGTATCTGGAAGAAGTTAAACAGTGAAAGTAGATTTCAAATAGCATTTCTTCTGTCCTAAAGCCAGAAACACAAGTGGGGATTAAATACAAAAAAGGTTTCTTAAAGGAGCCATTCTGGGGGGGGGGAAATTCCCGGGGACTTTGTCTTTGCAGCTTCTGGAGAACAAAACCCTATGTGACCTTCTCTTTCCATCTGAGAAGATTAGGATAGACAAATTGTTTCTCACACCAATAATCACACCTCCACCACGAGGTGAATTCATTACCATTCATGCCTTTGGGAAACCAGGAAGAGCCACCTGTGCTCTCATAGTCAGGACTAACAAAACCAGCACCTACTGCCTGGGGGATGAAAACATCTCTGTGGGCCAGAAAGAAAGCCTTGTTCAGATAAGAAGAGGAAAGATCAACACGTTTAGTGAGGAGAGTATCAGAACCAAAAAAATTTCCAATGCACGCATCAGACCTATGCCCTGCTATCCCTCTGTTCCTCAAACAGCACTTTTGCCAAACACCCTGAAAAACAGTCTGCACTTACAGAGAACATTCAAAAGAAGATAAAAAGTTACAACACCACTCCTATGCTGTATGACTTTGAGAAGCAACAAAATGTCAGATAATACATCTCCTCTAGGAAACACAAGCAGATGTAGGACCTAATGTTTGGGAATGCACTCTGTCAGCACTTGACAACATCCCTTTTCTTTGCAAGCTGTCTAACCAGACACAGATTTGCAGCACAATTTACTGCCTGTAGTAGAAAACAGCTAAAAATTCAAGGGAAGATATGCCCCTACTGGCATGCTTCCGATGTACCATTCATTTTGCCAAACACAGTGCAGGTGTCTTCTGCCACATCAAGTTCAAACTCAAAAACTGTACCTCCACTGCAAGTCACTGGCAGGCATAGCCTGGAGCCAACAAACCAGGAACAAAACAGGAAAGCCACAGACATGTGACAGGAACTGCCCATTTAACATAGCTAGAAAGGGTCCCCAAGGCCGGTGAGTAACTCGAGCTTCTCTTTTATTCCCGTTCCTATCACCTCCTTCTCCAAGCCAGACCAAAATATGCTGGTCAAGAATCTAGGTATGTGTTTGTCAGACAGAAACCTTGCCTTTCCTGCCTCCAGCCTACAGTGACAAGGACAACACTGGCTAGCCCTCACAGTCGTCCTTGTGTACATGAGCCTCATGATTCCAAACAGTGGTGACCCTTTGTGTTCACCTCCAGCCACTCTGCACTAAGACAGCTCAAGCTGCTCTTACAGTTTAAAGAGAAGAACATGGGACTATCAAATGAGACTCACGGCAGGTCTTTGATTAACCCACAACTGAAGAGCTGCAGGCTATTCCACTCAAACCAGCATTTCTAGTGCAAGTCTCCCGCCAGAGAAGTGGTGCTGTCTGGGTTCAAATCTTCAAGGTATAGTACCTTGAAATGGTGTTAAAATGAATAAATAAAATCTAAAAAAGGAACATAAAGTACTGTCGTAGCTACAAGTCATAGAGGGGATGGTGCAAGAATACCAAATTGAAACCAAATTCCAAGACTTTGGGAACAACGGTGTCACTGCATGTGACAGCACCACACCACACCAACCCAGCAAAAGAAGGCTGAAAACCAGTGGCTGGACTGCTACAGGCAAGCTACAGATGGCCAAGTTTCAATGGCACTGTAGTGCAAACCAGTCACTCACATCAAGGATAATTATCCTCAGCGAGAAACAGTGAGTTCTCTGACATCCTTGGTGCATGGAAGTGCAAACAAAGCCATGCGGACAAGGAAAGAAACAAAGGATAAAAGACATGACAGAGCTTGGGGATGACAAAGACTCCCAGATCAAAACAGATGTAGAGGTTCCTGGTCAGCCAGCTGAACCAATACGATTTTTTGGATTCATACATGCCCAATCTCATGTGAGGAATCAGCAGGAAAAACAGCCAAGAGTCCCTCCTGCTCGCACACACAGGCAGTTTCAATTACAGCCCTTGGTAACTCTGGCCTTCCCCACCTGTACCAACATGCAAGAAACAGCCACCTGTAAATCCTTCTGCTGCAGCACACGGAACACGTTCTGGTCCTTGGAAATGGCACACAACAGCAGTATCAGCAAGTCAGGGTTTGTCCTTCCAAGAAACACATTTTACCCGCACCACCAAGAGAACTGCTTTTTCAGTTGGCAGCATCCTGCCTAAGGAAGGGCAACAGACACCACCACAGGAGATACTCTGATGGAAGAGCAGAGCTAGAGAATCCAGTCAGGCCTGGGAAATAGCTCTTCTGTGAGGTTTTTCCTTCCCTCTGTCCCACCTCCTTAACTCAACAACCCACAGGAGAGCAGGAGGTTTCCCTCAAACCAGGCATGTTGACAGGGCATGAGCGTTTCTCTGAAGAGCATTGTTATGTGCTATCTGAAGGGAACTTCTGGGGATATTATAGATAAAATGTGTATGGGCCAGGAGACCGGACAACTGTTTCTCTAGAAGGACCGTCTCCTCCTGCACAGGGATTTTATTTTCCCCTGCATGCCTCTTCCTCTCTGCAAATACCTGCTGCAGAAATGCCCTCTGTTTGAATGGGGTGGATCGTGTTTGCAAGAAGAAAGGAAATACCAAATGCAATCCAGAAAAATTCCCTCTACTAAAGGGAACCCATCAGTGACAACATGTAAACTCTTGCCTCTTTCTGCCATGTGCCTTCAGGCTCCCCATTAGACTGCCCTTCACTACATTCCTTGCCTTATTCCTTGCCATCCATCCCCAGCATGGTGCCAGTCCTTGGCACGAGAACCATGACAGCACGAGACTGGACGCTCAGCAGGTCTGGAAGACAGCCTGGCAGCCCTCTGGCAATATCCCCAACCACCCCCAAGAGTAAGTGATCTGCTAATACAATAGCTGGTGTGTGCATTCAGTACAGACCCTTCCCTGTTCAAGAACACAGATGTGGAAGGAGTGTTGTGTCACGGGGTGGCTGCACAGGGTGGCAGAACCCACAGCACTGACCAGGCATTCTTGTGAGGGCTCAGGCTTCTACGAAAACTTGTGCAGTGGTTAAAACTTCCTTCTTCTTAGAGACTTCTTCCTTCACCAACAGAGCACAGAAAACAGGGGTTCCTCAGTGCTGTCTGAACCAGAGACGGTTCCAATGGCAGAGCCAGATGGAGCGCCACAACTCTGACAGCTGACAGCTGTCTTCTGACAGCTCACAGCCCAGGAACACATCACCCTGCAGCGCACCTCAAGTTACGGCCTCTGCACCAAGCACAAGCAGTAATAGTGTTTAGATATCAGTGACTGCATTGTTCTCTGTCACTAGGAGAGCTGAGTGAGGCTACATCCCATACTTCTCGGCACTGTAGCTAACCCAGCAGTTTCTTGATTTTAACTCTGAAGGTTGCCACTTGAGAGACCTGCCCCCCATTTCCATGAGGCACCTGATGATGCCAGATGGCTACACACACAGAGTCACTTCTGCAGTTTCTGGGACCCCCAGGGGGATTAACATGCCACCTGGATTTTCTGGGAGAGCACAGTGGGGTGCAACAAGCAGAGAAGGCTAAGCCAAGGCAGCCAAACAGCCTAAGTCCCGGGTTTGCCACCTCCACTCCCCAAACGGCATAAAGCACCGGGGTGTCTTCCCTCAGCCAAGGTTGGAAAGAACTGGACTGCAAGTCACAGATACCATGGAGCGGGAAGACAAGAGACTAGAAAACGATCTCTGAGAAATCTTTCCAATAGGCTTCTCCCTCCTTCAATTCTCACCAGCTGATGTGTTGTCACTACCTTTGGGTTTGGATTTAGACTTGAAGGAGAAGCGTTTGATGAGGCGGTGAGAGAAGCTACCAGTTTTCTTTCTGGTGGTGGAGTTGGCAGTGACATTGGACAAGTCATCGTGTGACTGGCTCAGGCCCGCTTCCTTCTGCTTGCTCCTTCTCCGGAAGATGAGCTTGGTACCACTCCGAAGAAAGCTAACTGCAGAGACACGAAGGAGACAGAAACCATGATAGCATCCTGCACTGGCAAGTTTCAGGGACCGTAACACACCCAGCCATTCTTGGATATGCAGCAGTCCTCTTCCGCACCAAGTGACAGAAGTACACGGCAGGTTGGCTAACCACAGCTTCCAAACACAAGGCCAAGTCTCAGTTGGTGACAGACTGCAACACCAACAAGCTGCCTCACTAAACATTCTATCCCATCTCCCCTCTGCCTAAACTTCCTTTTACACAATTCCCTCCCCTCAGTGGAAGCGTGCAGCATTTTAAATGAAAGCCAAGACTCATATGAATGGAAAAGAAGCGAGATCATCTGAACCTGAAGACCCTGAGAGGAACATACAAGAGGGAGAAGGCCTCTCAGACCAGCCTGCCTCAAGGGCACAGGGATTAATTTTGTAATCTAGCGCCTGGAACAACTGCCCGCGTTTTCATGACATGCCCAAAACTGGAGGCAAATAATGCCAATGGCTCCTTATGACTCCCGCAAGCAGGAGAAGATGGAGATGCCAATTGCTTTCAACCTCAAATGGATCAGAAAGACACATCCAAAACCTGCAGGCCATATAACACTACAACGGTATTTCCTACAGAGGGGGTTTGCTTTCCATTTTCCCTCTCTTCCCCACCCGCCAGCTCTCTCAATAATCTGGGTCGCACACCCTTCTACCTACTGACATTCAAAGAAGGGGCCTCTGCAGCTCAAATCATACCTGGCTGTAACAGGGTACAACTCTCCAAAACTTGTCCCACTCTAATCTGAGTAATCAAGATTTTCATTTGCATTTCTTTACTTAAGTCGGTAGCAGAAAAATCCAAGGTGCACCATCCACCTAATTGACAAAAGTGTGGAAAGGCCAGGACAGCAGCTAGGTTGGGGCAGCCCACAAGTGAGTTTCTGTGGACATCTTACATTATGACAGGTCAGAGACACTAGCTGCTTCGATACTAACAGATAAAGAAGGAGGGCAATCGAGGCCCATACAATCCACACTTCTGGGTGGCCTCCATGTCCACACCATAGGTGGCCAAATTCAGAGGATGAATCATTATTTACGGACATGCACCTGATCTGTGGACCTGGAGACCAGGGAGAAAAAAGGGGGTCTCTATAATACACAGGCTGCACAGGGCTCCCATCTAACAGAACACAGAAACTTAAAAGGCTACAGGAATCAGACACCTACAAATGAAGGCATTTCAAACCACTCCAGTGGAAAAAACACAAGAGAAAGGCAGGCTCTTCCAGACTCCATCAGAAGCTGCTCTTTGCTATGCTGAAAGGTGGCTGCAGACCCCATGCTTGGGTGGGGAACCTGGATGTCACTTTGTCCTCATATACAGCTAATGTTATGGGCTCATGTTAGCTACCCTACCTAACGGTTCATCCTTACCTTTGTGATCTTTCAAGCTCCTTGTCTCAAGTGCTCCCGTGGAGCCAGTTTCAGACTCAACATCTTCCACAGATGGTCTTTCAGAGATGTCTGATCGCGTTGTCTCATCCAGCTCCTGACCGCCCCTTTGTCCCAGTGGTGATGCTTCCAGTGGCCGCAACAATTCGGTAAAATCGTGCATCTGGTCAGCTGTGCCCTCTGCCTCAGAGTCCCCATATGCTGTGGCCTCCAGGGAAGCAGCATAACCCAGAGAAAGTGCCATTTCATCTTGAGCAATAGGTACCTGAAGGGGGGTTAGAGGGGCAGACAGACATGAAGACAGGATCAAAAGAATTGCATTCATCTGCCTACTTCCATCTACACCTACATACAGGTGGCCCAGTTCAGATCAGCAGTGCTAGATGGCACCGATGGACAATTGTCACTCTTTGGCTGAAATATACTGGAACATGGCCGATTACAAAGCATTCTGCTGCACAGCCCTCATTCCCACAGCAAAGTTCAAGGACAACTCCTTATACTCTCCACAAGGTTCAAAACCACTTATGGCAGCCACATCCCTTTCTGCAGCTGCCCGTTGTGAAGTCCCACTGGCAGCTGCCCTGCAGACTGGCAAGGAACCTTTTAATGCTCACTGGGAAGCAGCGAAAGGCTTCTGATGAGTCAGTCATCTGTGCTGGAACCTTCCCACACTGGTTCCTACAGGACAGGTTAGTTTCACGCACGCATCCCTAAAAACAACCTCCCAGACTGGAAATGCAGCTCCTAACTACCAGAGACCTTGGACACTCCTGAGATGATCAGTGTACTACGTTTTGTTGGTGTCTTCTTGGTGGTCTTGTTATTCGTCTCAGTTAGCTGCCTGATTGCCGTCTCAGCCACCGGATCCAAGCCATTGGGCGTATGGCTATCCCCTGAGCACAAGAAAAATACCAATGCTTGGAGAAGCAACCTTTAGCAGAGGCAAAAGGTCACTTGCTGACCACAATGCTTGCAACAGGCAACTTACATGCACACGAACGTAGTCTCCCCACTCACAGTTTATGACAGACTTGTCCAAATAAACAAAATGAAGGAAGCTTGGTATAGGTATAGGTAGCTCTTGGCTTTTCCAGGTACCTGAAAAGTCTCATTTCCCACCAGGCATATCATTAAAATGCACCCCGCCTCCCACCCCACTCAACAAAGACTTCCAAAGACTCCCAATAGTTTGCTTTGGCAGCAAACTGTCAAAACAGCTGCAGTGCTCTGTTCCAGACACAATTAGAGCCCCAAGTGCAGGCTGACCAAAGTTCTTTGGGTCTAGATAGCCCAGAAAGTTCTTGTCAAGCAAGGAAACACTCATAGTCACTGACTGGATACTCAAAGGGGAATGTCTTTTACCTGCCCACACACCACCACCCTTCTGCCCCCACCTTCACTCAGGCACTTGGACATTCTCTGAAGCAGAAAATGCAAGTGAGTTCAGGGAACCGCAGGCTGCCACTTTCTAAAACAGGCTAAGGAACACAGTTACTTCAGTAAGAGCCTCAAATTTCCAAGCACTTACGGCTACTGCTGGGCAAGTGGCCATGAGGACAGTCGGTCTCCAAGAGCACTGTTGTCTTCTTTTCAGTCACTTCCACTTTGGAAGGCGACCTCGATGGTGAATCTTCACAGCAAAAGAGACACCAAGATACCAGTAAGTGGAGACGAAGCTTACACAAGTGTGCTATCATATTGTGCCCCATACACACGACCCCAAAAAGCCTCAAGCGAGCATTCAGAGAGCCTGGAAGGCAGCTCTGTAAGGCTTTATGGCAACAAAGCAGTAAGAAGCCTACTGGGAAAAAATCAGAAGGGACCTTAAAGACCACTTAAGGTCAGACTGCCATTTGACCAGGTTGCTCCAAGCCCCGTTCAGCCTGGTCTTGAACACTTCCAGGGACAGGGCAGCTACAGCTTCCCTGGGCAACCTGTGCCAGTAACTCAGCATCCTCAGAAGGAAAAATTTCTTCATAATGGCTAATATACATCTAACCTCCTTCAGCTTAAAGCCATTCCCCCTTGCCTTATCACTGCATGCCCTTGTAAAAAAATCCCTCTTCAGCTTTCTCTTAGGTACTGGAAGGCTGCTTGTCTCCCCAGAGCCTTCTCTTCTCTGGCCTAAACAGCTCCAACTCTCTCAGCCTTTCTTCACGAGGTGGTGTTCCAGGTATGTGACCAACTTAGTGGTCCTCCTCTGGACTCACTCCAATAGGTCCATGTCTTTCATGTGCTGGAGGGCCGCAAGGCTGGACACAGTACTCAAGGCGGAGTCTCACAAGAGCAGAGCAGAGGGGGAGAACCACCTCTCTCAACCTGCTGGCCACGCTTCTTTTGATGCAGCCCAGGATACGTTTGCCTTTCTGGGCTGCAGTCCTGTGAAGCAGACGCACAGCAATACCTCATTCGTGTCATTTCCCAGCCCCACCTCTTGGAATATCCAGCACCAGATTCACCAGGATGCCAGACCGCAAGCAGCAACAACCCCTAGTAAGTCAGGTCAACATGCTTTTGGCTCCACGATCAGTATGTTCAGCCTAACTTCTTTAGCAGCGTAGAAACTAGAGAAAGCATAGCTAAACACTTAGCCTGACATCACGCAGAGGTTATGTGGCAGCATATGCCTTAGACCTCCCACCACCAAAAGGGTGTGTGAGAGGCTCATCCCTCCCTCACCGCCCCCCAGACACAGAGCTGCATCAATTTTCTCCCCTAGCACTACACAAGAGTTTCCAGCCAGCCACAAAGACGCTTGGGGAACAGCAAGGATGCCCGTGTTCTGACCCACACACCAAAAGCAATACGTAAAGCATGAGCCTGCAATAACCAGATGTGATAGCTAAATGGTTTTGCTACTGCCTTCATGAGCAGCCATGGGAATATTGCAGCCAAGTCTGTGCTGCCATAGGAGCCACCTGTACAATACACCTGCTGCTGCACAGCCTCACCCAGTTTGCAGTCTGCCTTGGGCCGGGACTGAATTGTGGTGACAGTAGTCACAATGGTGCCATCGGGCATGATGGTCCGGTCCATCTCCACCTTCTTCGTGGGGGTGATGCTGGTTCGCAGAGATGTGGCGTGCGGAGCATTCAGAGATGCAGGAGACTCCTGGAACAGCAGCTATAAAGAGTAAAGCACTGATCAGAGAGGTGCTCTTCTTCCCAGATGGAAAGGCAGGCATGTTTGGGCAACAAAAGCCAGGGCTCTGGGCACCAAGGAGCCATCCCCAGTACAGTATCAGTTCAACAGCGGGAGGCTCAGGGACCGAGGGTCCGGTGACATCCACCCCTGCACGGCATAAGGGTCTGCTAGTCCTCTGTGCCAAGCTCAGGTCCAAAAACGTGTGTCTCCAGCTAGAGGCTCACACTATGAACTCTTCCGGAGCATGCATGTGTGCAGAGCTTGTGGGGTCATGAGCTCACCTCCAATGTAATGGTAGCTTCAGCTGTCAGTGACTGTCCAGCTCCCGGGGCCAGTGAGCAGACCTGTCTCCCAGATGGTTGCTTGCCCAAAGAATCTATCAAAAGTGTGGCATATGCCAACAGCACATCTGCAAGAAGGAAGAGCAAAAATGAAACACTTCACATGACCTCAGCACCTCAGACATCTCCAAGGTAATCCCTGCTTTTGGGAAGCAGCCCTATGGGCCAACACAGCAGATCACCACAACTCCACTAACTCCCAGGTTCAAGAGGGAGAAGGGGCAGGCAGTGTTCCTCCACTCCTCTTTGACAATTCAGGAATAAACTCCCTTAAAAAAGGTGACCACTGTGTGGCCTCCATCAAAAACAGATGCTGTAGTTAGTCCCCAACTGAGTACGAAAGAACAGTTAAGAGCCTTATGCAAAGCTCTCCTAATACAGGAGGGAAAATCCTGCATGCCTCTCCCTGCTTCAGACAGCAGACAGGCAGGCCACAGGAATCTCCTGATTCAAGGTCAGACCCAGACTGTTTTGGTAAGAAGAGCAGAACTCAGAGTTACTACACTGTCACAGAAGCTCACATAAAGCTAAACATGAAAAATCCTCTGCAGAAGTGATCACATGTTGTACCAACAGAGAACTACCATGAGCTTAACAGTGAGTCTCAGGCATTTTTGCCTCCCCATCTTAAAACCCATCTTATGGCTGTTCATACTCACTTCCCCCTCCGTCGCTGTTTCCCAGCACCTGTAGTTTCAGTTCTTTGCTTCTAGGTCCCAACTCCCTGTTGAAACCCAAGACAGGCTGGTGTTAAGCACTCTTTTTTTAAGTGGCCATGGCTCATTCTGTATCTTCCCTCCCTCAAATCGCACATGCCTCATCACCCTCTCCAAAGCTTCAGTAGCATGCACTACCGTGGAGGACATGACCAGAGCACCAAACTACACATATGAGAACTCTGGTTTCTATACCCTGCAGAGCTGTGTAGGCTGCCAGTGGAAGTTGAGAGGGCAATCTCTCTGGAAGGCTGTTTATGCTACAGCCCTATTGCACCTGCTGCGCCTACAGTCGGCATTTCTGCCCACTCAGTTAAAACAGAGTGTCCAGAGAAGTGAAAAATATGTATGCAAGCTGGGGCCAAATGCCGGAATCAGCAGTCCAGCACAGGGGCAGCACAAACAGACATTGCCCTGTGGCGCAGACTTCAACTCTGCACCACGCACATCAGTTATTGCAGCATAGCAATGATAGCCAGAGACTGTGCCAGTCCACCTACACTGTGCCAACCAGAAGGAGAGCAGACACTTACAGAAAGAACTCGTCATTCCACTCCATCTCTCCTGCAGCACTGATACTGCCACCTGTCATTGCCCTCGTCCACTTCTGCTGCGGGGGGCTGTCTAGCTCTGCCACGCAGCATATCTCCCCAACTCCTGCAACAGAGAGACAGACGGCACATATGCACTCGTCAACAAGAGGCAGTGGTTTGTCTCGCACACGCCCCTCTTTTCCATTCAAACCCACCCAACACATCCACTCGCTCCAATCTCGCCACCTGCACGCTTGCCCCTGTGGATCAGCAATGTTTTCATGCTTACCTCCCTTCCCCTGGCAGCCCAAGTTCAGCACTCGAAGATTCCGGAGCAACAGCTTAGAACTCAGAGGGGCCGCTGCTACTCTGGATGGGGACTCTTGAGTCAACTTATTGCTGGGTACCTGAGGAATGACAAGAGCAAGACCGATACCTTTATTGTTCACTCGCCAGCAGACAGCAGCAAGACACATCGTCCTTGTACCTATTAAGTAGCTCCTCACACCAACACAGGGGAATACCCGCAAAGCCATCAAGAGATGCTGCAGGTTTCCAAAACTATTGACTTCCAGTGGGCCCTCGTGTTATTTCAGATGGGAAGTTTAAGGCAGACAGAAAAGGAGACAGGCAAGAACAAGCTTGCTGGCTACCAGACGGTCAACTCACGATGACAAACCATGAGCCATTCCATGACTGCAAATGCTGCCCTGGACAGAGCCTTGGTTCAGAGCAAGGGCGACTGCCAAAAGAGAGATGTATCTCAGGCAGTCCAGCTCCACAAGTACATGATCGACAATCAGCGTTCAAGAAAAAAGGTGGAAGGAGTTGCCCTTGGGAGCAATTTCTAATTATCCCTATGCACCGTGTCGCAGTACCCAAACTCCCATGACAGTGCAGGCCAGGATTCGGCTGTCGCCCAGAAGTGAAACTCAAGCCTTGGATTCCTGCCTGAGCCTCAGCCCTCCAAAGTGTCTTGGGGCCTATGTTTGAGGCACAAGAATAACACAAGAAAAGTGACTTACCACACTGGCTCCAGCGGAACAGGCCATCAAATTCACCATCATGACTGGCTTTGTGCTGACAATGGTATCCTCGATCAGATCCTTTATAGTGGACAGATCAGCTCTCCCTTCATCCTTCTCTCCATAAATCAAGAGGAAATGCAGGAAAGTCATAAAAAAAAGGACACATTTACAGCTTCACCTGCCTCTCAAGCCTCTAATATGCTACACAGTCATCCACCCAGTAATAACCTCCCAAATACTCTTCCCATATTCCATACTCGCCCTCCTCAGTGCTTAAAGCTTCTGCACAGCAGCTGCAGGCAAACGCAAGCTTTCTAAATGAGACAAACTAAGCCTCTACTTCTGCAGTTTATCTGATGTAAATTTTTACAATACAGATTTTATAGTTTGTCACACGCTCACCACCTCAGGCGATGGTGCCACCACACTTTTGGGAAAACAGCCGAATTCCTGTAACCACTTGGGATAAAGTAACAAAGGTGTCAATAAAACAACAAATCAACCAACCTATTTGGATCACGGAAGTGCAAGCACGTCCACATTCTGTTCATTAAACCTCTAACCCAGGGATTCCCCACATTAGTCTCTTAAATCTTAATTAATCCCTTCAAAAAAACCCAACCAAACTTAACCAACAAAACCAAGCCAACACAAAAACAACAAACACCACCTCACACAAAGAAAGAGCGGCAACCCAGCTCATTTTGCTGCTCTACATCTGACGACAGCAGGGGGAACCTACGCAGACAGAAAGCCTTCAACAGATACTGGTATCACTTCAGCCCGCTTGAGGATGCTGTTTTGACACAGCTGAGCTAGTATTGATTCCAGGATGAAAGACTCCCCTTCACTGCCCTAAAGGGCCATGGCAGTGAGTTGCCAACCCATCTCCTCCACAGCAGCCTGCCTTCTAGCTGTTTCTGCTCCTTCCTCCCTTCCTCCACTCTCAGTCAGCCTCCCATTGTTAGCCACTCACCTCAGGAAGCTGAAGTCGTGGAAGAACCAAAAGGTCCAAGTCTGGTCTGTCTTTGAATGTCCATGACACCAGGAGACTCTCATTCTGTATCTCCTCCAAGTGGATCTCCACCTGGCCCAGAACAAATACCCATAGCTGGAAACAGTTTCTGTTTTACACTAGGTGATTTTTGCCCCATTCCAAATTCAGCAATTGAAAGGCCCTCACACCAGTGCAACAGTAAAAAACAGAACATAAGAACACAAGAGCTCCCAGACGTACAGGATGAAGCAGCTGCAGAAGCCTCAATGCTCCATAGCAAGATCTGGCTTCCTCACTGCGGCTGGATGCCCAGGCACCACCAGAGGGAAAAATGATCCGTTATTTCTTTTACTGAAGAAAAAGCCTGCAGTACAATCCAAAAGTGCCCAACTGGGCACCAACACATAGGATATTTACTGAGTAACATCAATTAGCTATTGCCAAATGTAAGCACAACCATTTATAAGTTAGCAATGCATCTCTAGGAGATGATCCTCAGGTTGAAGACGCATCCGGGTCACCAAGAGTCTGCAACAACAAACCAGACTGTACACCATCCTGTAGTTTAGCTGAAGTTAAAAAGTTGCACACCCATGTACCCATAAAAGCATCATTAATGTGACAGACAGAGGCAGAACCACACAGGAATGGAACTGAACTGACCTGAGAGCTCTAGTAAAAACTGGGTAATGAAATTCACTATGGTTCTCAATTGCCAGGATGACATTTACTGACAACACAGAAGGTCATCGGACAAAAGCAACAGATATGAGACACAGTGGCCACGTTAAGTAACCAACAAGAGGTGTCCAGAATAGACAGAGCACAATTGGGAACACAGTACTTGAAGTATTCCAAAACAGAGGCAGGCATGTGGTAATCTAACCTGCATTTCATAAAGCAGCAGCAGCAAGACGTCAATTAGAATACTACATGCAACTCCTTACACGAACAATCAACCCAAAACTTCACCAGGTACAGACAAGGAGACCTAGAAAATGCCAGTGAGTAGGGGAGCAATTGGATGAGATGTGAAAAAGGGGACCTTTCAGAAATGAAAAGCAACTGCAGTTGCTGCCCGTAACTGGATTGGCAGCAGACACACTACATGCTAAAGAGAGCTCTCTGGAGGAGATGACCACAGAACAGAGGTACAAAATCAAACTGGAATTACCTGATAAAAGTAGGCTGAAAATTTTAATAAAGCTTCTGAGAGCAAAAGGGTTCCAGAACAAGCTTCAAACTGCCTGCAACAGCATGGGATTGGCTTCTGCTACCACTGAGTTACTTCTAATTTTGCCATGTCTATTTTTTCTATTTTTTTTTTGGTGCACATATGAGCACACTGCCTCCAAGCAAGATACCATTTCCATCGTCATGTCCTTCATCGTGATGGAAACAAAACCACATTCCAGAGAATCAAATCCAGCCAGAAAGTAACTATGGAGTTACCACACATTATGATTTCAGAGCTTCTTTGCTGGAAGAAGCATCTCCAATATTCAACACACAGAAAAAGCTGTGTCATGCTCCTGTGAATGCAATGAGGGGAACTGACAAGCAAACTACTCCTCAGCATAGATTTCTTTTTCACACCCACTACCAGGACACCATACTTTTACATATCCACAGGACATACCTTTCCCCTTCCATTATGCCACAAGGGGAACTGAATTCTCTGGACTTCTCACTTCTTAAATATCCACTTGAAAGCAGTGTATAGAATGCTGCCATGTCTCAAAACCGTCTGGAATTTCTTACAGCTATGTTTCATAGCCAAAATCTGCAGATGAAGACTCAGAAAACGAGACTCGGCATGCAGATGGGGAATATTTGCTACCTCACCAAATGTTAGTGACCTCACACCGCTTCTTCCAGCCCCAAAGGCCTTTATTTGCACTGAATCAGGTCCTCTTTCCTCGATCAGTGTGGGACTAGATGGAGGAGTAAGATCAATGTCTAACATCTTGTAATCCTTACCCGAGCCTGCAGCACAGCCAAAGTGACATGATACGTGTCCACAGAAACAGCAGTTGGGGACTGCTGAGTAACAGAGACAGGGAATTTCACAGCTTCAGCTGACAGATGGCAGCACAGCACCTAAAAAGAAAAGGAAAAGATGAGTTTATCTCCCAGCAAGAGGCAGCCATGTTATTCTCACCAAGTTCCATGCTGCAAAGCTGACACTTCAGACCCTGTGACAAGAGCTCTCTTCTGCTCTCCACAGTAGAACCCTGATGTTTGGGCTCAGCCTTCATACACCCCGCCTCCACCAACACATTTTCTCTCACAGACCTCACCGATGCGCAGCTCCAGAGCCTCCAAACAGGAGACAGGCCTCCAAACAGACCTCACCCAAAACCCCCCTGGTTCCACCATCTCCATCACAAAGGCCTCAGCAGTCTCTGTAGAACACACCATCAATGAAGAAACACCAAACTGTACAATTCAGAACAGCAAAGCCTTACCATGCTGTGGTCCGACTGTCCCTTGCATGTCACACAACTTATATTTGCGGCTCGTGGTAACTGAGGACCCTCTTCAAATGTGATCTGCACTGAACTCTGCAAAGAGAAAACTGTTAGTTCCCAGTAGTCAGAGCCACCCAGATAGTTTCAAAGAGGATGAATTATGTGGGGTCCCAGAGACACTTCAGTCTCTTTTCACAAATGCAGTCAGCACCCCGAACTATTGCACTCTGTAATTCTACCCACCTTGGCTTGTCTATACAGAGAAAGGAAACAAGGTGTCCAGTTAAAGCTTGAATTCACAGATATAAGCACCTCCAGGAAATTCCAAATCTCCTCCAGAATCTCAGGTAAGACAAAGTCCTCCAGGACAACTACCAGACCCCGCTTCAGAGAACAGCTTTTAGACCCAGCAACTCACTGAGGCAATGCTGCTTTCTGAGCAGACATGCTCCAGACAAGGAGCAGCTGCAGCAGAAACTGAAGTGTGGCCCTCCATGGGCCTCCATGACAACTGAGCCACTGGCTAATCTTCCCCATACAGGAGTCCTAAATTCTAATACAGGTCATTTTGTGAGAATCTGAGTAATTCAACACGTGGCAGAAAAGCACGGCATATCAGATATGGGAAACTGGTGACACTTTGACACGATGACTACTGCATTGTGATAAGAGGGGCATGGAAGCAGAGGGTGAGGATCTACAGGGGAAGCAGGGAAGCATTAAGCCCAACGGGGGAAGGCACTTCACATTGAATCCAGCCTAGAATTTGTCACTTTCTCAAAAAGGGAGATACTTTTCCTATCTTGCTGGAAAACTCGAACACAAGTTTGCATCATGTTCTTCAAGACTTTAACTGTTTTTTCTTCAAATATGTCAGCTTCATGCTAATCTTTTCTAGCTCTTGATTTTCCTATACAACTTAACAGAAAGGTAACCCCTTCCCACTCACACAACAGAAAAAAAAAAGGAGATTGCAATACACTTTGGACTGCTTTGGACCACAGATTCCGTGGGCATTAAGTCCCTGCCTTGCAGGTAACACAAACTAAAATGCAATTATTTCCATATGGAATCATCAAGGAATAATCTCCTTCGTGAACTTCAAAACTACAGATAATACAATAGCAATACTGGGTGATTAAAGAAAATAAATGCCCGAAAATTTCGAAGAGATTGCTGTGGAAACATCAGAGTGACTACAGTATTGCCCCAACCCGCGTTAAACGACGCGTGGTAGCCCACTCCGCCCCTTCCGCGCGCGCACACCGCAGCGCACTCCCGCGCAGGCCGAACTGAACCGTCCGCAAGGGTCCCGGTGCCTAACAGCTCCTCCGGCCGGAGCGCCCTGCGCGGAAGGGCTGTCCCGGCACCCGCGAACAAAGAGCAGGCGGGTGAGCCCGCCTCACCTCGCTGCCGCTCCCCGCGCTCCCCGGCTCGTGCCTTGCCGTACCCCGTGCCGGCGCGCCTGGCTGTTGAGAGCTCGCACCCAAGCTCGCTGCCACTGCTCCCGTAGGGACCTGAGGGCGAGAAGCGCCGCGAGCAGCGCCCGGGCCCCGGCCTCCTCCGCCGCGGCTCCGCGACGCCGTAGCGCTCGCAGGGCCAAGGACCGCCAGTACTGCAGCAGCCAGGCCGCCA
>VZSE01013947.1:0-17260 GCA_013398275.1 Promerops cafer
CATGGCCCCGCGCGGCCGCCCCGCCGCCGCCGCCATGCCCCGCAGGGGCGCCCGCAAACGCCTCAAGTTTCGCGCCGACGACGTGTGCTCCGAGCGGGGTGAGAGCCGGGCCGGGCCGGGCCAGGACAGGACAGCGGGGCCGGGCCTGGGCCGCGGCTGAGGGGGGCCGAGGCTGATGACGGGGAGCGGGTCTGTGAGGGAAGTCGGGCCTGAGGGGAGGCGGGGCTGAGGTGAACCGGGCCGAGCTTAGCCCTGCTGGTGCACGCCGGAGAGGAGGCCGGGGCCCGTATTAGGGCCTGAGGGAGGAGGTAGTTAAAGGGCCTGGGCCTGGCCTGGGTGAAGGGGATGAGGGGAAGAAGGACGGTCCAGTCTCACCTAGGAGTGAGCTGGGCCCTCTCGGGTTTGTGCAGACACAGAGCTGCGTCTGGGAGGGATCCCCCAGCGGGGTTCTGGACAGATGTGTGGAAATGAGACCTCTTTACTCGTGGAAGAGGAGCCTGAGACCAGAGGATCAGCCAGGCTCGAGTTGGGCTGTCTGAGGGAGAATGGGATTATCACTGGCTGAGGTGGTGAGAGAAGGAGATTTGCACTGGGCTGGGCAGGGGTGTCAGTCCCCTGAGCCTGCTAGACCAATGGTCTGGAGTAGAGATTTGCTGGGGAATCCTGGCCAGCACGTCTCTGCTGAGGCTCATTTTCCTGCTTGTGCATCCCCTTCTCAAGCCTCTTCTCTGGGGACTGTTCCCTTTAGTCATCGTGACTCTTAGCCCTTTTGTCCCCTCCCCATAATCCCTAATCCTTCTGATTCCTGTTTCCCCCTCTCTGCAGTGACGGTGGCAGATTATGCCAACTCAGACCCAGCTGTTGTGAAGTCTGGACGGGTGAAGAAAGCTGTGGCCAACGCAGTGCAGCAGGAAGGTGAGTCTGCCCTGGGGCTCCAGCCTTCTCCACGCTGCCTTCAGGTTTTGCTGGCCTCTGCAGGACATGGGAAACTCCTCTTCCCTAAACTGAGAAACTGTGTGTCCTTTAGTGCTGAAAATGAGCTCGTGCTACTCTGTAGACAATCAGGTATTAAGGATTTAGACAGGAGGTTTTGCAGAAACCCTGCTGCAAGAATTGCTGAGTCTTTGTTAATGCCTGAGATGGAAAGGCTTGGATGTCATCTCATGCTTGAAGCAGAAAATAATGTGATAAAAGTCTTTATTACTTTATTACCACGTATAAAACTGTAGATAACGTTATTAGCAGGTAAAGTTCTTTGCAGGGGGAGTAAGGTTGTGATAGATCTGTCAAATGTGTTGCAAGGAAGTCTTGGGAGGGTGTTGCTGGTTTTTTGGTGAACTTTGTAAAGAAGGACTTTTCCTGGAAAGGAGGTGCAGTATTTTGTTACCTACTTTGTCCTTGTCTGGGAGCTTTCTGAACTAATATACCCCACTTGCTTGAGAAATGGTGATGTTTAGGCCTTTTAGATGTAGCTGGTCACACATGTTGGAGGTGGATATTGTTGTGTTGACAGTGATGACTGACCTTTTCTTAAAGGGAAATTCTTGGTTTGCTGCTGAAATCTTGCATTGTTGGAGGCAGTATGCACTTGGCATGAGTGGCTGTCAGGGGCAGTGGTGCTCCTGAACATCCTCTTCAGCTGCTACTTCTCAAGCTTTTAAGATCAGGGCACCTCCCTTTTTTGGGGCTTCCCTCCTCCCATTCCCGCTCCTGTTCACTCATCTGTGTTCTGTCTCCTTGAGGCAAAGTCCAGCACTTCAGCATCATGCTGGCAAACTGCTGGCGTTCTGTTCTCCCTGCTGCCAGCATCATCTGCTTATCCAGTTTATCCCCTTTCCTGCTGTTTCTGGCTCACCTCCACCTCATCCTGGTGGCCCCAGGTCACAGCAGTTCCCTGCCCACCCCTTCCCCAGGTCTTTGCAGTGCAGTCTCAGGGGTTTCCTCTCCTGATTCAGGGATCCTCGGGATCTCTCCTCCCCAGCCCCAGGGCTGTGCTTCAGCCTTATCTGGTGCAGCCATGAGCGTGCTGCAGCCTTATCTGGCCCAGCCTTGTCTGTGCATCGTGGGGTGCCACGTGTGGGGACAGGAGCTCCAACCTTTGGCCTTGCTGCCCTCCAGAAACTTGTTTCAGAGTAAACCCCGTGCTGGGTGTGACTGCAGCGGGCGGGGCGCTTCCCACAGCGAGCACCCCAGGGGAACTTCACCGGTGGGGGAGCCGCGGCCAGGAGGAATTTTTCTGGGCTTCTTTCTTCCCCATTCTAATGCCCAGGATGGGAGGATTGCAACAGTGAGGTGAAGAGAGGGTGCCTCTGCAGGATTGCAGAGCGGCCGTTCACTGTTCAGTGGACTCGTGCTGTTGACTCAGAGGTTGACTTTTCTTTAGCAGAGTGGGGTGGACTCTTCTTCTAAACCTGACTCTGAGTCCCTGTCAGTTTTGTCCTCTCTTGCTTGGCTGTATTTGACGTCTTAACTCACTGTCATTTGTGTTGCCACCTATTTCACTCTCTTTTTACCTATAAAAGGTCATGTGGAGAGGGCAGTAGGATTTGGCAGTGAGAGAAACAACTGCCATGAATACATCCAGGTGCCAGGAAAGCATCCATGTTACAGAACAAACTGTGCAAAGCGAGATAGAACTGGTTTAGCAAAGCACTGAGGTGTGTCTAGTCAGTGGGTACAGTCAAGCCCTGTATGAAGACTGTCTTTCCAGCTGCTGCCTTTTCATTTTAAAACCTTGTTTGGTGGTTAGAAATGAGAAAATTTTTCACCTGAGTTTATGTTCAGTTTCTTGTTCTTGTTGTTTGTTTTTCTGCTACTCTGTCTCTGTGATTCAAACAGCACATTTTGCTCTCTGGTGACTGCAGTGACTGGAACTGGGATGCATAAAACCTTCCTGGGCTTCAGTTTGTGCTGAGTAGAAAAGCCTGAACACTATGCCTCCTGTGACCTCATGGTCATGTTCTATTCTTCACCCAGCTTGTTGGGTTGAAATTCAGCTCTTGAATGAATTTCACAGTCTGTTTGCAGAGCCTTTGTGCTGCTGTGGCAGTGCTGGTCTCTGTGGCAGTGCCTCATACAGCTGTAATGTAGGACCATACCTTTCTTTTTCCAAGACTGTCATTACTGACTCTCATGTGGATTTTTCTGCCCTAATGAGCCCTCCGTTTATAGATCAAGTTTTAAAAATATTATTTCTGAACAGGGATATGTCTAAACATGTCCCCAGATACAGAAAAAAAACCAGCCCCAAACTCCAGCTGACTCAGCTGGCTGTTTTCCTCACTAGGCCAGAGTCTTTCCCTTCACTAAATTCCAGGGTAAGTGGAACTCCTGTGCACTTGACACTGAGTTCCAGCCCTGGTGGATTGTGTCATTGGCCACAGGATGTTTGTCCTGCTGCTAAGGGAGTGAGTCTTCTCCATGCTCATAAAACAGTTCCAGAGCAGGTGCTGGCTCCAGGCTGAACATGGCCATGCAAGGCAACTCTGCTGTTCAGGGAAAGCAGCTACCCCTTAGAAAGAGGCTGTTATTTTATTTGGAGTTGTAAATAGCTTCAGCTAAACCAGTGGGATCTGCATAATGTGCTGGTAATCATCCTCATTGTTCATTCTTTAAAACAAGCAGCTGAATAATTACGCTTCCCATTCACTCACCCCTGCTAATCTTTCCCTGACAAGGTAATCCTTGAGATCAGGATTTACTTGCTTGTGTCACTCACCAGAAAGCTTTAAGGCAGTGAAGCATCTCCTGAACTTGGATCACCTTTTCCTCTCTACTGTTGTACTTACTGTCGTTTTTCATTCCAGTGAAATCCCTGTGCGGTTTGGAAGCTTCCTGTGTCCCTACTGAGGAAGTTCTCTCCCTGTCGGGAGAGTCCTGTGACAGCAGCGATGAGGTGGATACCAAGGAGAGCATCAACGGGAGGGCTGCCTCGAGGAAAAAGAAGAGCAAAAGGCACAAAGGTGTGGTCACCTGCCCTCCTGGGGCTCTGTGGGCTCCTGCTTCGAGTCCTGCATGGGGGATGCTCATGCTGGGGATTTACAGGATGGTCATGGGGCTCTTGGAGCATTCTGGAATTTGTGTGTGCACAAAGAAATGCCAAGGGTTTAGTCACTTGTAAATCTGCTGGCACTTGGTCACAGGAGCTGTATTTGCACAAAGGCAGAGCCTGGGGCATGAAATCAGAGCCTGAGAGCTCCTTGCTTTTAGCAAATATCCCTCAGCCTTGGAAAACAAACACTGCTATTCCAGAGCTGGGCAGCTTTGCCACTGGCTGTGTTGCTTCCCTGAATGTGGGGTGGTGGCAGCAGGTTTGCTTTGGGGTTGAAGTGCTGCTGTCCATGATGCAGTTGTTGGCAAAACACAAGCTCTGTTTCCAGTGTGTTTCCAAGGCTGTGGTTTGTTACAAATGGGTTTAGAGGCCTCTTTCTCCAGCAAGGAAGTGCATTTGATCCTAGTGGTATCCTAATACATTAATTCAAGGGAGATGTATCCTTCAGCATTTACACTTTGTGCAACTCCATAGAAATCCATTGACAACGGAGTATAAGCATCAAACAGCTCTGCTGGACTGGGGAACCCTGCAGAAGTTTCTAGTAACAGGTTGCTTTCAGGTTGAGAAGCAAATTTTAACCTGTTTTCTTGTGCTTAATAGCAATTTACGTAGCATGTGATCATCCACCACAGACTGAGGGTGGACAGCACTTCCTCTGGGAAGGGAGTTAAAAGAGTTTAACCCCTTTTATTAAGGCATCCTTCAGAATCCTGGCAAAATAATATCTGAGTGGCTGGAGCTATGAGTCTGGGAAGACAATATTCTGTTCTACCACAGCCTTGTCTTGTTTCTGCTACATGTTTAGGGAGGAAAAAAATGATGATAGAGCAGTGATGCTTCTGGCTGCCCTCTGAGTTCAGCAGTATGGAGTTTGATGGCTCCTTGAGCCAGAGCTGACCCAGCAAAGTGGGTGTAGCAGCCCATTGTGGGTGTGCCTGCCATAAATCAGGGGGAAGTGATCACATCCAGAGCTTTATTTGGCAAGTATCACATGAGGATAAAGAACTGCCCTTTATTAGCCTGCTGTCTCAGGGTTAGATCTGGCACCCTCAAGTTGCCAAACATCTCTTCTATGCCAGAGACCTCACAGCAGCTTTTCTTATTAGCACTGTGCACAAGTTGTGTTTTCCTTCTCTGTTCTTAACCTTCCTAATGCTCAGTATTGTTCCCCTGCTTATATTCTTTAAAAGTATTTTTTACTCCTAAAGTTGGAGCAATGTCTGTGGAAAAACCTGTGGTGTAAACTACAAAACACTCCAGGAATGAAAGGAGTGTGAGCCCTCAGTTCTGGCTGAGCAGTTCTGACACCTCTGAGAGGAAGAACAGGCCATTCTCTCCACCTGAATTGCATTAAAAGTTCCCATCCAAGAAGCTTTAATGAAATTAAGAGATTTAAGAAAAGCAGCTGATTGCCAGATGCAGAACAGAATTTCCCTCCCTGAGAGAGCTCCTACCAAAATATTGTGACTGCTGGAACAAAGAATTGACAAGCCTGGCAGTATCAGTGATCAGGGTCTTCAAGTGTGAAGCAATTTTAGTCACCTGTTGAATATGCCCTTTTGATGGGAATGGGGAGCAGGGCCACTGAGGTTGTGCAGATCGGGGCTTGGGCTGACTGTGTGTGTAAGTCAGTGGCCCCCCTGTGCTGCCAGGTGTGCAGCACGTGTCTGGGGGGAATTGGTGCAGATGTGAGGTCCTAATAGGCCCTCGTTGCCTTTAGAAGACGCCGAAGGGGGAGGAGGAGAGGAATATCCCATCGACATCTGGCTGCTCCTGGCTTCCTACATCCGCCCTGAGGACATCGTCCGCTTCTCTCTGATCTGCAAGAAAGCCTGGACTGTCACTTGCACTGCTGCCTTTTGGACCAGGCTCTACAGAAGGTGAGACTCTAGAGGGTTTTAGAACTGGTTGTGGGACGTTTCAGTAGAGAGCAGTTCTCTGCAGAGCTGGAAATAAGGGATTAATTCCCTGTAGGCCTGGGCCCCGTGTTTGCACATTGACATGGGTAAGTGGGCCTCTCTTGGCAAGGGGTTGTGGAATATTCTTCTCCCTCAAAGACAAGCTGGGAGAGCTGGCGTTGTTCAGACTGGAGAAGAGAAGGCTTGGGGAAAACCTCCCTGTGGCCTTCCAGTACCTGAAGAGGGCTTATAAAAGGGAGGCAGAGGGACTTTTTATATGGGTGGTTGGTGACAGAACAAGGAGCAATGGTTTGTAAACTGAGGGCAGAGGGCAGGGTTAGATTGGATGTCAGGAAAAAATTCTTGGCTGTGAAGGCACTGAGGTCCTGGCACAGATTGCCCAGAGAAACTGTGGCTGCCCCATCCCTGGTAGTGTCCGAGACCAGGTTGGAGCACCCTGGGATAGTGGAAGGTGTCTCTGCCCATGGCAGGGGATGGCATGAGCTGAGCTTTAAGGTCCCTTCCAACCCAAACCATTACAAGATTCTAATATCACATCTGCTTTGGATCTGGAAGTGGATCTCTGTGGTGTATTCCTGTATGTTCCCTGTAAAATCTCAGAGCTTTGTGTCCTTTTCTGCTTGCCATGGCCCAACACTTGTATATATCAACCTCTCCAAGTGTGTATGGCATGGTCAGTGCTGAAAGGCAAACATCATTGATGGACAACTTGCCCTACCTCAAGCTCTGATCACAGCCACCTCCCTGTATTTGGGGCATTTTGGAGCTGTACAGTGACTGGAATAAGTGAAAGCAAGGAGGGCAAAGGGATAGTCAACACTTGATAGAAATCTTTCTGTCTGAATACATGCCACTGGGATATTCCTTCAGGAGAGAACATTTTCTTTACACAGCTCTACCTGTTGCCCAGGAGGCACAAGCAGCAGGGGCACAGAGTAGGGAGCAGCTGTGCTCATCCTCGCCCCTTGTTTTTAGTGTGAGATTCCCTAGCAAAGGCTCCTTTGGAATGTGATCAAGGAATAGCCCTTGAGTGCAGGCGTTCAGGCTGCTCAGGCAGTGCTGAGACCTGCAGTCAGCTCAGCTGGGAGTCCCTGGGAACCTGCAGCAACCTGCAGCCCTTTGTGCAGGCTGCAGCTACATCCCCGGCTGGTCTCTGGGCAAACTAGAAATTATTGGGAATCGCAGCAGGTTGTGTGGGCTGGAAGCCTACCTGGTGCAGGTCAGGGCTTTGAGGCTGCCATGTGCTGTCCTGTCAGCAGCACAGCCCCCTTGCAGCCCTCAGGGTTGACCAGAGTCCTGTGCTCAGTCAGATGTGGAGTTTTCCCTTGACATGGCTCTGTCCCTGCCCTGCCCTGGCTGTGCCCGGGAGCTGACAGCATTCCTGGCGGTTCTGCAGGCACTACAGCCTGGACGCGTACCTGCCGCTGCGCCTGCGCCCAGAGTCCATGGAGAAGCTGCACTGCCTGCGCGCCTGCGTCATCCGCTCCCTGTTCCACATGTACGAGCCCTTCGCTGCCCGCCTCTCCAGGAACCCCGCCATCCCAGACAGTACTCCCAGCACTTTAAAGAATTCCAGAGTAAGTGGCATCACTCAGGAACTGGGATTTGTCTGAGGTGTTGCTGTTTCTGTTTGGTTTGGTTTTTGCTTTCTACAAGAAAAACAGATGATGTGGAGATGGTCACCAGTGAAGCTGGGGTGCACGATGGTCACTCATTGGGTATTCTCAGTGGGATTTGTAAAAGTGGGCTGGTTACTTGAACCTGTAGAGTTACTCTTTGGAGTAACTTCTGCCTAAGTCCTACACTACACCATTTTAACCAGCAAAAGGGCCCTGGTTTCACTGGATGTCAGAACTGCCAGGGATGTTTGTAGGTCTCCCCTCCTCTGAATGAGGCTCCATAGGATCAGCTTTTACATGTTTTGCTTTATTCTGACACTGTCTGCCAGAGTACATCTTCTCTCTGTAACAGGCCTCTGGAGAGCTCAGGAGTGACACTGATGCCAGGACTTGTGTCACCCTGCTTTCCTGCAGGTCATCCGTGGTCTGGTGTGTGGGTGAGGCGGGGTAGTGACGCTGGGGTGAGCATGGCAAATGTGCAGAGCCAGTGTCTGCTTTGGGACCGGGCTGCACTTGCATTGGGCTGTGAAGGATTTGTCTGTGATGTGGGCAGGTGTGTGCTATCCTGGCTTGGAGCACTTGCATATCATTCCTCTTTAATTGCTGTTGACCATTAACTCTGAAATGCCTTTGTGTCTCTTGTTTGGTTTTAACTTGCAACTGGCCGATACTCTGTGAGCAGCTTAAGCAGCGATGTGAATTCTCCACCCTCCAAATCCGAGGTCAAAAACCTGTTGAATGAGGTTTTTGGAGCCAAACTGAAGTGGGTTTCGTTGAGGAGTTACTCTTTCTTTTCTGTTCAAAATAGAGGAGCCTCATCCATCTGTACATGACATCCCACCTTTCTTCCTTCCTCTCCCTGTCACAGGCTGTCATAGGCCCGGGGAGCATCCAGCAGCACACAGGAGGTGGTGCTGCAGCACAGGGAAAAGCATATGGCTCTGTGTGCGGTCTTGTCTCTGCATCCAGAGCTCCTTGTTCTCTTCCTGAGTCCCCAGGCTGGGGATCTTCATTCTTACCAACTGAAAAAGCAAGACACTTTGAGGAAATTCCAGTAGTCCTGAGCCCAAGCTCCCACTGCTCGTGGCTGTAGGAGCTGGAACCCCGAGGCGGTGCTGGCAGGGTCAACATTTCGGGAGGATTCCTGGTGACATCATAACGGCTTTGGTGCCCACTGCTAGTGCCTCTCCTGTACTAACAGTTGGGGGAGGATCCTTTAAGTGCAGTCTATCATTGTTCAGCTTTTAAAAAAGGAAATTAAATGGGGGCGAGACTTTGTCAGAGCAGTAGAGGTTTGACCTAACCCCTTGCAGCATGAAAGAGCCACCCTGAGTCCGGTCTTGCTGTACTAGTGCACTGCAGGACTCTGAGCTCCACTTGTGTGACTGTGCACACAAATCCATCAGCACAGAGGGTTTGGAGGAGGACCTGGCACTGCCTCCCCATGTTCTGGCTTTCCTGGGCTTTGGTTGTACCTTTGTGGGTTGCTGACACTAACGGCAACGCCTACTTAAGCTGCACGTGGCTAGAGGAGAGCCCAGCCCCGGGTGTGATCCAATCTAGTTTTCCTCTTTAATTTCCTTTTTTCTTTCCCTAGCCTAGCTTGTGTGGGACACTGGAGCCGTTATGGTGTCAGCAGAGGTGTTTGCCCTTTAAAGACACCCCATTAATTTGGGCGGAGCGGCAGCCGCACGGCGCGTCTGAAGGGCAGGACGGCTGACCCGAGGACGACATCCTCTGCCCCTTAGGAGGTACTGACCTTTTGTGCTTCACTACTTGCCATGACCAAACAGGTTGCTAGACCAGGCTGTCTCTGCAGGTGAACTCCAAATGCCACTGATAGTGGAGTTAAACTCAGCAGCATCTGCTGCTCATCTGAGTTAAAAGGTCTGGAGAATATTTTTATTGGAAAAAACCTGAGGGCTGCTTCCTCCCAGGTGAAGGTTATTCCATGCGTGTTTCTGAGCTTTACTCCACAGAGCTTTGTTGTTCACCTCATGAAGATTGTGGAGAAAAAAGGTCCTTTAAGGACTTGTTTATGGATATGACTCAGAATTGAAGTAGAGGGTCTTGTATCCCCTTTGGTCTTTTCAGAGCCCCTGTGGTGGAGACTGGCTCTGGCTTCGTTTTATTAGGATCACTCCATCCTGGAATGAAGTTAAATGTGTGGTTTGCCCTGCAACCCAGTCAGGCTGTCTCTCTTCAGGAGAGACTGTTTGGATCACAGGGAGTTCTCTTTACCCACATTATTCCTTCTTTTCCTGCTGACACTGATGAAAGATAAGACCAGCTGTGGTGGGCTGGCATCTGTGGTGTGGAAAAGCTTTAAGGGATGGCTGGACTGACTTGCCAGGTTCTTTCCTTGGCTGTTGAAGGCTGGTTGCTTGTACTGTGACTGGTAGGCAGGTATTTCCCTCCTACAGGGGTTCTTCTGAGCCTCCTGCTCTAGAACAAGCTCCTGGACTGGAGCCTGTGGCCCACACAGTGGCAACCAAGTGAAATTGGAGCAGTCCTGGTGTATGTCTGCGTGGGAGGGCAGTGCTGGTGACTTCTGAGGCTGGTTGAGGCTGGTTTCTCATTTTCTTTTGAAAAGAGACAGAAGGCTGGTCAGACTGTGCTGTCCTGGCAGTCCTGGTTTTGGACTTGAAACGATGACAGTGCTGGTGATGGCAAGGTCAGGGTCTCCATTTCACACCACAGTGGCTTAGGAACTTCTTCATCCATCACCTCATAGCTCATGTAGTGGTCTTTGTATTTCCCTCTGGATCCTTTCCTTCTCAATCCTTGTTCTGTTTTCTGTTGTTCCTTGCTTTAACCTTGTTTGGAACCCAAATGGAGTTGCTGGTGGGTGGAGGGGATGGGTGAGTCTGCACCACTCATCCCTGCCCTAGGAAAGGGACAAATGGCACATCAGGATTTTGCTGTTTGGCACATCAGTGACTACGTGTTGCATGAGGAGCTGGCCAGCTTGAAACCCCTGGGAGATCTACACTGCTGAGAGGGTTCTTTGAACATAATTAATTTGCTCCTATGTAATTGTGTTTGCAGTTGGAAGCCTTTATGATCTGTTAAAACTTATTTAAAGTGGTGCTTCTAAGGGTTTCATAATTTTGTGTTTCTTTTTTCCACCTCAGTGTCTGCTTTTCTGGTGCAAAAAGATTGTAGGGAACAGACAAGAAGCAATGTGGGAATTCAACTTCAAGTTCAAAAAGCAGGTATGAAAGACCCAGATCAGCTGTGACTTTTGTTTGAAGCAGAAATTATTTTTCTGTGCTGTAGAAGGGAAGTGGAAACTTTTTGTCCATTCAGACAATAAATGCAAACTGATTGCCATGGTAAACTAAAGCATGTTGGGGAACTACACTCAGTTTTCAGTTTGTGTTACCAAGACATTTAGAATCCCATATTTCTATTTCCTCCTTCAGTATCCTTTCCCTACTCTAAGATGTGGATCATTTTTTACACCAATTAATCTCACCTTTGGGTCATCACTGCTGATTGTTACCAAAATCCAGACTGTCTGATTGCAGTGGTTAAAATGTTGACCAAAATCTGAAACTTGTTGTTATGCCATTGTCAAGATTTCTGAGAGGAGTGAAGACAGCCAGCACTGCCAGGGAAAGCCTCCAGTAGAAGGTCTTGGGAGAAGCCAGTAATTTCAGGCAACCTTGGGAATTGTGCAGCTTTTCCCTCTAATGAAATGGTCCTGAAAATTGCCCATCCTGAGTGATGGCATTTTGTTGTTGTTGTGACACTTGGCCCAAACACCTGGGGAGGAGGAGAGAGCCTGCCAGGCTGCACTGGGGAGGAACAGCCAAACCCAGCAGAGGTTCCTGTTTTGCTGAATCGGCCCCTCTTTCTTTCAAGTCTCCCAGATTTAAGAGCAAGTGTTGCAAAGGTCTCCAGCCCCCAATCCAGTATGAGGAAGTGCACACAAACCCAGATCAGGATTGCTGCCTGCTGCAGATCACCACCTTCAACTTCATCTTCGTGCCAATCGTCATGGGCATGACCTTCACCTTGGTGAGTGGGAGAAAGCTGCCAGGCTTTGCAGATGAGGTTCCTGTAAGGACATGAAGGGGGCACCTGGAATCTCCTGTGTTGGAAGGGACCCACAGGGATCATCGAGCCCAACTCCTGGCTCTGCACAGGACAGCCCCAAGAATCCCACCCAGTGCCTCTTTTGGGCTAAAAAGCAGTAAATCCTACTGCTCTATCAGCAAACCAGTTCTGGGAATCGTATGGTTAATGAAGAGAGGAAATGCTCAGAATCTCAGTTTAACTTCTGCGTTTCCATTGGCTCTTCCCTGTTTGGTGCAGTGAATAGAGAGGATGTAGAGAATCTGCCAGGAGCTGTGGTTGTGAAGTGTCTGGGGGCAGTTACCAGAACTGCAGCAGGTACAGGAGACAGGGAGCAGCACAAGTGGAGGTCTGCCCCTCACAGGAATATCTCTTTATGGAAATAAATTCTGAGAGGAAAATCCCACATGAGCAAATTCTTTGAATGTGTGTTTGGTCCCTGACTGGGAGTCAGGGTTTCAGAAGTAGCCAGTCCTCAGGAGAGGTTCAGTCTGGCCTCACTTAGAAGTTGGGCAGTGAGTTCCAGACTTCTCCTGACAGCCACTTGCTTCCAGGTTCACTTAGAATCAGACTCATAAAATTACTTAGATTGGAAAAGACCTTTTTAAGATCATGTCCCAGCACTGCCGTGTTCACCCCTAACCCATGTCCCAAGTGCCACATCTGCAGGCCTTTTGAACGCTGCGAGGGATGGTGACACCACCAGTGCCCAGGCAGTTCCAGTGTTCCTTTACAACCCTTACAGCTTCCAGCATGATTCGTTGGGGCTGCCAGCCAGAGAGCCGGTTGGATCCAGTGCTGTGGCCCTGAAAGTGTGACTGTGAAACACCTCAGACTTGTACAATTCAGGGGACTGTATAAAGTGTAGAAGTGTTGTATTGGGAGCTCTCTTGGTCACTGTGACTTTCTGAAGCAGCTCTGGTCTCCTCTCTTGCAGTTCTCCATCTCGGTGAGCACGGACATGCGGCACCACCGCGTGCGCCTGGTGTTCCAGGACACGCCTGTGCGCAGCGGGAAGAAGCCGCGCGTGGAGCAGGGGGTGCAGGTGGTACTGGACCCTGTGCACAGTGTCAGGCTCCTGGATTGGTGGCACCCACAGTACCCCTTCTCCCCAAAGGCTTAGTGCTCTCCTGAAGCTGCAGGAGCCCACAGGGGACTGAATCTGGCAGGCTGAAGAGAATTTCTAGGAACCAGGAAATCCTATTTTTATTTCTGATGTAAATTCTGCAGTCTCCTTGCAAGTGGTTGAAGCTGCTGAGCTAGTTTGTATGTATATAACTTCTGGTCAGTAATGAGCAGAGCTGAGTGTAAAGCAGAAACTATTTGTAAACACACTTTTATGTAAAATTGACATTTTATGATTTGAAAGGAGCTCCCTGGAACTGTTCATTTAAAATCCTTTTGGTGCTAATCAAAGTGGTCCTGTGTTCTCTTGTTCGGGAAGAAGCAGGAGGTTTTTCTTTCCAAGAACTTTCCTTTTTGCTTTCCAGGAACAATTTACAAACAAAATCCATGTTTGTTTTACTGCAGCAGGATTGTGTTCGTGGACAGTGTGGTATTTCAGTGTCTGAGAAGCAGTGAGCAAGACAGCAGTGATCAACAATAATCTTAATTCCCAGCCCAGCAGATCTCAGTTTAAGGAAAGAAAAAGGCATAAATGATCAAACAAAGGAATTACTTTAAAGAGGAGTTGTAAGGCAAAAGTCTCTCTCTTGAATGTAAAGGTATTCAAGTTCTCACACTGGTGTTTTTCTTTGAAAAGAAGATCTAAACTTTTAAAACCAGAAGGTGCTTTTCAGAGAACATAAACAGGGAGGGAGAGGAGGGGATAAACTAAAATAACTGAAGCAGTGATGAAGGACTCAACTCTGTATCTTTTCAAACAGCAGTGTGGAAATCTTTTTTGTTGAAAGCCCCCAAGCAACTACTGATCTGGCTTTTGACTAAACAAATTGATTTCTGTGAGGAAGAAGCAACTGTGAAACTTCCTGTGGCTCTGGGCTGTCTGAGAAGTGAGGGGTGCAGGGGCTGGGCCTGTCAGGAGTGTGGTCTGACCAGAATGAACCTGGCTGGAGGTTTAATTGAACACGTGGCTCCCTGGGGAGGTGCAGAGGAGGTGCTGCAGGGCAGGGGAGCAGCTGTGCAGATACAAACCCTGGACTGAGCTTTGCTGCGTATCAGATATCAGCTCCTCAGTCCTACTGTACACCACATCTGGTCACAAGCAGGAGGAACAGCACTTGTCCGTGTAGAATGTTCAGTGAAGCTCCTGCAGGAGAGGGAGTTTGGCCGTTTCGGTTTGGACTTGGTGGTCTTTGAGCTCTTGGTGGGTCCCTTCCAGCTCAGAATATCCAGTGATTCTGTGACCCCACGTGACCCTGGTGTAGCTGCCCAGAAGTTTCTTGCCACTCTGTAAATCACCACTAAGGACATCTGCCCCAAGCTTGGATCTGTGTTGGAGGCTCTTCATGTTGACACATTTGGGACAGGTCCTGCCTCACAGTTTCCCTTTCCACCACTGCTGAACTTCTGTTGATGCCACCAGGTAAGTTTTGAAGTTAAATTGGTTTAGTAGAGATAAAGAGCAAGAAAAATGTTCTGTCTCTGTGCTCCTGGGGCTGCCATGACAGCAGAGCCTGGGCTGTGTTGTGGTTGTGGTGCAGGAGAGGCAGGACAGGGCTGGGGCTGGAGCTGTGTGTAAGGGCTGCAGGAGCTCCATCCCCAAGGAAGCTGCTCCAGGGCAGTGGGGGGCAACAATCTTCTTTTCCTGTGGGGTTAAACACGACTGAACTTGGGGACAGGTGGTGAAGCTCAGGCAGTGAAACGTGGTCAGGCTGCAGTTTCTGGTTGTCTTGGTGGGAGGTGGCTGCTTACTCAGAGCCTGTTTCCCGCTACATTTCCTGAAAGCTGCCTCATGATGATGCCAGGGCTATGTGCCTGGTGATTGCTATTTATACAGGGTCTGGAGGGTGGGAGCAGAGGGGTTTGGTTCCTGGCTCAGGCTGATGGCAGGAGCGTGGGGCAGGCTGGTGTGTGTGTGAGGCTGTGCCCTTACCTGTGGGGAGCTGCTCAGGCTGAGCAGGGCTGGGAACGGCAGCCTGGGCCCTGCTCTGGCTCCTCTGCAGAGCTACAGGACAGCTTCTAGGGCTGTGTGTTCCTGCCATCTGGCAAAGCAGGAATACCTTCTGATTAGGCATGTGGCAAATCTGGGGGCAGAGGTGCTTGGCAGCTCCCAGGATTCCCTGGCTGATCCCAGGTGGTGCAGCCGGAGTGGGCGGCACAGGCTGTGACAGCAGGAAGCAGGTGGATGGGATATTTCCTACTACCAACAGACTTGCTGGACTCAAATATGGATATTTAGATACAAATGCCCCTAAGCCAGAGGTGCCCCTCCCAGGCCAGGCTTTTTGTAGGCTGAAATGTATAAAATGTACAAGAACAATTCTCAGTCTTTTCCTCCACAAAGCTCCTGGTGATCCCGGTGCTGGAGCTGTGCTGATCAGCAGTGCTGGCAGGGATTGGGAACCTGTTCTGATCCATGCTGGGAGGAAGGGGAGTGGCAGGGACACTGTGGAGGAGGCATTCTGCCTCTGTGTCGAGCTGCAGGTGTTCCACTTGGCCCTTACCCAGAGCATCAGACCCTAAACCCTGGGCTGAGGTTTGCTCAGTGAGGAAGTGACACCAAAGCTCAGCCCCGAGCAGGGGATTTCTACCTGGCCCCCAAGCCTAGCCTCTCTTGAAGCTTGATTGCCAAAAATGTCCTCTTCAGTGTCCTCCAGGGTGGGATGCAGTGAGTGCACCGGCAGGAGTGGCCGTGGTTTGGTGTCGCCCGTTTCTGTAGGACACGGCTCAGAGGGGTCCTCGGTGGTGTGGAAATGGAGCTCCAGATCAGCATCACGGTGGCTCTCCCTGTGCTCTCCCTGCTGTGTGAGGTCCTGTTCTACCTTTGCTTTGTCCTCTCCTGAATAATGGAAGGGCTGTAAACAGATCCTGCCTGGCTCTCTGGTTTCCTAGGGGAGACAGGAAGACTTGGCCACCACCCTCACCCTGCTCCTGTCCTTGTCAGGGATCCGGTGCCCAACAGGAGCTGAGCTGGGTAAGGTGAGGCCTGGGGGCTCGGGGAAGGGGGCTGGACCCTGCTGTGGGTCCCCTTGTGCCTGTCCCATCCCAGTCCCTCCGCTCTGGCCCCAACTGGGGGAACTGGTCCTCCCTGGCCCCCTGAGCTGGGTGTGCCTGTGCAGCCTTGGGGCCCTCTCAGAGCAGCCTTTGCACCTGGGGCTTCTCTTTCTTCTTCAGCTTATTCTAAAAGCAAGCAAAAATGTGCCTTTTAGCCTCATTTCAGCCACCTCCCCGTTTCCCCCGGTCAAATATTTCAGTGAGCAGAGTGGGTTTGGGTTTGGGGCCAGAGGGAGGTTTGAGAGCAGCTTTGGGTGCCAGGCTCTGGTTGGCTCCTGGGCACTGGGGCTATGCTGTGGCCCTCACAGGGGGGCAGGTGGAGGGACCCTTCTTCAGCACCCAAAAACCATGTGGGACTTGCTCCATAGCACAAAGGGATGGCTAGATGAACTGGCTCAGGCTGGGATTGTGGTACCTGCTTTGAGGGCAAGAGGACCCAGGATGTTTGCCTGGGCACCAGGAGCTGTGTCCCAGCTGGATTCCTTTCCTGCTCCAGGCAGGCTTGTGGATGTGCCTGGAGAGGGTCAAATCCTGCCCTAGCACTGCACCCTGAAGTGGCCTGTGGGGACCAACTGGGAATTTGGTGGCTCTGGTGCTCCCCTTGGCAGTGCTGGCTGTTCCTATGGCAGGGCTGCTGCACCCCGAGCACTGGGGACCCAGGGCTGTGCTGGGTGTCACAGCCCTCCCCCTCTTCCTTTCTGTGGGGACAGGAAGGACCAGGTTTCCATCCTGTGCAGGGGTGGGGGTCAGGGGCAGCTGTGGTGAGAAAAGCCCTCCCCCTTCTGCAGCTGCTGCCAAGCCCCACAGTCCTTCCCACCCTGGACTACTGAGCAGCAGAGCTCTGCTGGGCTGCACCATCCCAGCTCCCTTGGCCCTCCTGGAGTCCTCCAGCCCCTGCCCAGGAGGGAATCCCGGACTGCCTCTGCTCCAGTGCAGGTGGGGTGTCCCCACTGAGCCCCTGGGACCCCACTGGGACAGAGCCACTGCCAGACCACCATAGCAATGTAAGGATTTAAACCCAAACAATGTAGGAAAAGCAAAAGCTGGCAGATCCGGGAGCCTGGGCACGTCTCTTCCGCCTTCCCAGCACCATCACCTGCTTCCTGCCGTGCCTTATCACAGAGCTGTCCCAGGCTCCGTGTCCTCCCGCCGGGAGCAGCCGCGGCTGGACGCTGTCGTGGGGGATTTGTAGAAGACAGAGCCTGGCAAGAGACGTGAGGCCTCCCTGAAGGTAGGAGAGGTCCAGGCCAGGAAGGAGACAAGGGAAGAGGGATCCACACTTCTGTGGGAATGAATAGGGTTGGGGGAAGTTTCAGGGAAGGGAAGTTTCAGGGAAGGGAAGTTTCAGGGAAGTTTCAGGGAAGGGAAGTTTCAGGGAAGGGAAGTTTCAGGGAAGGGAAGTTTCAGGGAAG
>VZSE01013947.1:17313-79809 GCA_013398275.1 Promerops cafer
AGGGAAGGGAAGGGAAGGGAAGGGAAGGGAAGGGAAGGGAAGGGAAGGGAAGGGAAGGGGCTTCCACTCCATTGGGCTACTTGTGGGTGAGTTGCTGTGTGGGAAGGAACTGATCTGGTTGGGAGCTGGGGACAAGCAATGCTGTTGGTGACTCTTGGATGCTTCAGAGCCATGTTCCTGCTCTGGGTCTGGAGGAGGGAAGCAGTGGGAGAAAAGGCTCAGAGGGTGGAAGAGCTGGGAACAAACCTGGCCATGGAAGAGCCCAATGTGGCCCACGTTGGTTCATTGGGATTACAAGGGGCTTCATTCCCAGCCCAGCTGTGATGCCCAATGCTCCAGCGAGGAGCTGGAGTGTGGGGAAGCTGTGGTGTCCTGGGGCTACGTCCCAGGTGGGATCCAGGTTCTGCCCTGGCCCGGGGTGCAAGGCATGCACTTCTGGCTCTGCAGCCCCAGAGGTTTTTGCCGCCACAGCACAAGAACTGGAAAATAAATGGGCAAAAAGCTGTGCCAGCTCCATGTCACCAGCTCCTGGCTCGGTCAAGTGGCAGGTTCGTGCCAGAGTTTGGGATGCTGGGGCTTGGCAAGAGCCCCCAGCGGGGGTTGGTGCTGCCTGGGGGACTGCAGCTGCCCGCGAGGATGGGGTCGGTGGGACACAGCTGATGCCATCCTGGGATGCTCATCTGTGAGGCTGCCGCAGTTCCCACGGTGGGCTGGGGACCCTTGGCCCGTCCTGCCGACCTGGCCGGTTCTCCGAAGGTTCTGGGGCAGAGGCCGCCGGACGCTCCTCCTCTGCGGGAGGCAGGCAAGGACTCGGGGTGGGGCTTTGCCGAGCGAGAATCTGGAGTCCGGCCAGCCCGGGGAAGTTGTCAGGGCCGAGCACCCCGGAGAGGCGAGGCTGCCGCCCACCCGTGAGTCTCTGCCCTCGGCGGGTGCGTCCAGAGTGGGGCTGGCCAGGAGCCATCTGCTGCTGCTGTGGGAGCGGGTGCCTGGGTACGCGGGGGGGTGAAGGTAGGGGGCTGGGCTGGGGGTTCCTCAGCTGTCAGCGGTGGGGACAGGATCGGTGTAAGTGCCCCTCCCTGCAGGGACCCCCCTGTCCTGTGGGACACCTGAGCTGACCGAAAGCTTTGGCCCCCAGAGCCGTGTGCTACTAGAACAGGGGCATTTCCCCTCCTTTGTCCCTGTGGACAACCCCTGGAGCAGGGACACCCACAGACAGTGGGGCCAGACCCTGGCCTGACTCCCAGGGGGCCCAGGAGCCCCCATCCCACGCAGCCCCGAATGGCTACATTTTACCCATGGGGGACATTGTGCTGCCACAATTTGCAGTGTCCCCCACCCATTTCTGGTGCTGGGTTCCATCCCACCCCTTTCCATCCCGGGGACCCCCAAGGCGGGGCACTGAGCTGTGCTGCAGGAGAGCTGGTGTTTAACCTGCTGGGTGACACAGCCTTTGTGCCTCAGTTTTCCCCAGCATGGAAAGGCACTGCTGGCAGTGGGAAGGGAGCCCGGGCTGTTCCCTTCTTGTGCAAGCAGCCCTGCTCTCCCCAGTGCTGGCGGAAGCAGCTGGAGCTGGAGCTTCCTCAGAGCCTCGTGGGACTCAGGCTGGGAATGAACTGTTCCTTCCCGCTGCCCTGGACTGAGGCTGGGGAGGAATTTGTCTCCAAGCAAGTGGCTCTCAGCTCCTCCTGGCCAATGTCCCCGCAGCAGGGTGGCTTTTGGGGACATCTGCAGTGGGGTGCTGGGCTGTGGGGCAGGTGCATGAAGTGCTTGGAGCAGAGTGTGGGGACAGGGATACTCTGTGGAGGCACTTTGAGCTGGAGCAGGAGGATGCTGTACCCCTGGTTGTGCCCACTTACCTGGGCTGCTTTGTTCCTCCCTGGAGGCAGAAATCCAAAGCTCAGTTAGGGGCCTAATTATGGGGCTGCACTCATTACCTTCTGTTCTGTGCCTGTGACCCCTGTTCCCCATGGGCTGCCTGCTCCTTCGGTGAAGCTGCTGCCTGTGAGACCTGGGGGTGCCGAGCAGCATCTTGTTTTCCATGCAGGATGGGAAACAGCAGCCAAACATTCCCCAGCCTCCAGAAAAACCTTTGGCCACTCAGAATGGCCAAATGCCCAGCCTGGCATGTGGCCAAGCCTTGCCCTTCCCAGCTCACCCTGTGGCCCTGGCTGTAGATTCCAGAGTTCCAGGCTTGGAAATCCTCATCCAGGGTGGCGTCAGGATGTGATGTCCCTGTGGCTCGGACAGATCCCTAATGCTGCTCCCCCCTGAGCTGGTGAGGTCCCCCATGTCTCTAGAGCTGTAAGGGATAGAGAGGCCACACTCTCTGCTGGGACTTGGACAGAGATTTTGAGCAGCTCTAGGAGCTTGTTGTCTCTGCCGGGAGTCAGTCCTGCCCTGCGTGGGAGCGCGGCTCTCTGGCTCCAAGTGTTTATCTCCAGAAAGGAGCCGGTCCCTGGGCGGGGTCGGTGCCCCAAGGGCGGAGTGGCTGCGGATCGGATCGGGGGCACCTGCTCGGCACCAGCTGCTTGGGGAGCTGACAGCCCCTCCAAAGGACTCCTGGACAAAAAACCTGGAGGGTTCTCCTTAAAATAAGCCTAGCACACGCTCTAGGGCAGCGGCCCCAGAGGTGCTGTGCTCCCATCTGTGGGGCCTGTGGGTGGGCTCACAGCATCCCCTGCACAGCGGTGGTTGGGACAGTCAAGTGTTTAGGGCGCAGTCCTGGGAAGGCTTAGGAGGGCTTTTCCTCCACATTTGCATTCAAAGCTGCTTTGACCAGCCAAGTCACTGTGAGCAGTTTGGATGGGGCTGAGAGTGTTGCTCCATCAGGCTGGGCACTTGCCTGGGCTCACGTGCTTCTCTTCCAGGGCAGCACTGTCATATTTATGACAAAAAAACCCAGGCAAACACAGGAGCCCTTTAGCCTCCTGCCACACCTCTGCTACAAGGTAAAATATCTCAAGTTCACTGCAGCTTCCTTGAAGGTGACACTGTCCCCTCAGGGACACCTTTCATGCCCTACCAAGCATGGGATGGGGCTGGGACAGGGTGAGCTGGCCTGCCTGGAGGAAGGTGGGGAGTTGCCTCCTCCTCACAGTGCTGGAATAGCAGCCTGGGCCCCTTTGAGACCTGAGTGTTTCCCAGGGCTTGGTGACAAGTCCTGGGGTGTTGGTGACTGATCGTGGGGTGTCCCCATGACCCGAAAGTTTTTCCTGAGACACTGTCACCTGCATTTCTTTTGCCTCCAGCTTCAGGGTGCTGCTTGGGGTATCCCAGGGCAGCCGAGGTGTCCTGGGGCTGGTTTGGGGGGGATTTTGTACCTGGCTGCTTTTATCCTGGTCAGGTTGGGGTGTCCCTGTCTCTGCCTGCCCAAAGGGAGGACAATGCACAAGTGTCCCCTGATGCCCCATGGCTGCCTCTGGGTGCACACCTGGGGGTGCTCAGGGCAGGGGGCAGTCCCAGGGGTGTATTCAGGTGCTGTCCCACTGTCCCATCCAGAGGGTGGTGGCTTTCCCCAGGCTGTGCCCTGACATGTCCCCTCTCCTCAGGCCTCAGCCAGCAGGGGCCATGCGATGCTTCCTGAAACGCTCCCTCACGGTTCTGCTCGCTGCCTCCTTCTTCCTCCTCCTCCTCCTCCTCCTCTTCCATGGGGGCAGCCGGCAGGAACAGGATCCCCTGGAGGTGAGTCCCCAACCAGTGATGTCCCACTGGAGAGGCCACTGGAACATCCTCTATCCCTTCGTGCCCTACATGGATCCTGACCTCAGCTCTTCCCTCTTCCCTGCCCTATGTCACCCCCAACCCCCAGCTCTGCCTTCTCCTTTCCCTGGGGTTGCCCTGGGCAGCTGGACCCCCCTGAATCCAGGAGCTGGGAGGGCAGGACAGGGGCTCCCCTTTGCTCCTGAGTCCCGCTGTTGTCATCCCCCCTTGCTGCATGGTGCTCTGGGGTGTGAGCTGGTTGCCTGTGGCTCCCATGCAGGTGGAGCCCAGGGGTCTGGCTCCCAACACCGTCCTGCAGCTGCTGCAGCCGGAGGGAGCCCAGCGCATCCTCAGGGACACAGTCGAGCTCTCTGCACTCCACAACGTCTCCTACCAGCTCCTCGCTGGCTCCTTGGCTCCTCGAAAAAGTGAGTGGTCCTGGATTCTCTGGGTATGCACATCTGGGTGTGCACAGCTGCACATTCCAGCACGGGCCTGCCCTCTGACTGCTGCTGGGGCAGGGAGGGGCTGTGTCCCACCTATTTGGGTGGGGACCTGCCCACAAACTCCTCCAAAACCTCCACAGCCTTCACGGCTCACTCTGGGGATGGAGGAGTTGGGGAAGCTCCACGTGCTCCACGCAGGGTCCAAGTTTCTGCACCTTGGGACTGGGATGACCGCAGGTGTTTTGGGTTTTCCGGACCTCTCTTGGGAGGGTTGCTGAGATCCCATCTCCCTGGGGTTAAGAATCCAGTGGAGATGGTGAGCTGGACCACTGGGACAACCCCACAGTGTGGGAGAAGTGTCCACTTCTTGGACAGGTGCAAAAGAAGCAATTCCCCTGTGGGAAGGAGCTCAGGGCAACCTGTGAGGCTGTGCTGGAGCCAGCACAGGAATGGTGCTGTCCTGACCAGCAGCAAGAGAAGCTGAACCAAGGCAGCCACTACTGGGCCATGGGGAGGACAGGAGGTGCCTGATCCCAGTGTGGGTGCATATTCATAAGGTGTGGAGTGGGGAAGGCTTCCAGGATGTGCAGCCATACCAATAAGCCACTCCTGCCCTATAGACTCTCTCTGCGCTGTTACTTGTCTGGGTTTGGCTTTTTAAAGATGTTTTTCAGGAATATTTCTCCAGAGGAGCCCCTACCTCCTCAGCCTGCCTCTTGCTGCCATTTGGGCCAATTTTGGGCCCCTCTTGAGATGGTGAAGGCTTCAGCTTCAGGAAGGACCCACCGGCCTTAGACACGGGGTTACAAACAGCACTGACCCTGCAGGCTGGCCATGGGGAGAGGTTTTAGGAGCCCTTTCATTACATCTTGCAGAGAAGACCATCACTGTGGTGATCCCAGGTCACCCCTCTGCCTGCTCATGCCTTTTCTTTGCCTTGCAGAATTCCTGGCAGTGGGGATGGCGTCTGTGCAGAGGCCTCGTGGTTTCTACCTCCCAGCCACGCTCCAGTCCCTCTTCAGCCAGTCCATGGAGGAGGAGCTGCAGGAGATGGTGGTGGTGGTGCACCTGGCTGACACCGATCCTGGCTGGAATGTGCGCGTTGCCGCCACCATCGCCCAGAAGTTTGCTCACCACATCCTCTTGGGCCGGCTCCTGCTCATCCACACTCCCCCTGAGTTCTACCCCCCCCTGGAAGGCCTGAAGAGGAACTTCAACGACAAAGAGGAGCGGGTGAGGTTCCGCTCCAAGCAGAACGTGGACTACGCCTTCCTGCTCGCCTTCGCCGCCAACCTCTCCTCCTACTACCTGATGATCGAGGACGACGTGTGGAGCGCCAGGTCCTTCCTGACAGCCATCCGCAGGGCACTGGCTTCCCAGGAGGGCTCCAACTGGGCCACCCTCGAATTCTCCAAGCTGGGCTACATCGGAAAGCTCTACCGCTCCAGTGACCTTCCTCGCCTGGCTCGTTTCCTCCTCCTCTTCTACCAGGAAATGCCCTGTGACTGGCTGCTGGTCCACTTCCGCCAACTGCTCACCCAGAAGGATGTGATCCGCTTCAAGCCCTCCCTCTTCCAGCACATGGGCCTCTACTCCTCCTTCCAGGGCACCGTCAACCGGCTGGAGGACGAGGACTTCCAGGCCGACCCCTTGGACCTCCCGGACAACCCGCCGGCATCCCTGCACACCAGCATGTCCATCTTCGAGAACTACGAGCCCCTCAAGGCCTACAGCTCAGCACAGGGGTACTTTTGGGGCAAAGACCCAGCAGCTGGCAGTACTTTTTCCATCGTGTTCCAGCAGCCAGCGCGAGTCAGCCGTGTCCGGGTGCGCACGGGCTCCGTGGAGCGCCCGGGTGATTTCCTGCGTGCAGGGCTGCTGGAGCTGGGCCAGCGCCGGGACCGCAGACGGGACTGCTCCTCCTATGTCCCTGTGGGCTCCTTTGAGAAGGGGACCCTGGAGCAGCGGGGCCTGGAGAGGGTCCTGCCTGGGCCCGTGGAGTGCGTGAGGATCCGGGTGACCCAGGATCAGAGCGAGTGGCTCATCATCCAGAGCATTGACATCTGGACCACAGCAGGCACTTGAGCACAACACCTGTGGCAGGATGTCAAAGCAGCTGGATTTGGTTCTAAGAGATCCTTTATTTTTCACATTCCCTTTTTGGAAAAGTAATTGAGTTACTGACTCCCACTGCCCCATGTCTGGAGAGATGGGAACCACTGCTGTGGGCTGCGCATGGGTCTAGAAGCGGGGCCTATCAGGATGTGCCTGCTGGCAGATGCCCCAGTGAGCCAGGCAGGGGGCACAGGAAAGGGAAGGGGCTTGGGAATTCAAGGCTGTGTAGTAGAAAACCTTTCCTCCCGGGGAGGATGATGTACAGGGCAAAGCTGATCAGCTGATTAATAAACCAAGTAATTAATCAGGCAGTGGTATTATTTGCAGCCTCTCCACACCTTACCTGCTGTAAGTTTTCTAACTTTTTCCAAAACTCTTGATTTCTAACTCCCTCCTCTCTGATCCCATTTACTAGCTGCTCTTGGAGGGGTCAGGGGAAGGTCTGGGGGTGCTTCTCACCAAACCCCTCACTCTGCAGGCTCAGCGGGTTCGTGGCAGCAGCAAGCTCCCACTGGTGCCCGGCCATTTCCCGGTGCCGATCGGGGTCGACGGCCACCAGATGGACCCATCGGCCCCGGGCAGCGCCTCCCACCAGCGCTGCTTGTTCCCGCCCTCGAAGGGAAAAAACCCGTTCCCAGAGACCTGCCCTCGTGTTTTTGCGGGATTCACACGGAGAAGGAAGGACAGGCAAGATGGGGCTTCTACAAAGGGGAGGAAGGCCCAGAATTGAGCACCAAGGAACAAAGATAAGCCAAGGAAAATGTGACCTCGGTATAATGTGAAGCTCTGGGTCCTTTTTAGCCCAGTGAGGTACTGAAGGGTAACTGGGGTAAACACAGGCTCCCAAAAGCTGCTGTTTCAGTTTGTCTGGCAGGGTCAGCTTGAAGGGCTGGGTGCTCCACTAGCAGCTGCTGGCCCCAGCACGCAGGGCAGTGACTGACACCTCTCCCAGTTAGGCTTTTAGCAACAATTTCTCAGCTTCCTGCAAAGAAAGAATTCCAGTCTGCTCAGCTTTCCCATGGAATAGCCCAGAGAAGTTAAGTCACTAACCTGTGCCAAGCAGGACTCTGGTCTGCCCATGTTCCAAGCCTGGCTCTCCTGGAGCAGCAGTCGCTGTCAGCAGGGAGCAGTGCCAGGGACACTCCTACAGTGCCATAACCACAGCTCTGGCCTGAGGTGGCATCAGCTCACCTGCTGGGCACTGGGAGGCAGATGGAGAGCCCCAGACCTTGCAAGATAGGGTCTTTTCCCTGAGAAAAAGCCACTCAGGTAGTAGATCTTTGTCTGCATTTAATATGGAGGTGCTACACCATAAACTCCAAATGTTCTCAGTGGGATCAATACGGCAGAACTACTGCAGCTTCCTCCACACAGCCCAAGTCCAGTTAGAGCTCTTGGAGTGTTCTGAGTGGCACAAGTGTCCACTTCCCAGGGCCCTGACAGGTGTTTCCAGTGCTCCAGGAGAGCCTTTGCCCCAGTTCTCTTGGACACAAATGCTGCTGCCCACCCTGGGAGAACACCAAGGGTCACCAGTGTGGGTACAAATGGAGAGGTTTCACCCCAGGAAGTTTTTATCTACTGGTAAAGCGCAAAAAGATAGAAATGTAAATCAGCTTTTTACCTGTTGGACTCTTACTGATGTAGGTACTAACAGGTTTTGTGATATTCACCTGCCCAGAAGCAAGCTGCAGTCTCAGTTATGCTGGTGTAAACCTGGACAGACTCCAGAGGTATGGAAATCTCTCCATTTACATCAGGATAAGTGGAAGCAGCAGTGCCCACTGGCAGAAACCCCCTCTTCTTTTTTCCTGTGCAGCACACGTGGCTCAGCACCACAATGCTCAAGGACCATCAGTGCACCCTGGAGGAGGAGGAGGAGGTGGCTGCTGCATCCTGGAGAAACATCACATAATTTATCCCACATCAAAATTGTCTCACTATTTTTATCCCAGGAAGACTCAACCAGCTTCCAGCGCTCCACTCCCAGCCCCTGTCCCTGCTGGGGTGGGCTGATGGAGTCCCGTGTTCGGCTGAGCTCCATGTGGCAGCCATAGCCCAGGGGCCAGCACAGTTGGGCAGGGGAAGGGCAGGGGACACGACCAGAGAAGCCTTTGGGGCTGCTGCTCCCTCTGGAGACGGTGAATCAGGGAGGGTTGGAGGTTCCATTCCAACGCTGGGGTGTCCTGATGTGGCAGAGCCCAGCGGTGCCTAGCTCAGCATCTTGTGCCGGTCGAACACCGTCTTCCTCTGCTCCTGCACCTGCCGTTTCCAGCGCTGCTGTGCCCCCTCCACACGCTCCAGCACCGTGTTGGCCCTGGCGCCAGCCAGGGTGGACACTGCAGCCAGGGAGCGAGTGTCCTGCAAGGAAAGGAATGGGGCTGGAGACCAGGCAATGCCCACCCGAGCACAGAGGGAGGCAGCTGACTTGGGGAGAAAGTGCACCTGAAAGAGCAGTTCAAGGTTTGACTTGTTCTGATGAAAAACCTCCTTTTCAGAGCTCCTCAACACTAGCCCCCAAGTCCTTGCTCTTGGGGATCACCCACAACTCCAGACAGAAGTCCCCAGCAGAGGAACTGCACGAAACCTAGAGCTCTGCTGGAAATCCGCTCTTGGAGTCTGCAAGGAGCCACAGTGCTGAAGTGAACCACATCCCCCTGCTAAAACCAGGCTGCCAATGGATGGAGATCCATCATGGAACAGGAACAAGTCCTATCCCAGAGGTCTCAGTCCCGCATACCGGAGTGAGATAAACCTCACTTAACACCAGGCATTTCCCATGTGCACCTGGATCTGGATCTGAATTACTTCTGCAGAGCAGGGTGCAAACCCATGACTGTGGGATACAATTCATCTCCTCCTGCAGGACCTCCTTTTTCAGCAGAGGGAGGTAATGGATGGACTGTGGACACTGGAGCAGCTGCTCCTCACTTACATCAGAGTATGAAGGAACTGGGCCAAACAGTTTATACTCACAACAACGTACAAATAGGACAGTCCAACCCAGTGTTGCAACTGCATGAGTTTTATGCAGCAAGAAATTTTTCCTCGCCCAAAACTGTTGTGTGACAAAGAGAAAAAGAGGGAAAGAGTGGCTCTTTCTTTGCTACTGGGTCCTAATCATTTTGCCCATGGTTTGTACACCAGCATCCCACAAAAAGATGGGGTTTGAATGAAATTGTGCTCTGGGGAGAAGTACAAGGAACAACAGCCTGGATACAACCCAGGGCCCAGCCCCAAAGCAGGATCAAACAGCACCTCATAGGCCGGTGTTTTAAGTGTCTAGAAGATGTCTGAGCCAACACTTAAGCTCATCCTTCCCTGGAAGCTCAGCACCACAAAACTCTACCTGGGACACTGCAGAAACAGGATCTGTTTGACTTTTTTTTCCCTCTAGATGGACAAACCAAATTCAGGCCAGTTGCTACAAAGCCCCGTCTGCCTCTGAGGGCAGGGCTTGCCCTGGGCTTGTTACACAGAGCTTTGAATATTCCTTGTGCTTCTGCATGACGTGCAGAGATCTGAGTCTAAATGTTCACCTGTGTAAGTGCCCCCAAAGCAGCAGTGCTGGTCCCTCACTGGATCAGAGGAGACAAGCAGGACATCACTGTTTCCCTGTCCCCCATTCTCCTGTCCCCTTGTCTGCAGTCCCTGCCCCCTCACCTCGCTGTCCTCCTCATTGTGCAGGGGCTGGGTGTAGGGGTCTGGCTTGCGGATCAGGGGGTCCACGAGCACCAGGAACGCCATGTAGAGTAGCAGGGTCCCCACCACCGACAGGTAGATGATGATGATCACCTGCAGTTGAGGACAGCGCAGGGGGAAAGGATAAGCAGTGTAGATAAGAAGCACCACAGAGGTCAGGAAGGTCCTTTGCAGCTGCCTCTGATGTGTGATCTCTTGCTCTCATTTTGCTCACAAGAGTCTCTTGCTCTTGCCAGGAGGCCAAGGTTGTGCCATCACTGCACAAACTCTGCTGATGCTCTCACTGTGCCAGCTGAGGCCATGTTCTGCACATAAGGGACAGCAAGATGGGGCCCTGGTCAGAGATGCTTAGCACTGTCACACATCCCCAGCAAGAAGTCTGGGCTCCCATACAGCTCCTCACTACCAGGAATGCCCCTGTCTTGGACACGGAGTCACAGAAGTCACAGAATCCCTGAATCACTGAGTGAGGTTGGAGAAGATGTCTGAGATCATGGAGTCCAACCTGTGACCAGTCCCCACCTTGTCACGCCGCCCAGAGCACTCAGTGCCACATCTGGTTGTTCCTTGAACACCTCCAGGAACAGTGACTCCACCACCTCCCTGGGCAGCCCCTTCCAGTATCCAACACCCTTTTTATGAAAAAATTATTCCTAATGTCCAACCTGAACCTCCCCTGGTGCAGCTTAAGATCATGTCTTCTTGTCGTGTCACTGGCTGCATGGGAGAAGAAGCCAACCCCCACCTGGCTACAGCCTTCTCTCAGAGAGCTGTAGAGAGTGAGCCCCTGGAACTGCCACCGTGTACTTGCTGTGACAGTTTTCTCTTTCTGGGCTCTTCTCCAGGAACCTACCAGTGGGGCAGTGCCTGGGCTGCTGTGGCACGGCAGGGGGCAGGGCACAGGCAGTGACTGCAGTCACCCTGGGCTGCTGTGGCACGGCAGGGGGCAGGACACAGGCAGTGACTGCAGTCACCCTGGGCTGCTGTGGCACGGCAGGGGGCAGGGCACAGGCAGGGGACTGAGCTCAGGTACCTTGATGGTGGTGGTGCTGCGCTCCTCATACTTGCACTCGCAGAGCAGGCAATAGGCCTCCACATCATTCCCGGGCACTGGCATGGGCTCCACCACGTGCAGACAGTTGCTGCAGCACAAACAAACCAGTCAGCAGCAGCAGCACAAGGTGAAACCAGTGCTCTGTGCAAGGACACTGGGGTGACTTTGTCTGTGTCCCACCCAGCTTTCCTGTCAAGCTGATAACACTGATCTGGTGTTAAGAGCTCCCCTCACAGCCTAGCTGGCCCTAAGTCCCTGGGATAGACTGTCCCAGTGCCTTTTGCAGGGATCCAGTCCAGTCCAGTCCAGTGGAAGGGATTGGAGGGCACACCCTACATCTGCCAAGAGCAGTGGGTTAACGTATCATCCCAGATTCCTCAATTTCTGTTTAAGAAAATGCCCCTGGCCTGGGCTGAACATCACCCACCAAAGCAGCTCCCTCTGCAAACATACAGGCAGGGAATCCATTCCTCAGTACCAGCTGGGAACTGCAGAGCTTGGCTGTCATGGACCGACCCGCAAGGCTGCTCCCACTGACTCACCAGTCCTTCTGGGACACATTCTTGTTGTAGATGTGCCCGCTGATGTTGCGGTATGGGGGGCAGATGCACTTGCAGCGAATGTCCTCAGAGCTCTGCAGGGCACAGGAGCCATGTGAAGGAGGGGACACAGCTCCGTCCCCTCACACCCCACCTCTGCTGTGCCCCACACACGGCTCGGTGTCACCCACCTTGCTGGCCTGTGCTGGGGGACACAGGACACAGCCCAGCAGCACCAGCAGCAGCACGGGGCTCTGGGCAAACATCCTGGGAGCCTGAGGGAACAAAACTCACATCCAGGATAGAGCATCCTAGCTGAAAGCAGCCACAACAAGGTAGTCAAGAGATTTTTTTGGCCCACTTGCCTCTGTTTTGCCCAGGAAGAAGTTTGTTCCTGAATCACAGCTGATGCCAGCCAGAAACTCTTGGAAACAACACAGATCCCAAAACCACTCCTGTCAGAAGAGCTTCCACCCTGTACAACCACACATCTAAACTACCCCAGCCCTGCAAAAATATTGCTGATTTCCTTACAACTGGACTTGCTCAAAAGCTCCTGTTCCTCCCTTACTACCCTGGAGCCCAGCTACAGATATTTTGGTGCTGACAGTTTTGCTCAGTAAAAGACACAGAACTAGGAGCAAGAGTGACCTAAAGCAGTGCACTGGGGCCTCCCTGCTGCACTGTCATGAATGGTAAATCATTCATCTTCTGACACTCAAAGTCTTGCTGCTGAAGGGAATGATGTATTTTCCTGTCATGAGAAAGGGAAAGGGATGGAATATGGGAATATGGGAAAGGGATGGAATATTCTTAAGTATTCCAAATCAATTCCTAAACCACCTTTATCTCAAGATACCTGTTCAGTAAATTCTGATTTTAAAATTACTTCAAGCTGGTAGCTTGGTGAATTCATTAATGCCCTTTGCTACATATCACAGAATGGTTTGGGCTGGAAGGGACCCTAAAGATCATCTCCTTTCAACCCCTGTATGTGTGGATAAAGTTGTTCCAGAGATGCATGCTTCCACAAATCCGTAAGAATATGAATTTATTCCCTGTGCCACAAAAGGCAAGTTTGTCTTGGTCAGGCTGGTGCTCACCCTCAGAGAGAAAAGGTGGAGCAGGTGTTGGGAACCTTGGGACAGCATGGAAGAGCTGTTTCAGCAGAGGAAGGGGAAGGGAATTTACACCTTCATTGGTCAGCTCCCAGGTAATCCCACAGTTTACTCCAGGTACTTGTACTCCCATCACCTGACCTGATTCCATTGGGATTTAAATGACTGCAATATTCCATTACCCTTTGCTTTATCTTATGACAACACATTAAATTCACATGATGGATTACAAACACCAAGTTCCTTTCTTCTTTATCTAAACAAAACACCAGCAACTTTTAACAAGCTGCCAGACCTCCAAAATGCATTCCAGTCCTATCACTTCATCCCATGATTTATTAAGGTTTTGCACCACAGTTTCAAAAATCTCAAACAATGGTCCTTTCCAGGGAGACTCCCCTGTACATCAGGGGCTCAGATCTTCATCACAGATCTGGGGAACACAACTGATTTGAGCTGCCCAGTGCACGTTCCCCATTTTAAGTGGGTCTGAACTTTTGTCTGAATTTTTAACACAACAATGGGGCATGTACCTAGAATTCAGTTTTAGCCTGTCAGCTGAGTTCAGAATATCTGAACAACTCATATATGTCACTTTTAAAAACAGGAGGGGAAAACACATGATCTATTACACCATAAACAAAAACTTAGAACCTGGGCAGGGTTCACGCACCATGAACTGCAGAACACCCTCAGCCACACAAAGGATAATTCAGGCATATTTAGCTCCAAGTTTGACAGCAAAGAGACACGTGCACACATGCCTTAAGAGCTATTTTTCCCAGACCATCAGCCCAGCCAACAGCAGCCATATGGCCAAAAGCAGCTGCATCTGGACCAAAATCCACCAGCACAGTAAGCACAGCAGAGGGTACGTGGCTGAGCTCTCGGGGGCTGTGAGTGTGGCAGCTCCCAGGATAAGCCCCCACAAAAGGCTGTCCAGAGCACCGCTGCACACAACCACCCCCTACTTTCTCCCTGGGAGTGCCCAATAATCACCTCATCTTTAACCTCCCCATCCCTGGAAGTGTCCAAGGCTAGGCTACACGGGGCTTGGAGCAGCTTTGTCTCGTGGAGCGAGTCCTTTCCCATGGCACGGGTTGGGACTGGATGAGCTTAATGGTCCCTTCCCTCCCAAACCATTCTGGGATGATTCTGTGAACATCACCTGGAGCGCTTCTAAGACTCCGGCCCGTTTCCCTTCCCGGATCTTCGTTGAACCATTCCCGACACAGACCCAGAACAGGGCAGGGCCGGACCCCTCAATTCCCGCTGAAGGCCCGGATGCTCCCTCAGCCCTCCAGGGGCTTCCACCGCCCGGTCCCACCCGACCTCCCGGGATGCCTCCGGCAGTGCAGGCCGCCACCGCCCCCCGAGCCCCGGGTCCCGCACAGTCCCACCCCGGGGGCGGGGAGCGTAGCAGGGCCAGGGCCAGGGCCAGGGCCCCTCAGGCCCCCGGCCATACCTACCCCATATCTGCCCCTTACCTGCCCCTCGCTCCAGCCCGAGCGGGCCCCGCCCTGCAGGCCCCGGCGTGGCCCTCCCCGCGCGCCCATTGGCTGTGGCGGTGACGTCCATGACAGACAGCGCCGCTGGCCGATCGGAGGGCAGGCAGCCCAGCCGGGTGCCGAGGGCGGGCCCGCTCCCCGCAGAGCTGAGGGGACGTGGTTGTGGCGGTGGTGGCGGTGGTGGCGGCGCCGCCGGGCGTCACCGTTACCGGAGGGGCTTTCTGCGGACGTGGCCCGGGCAGCTCCCGCCTGGCTCCCCGCGTGGGGCAGCGCCGCCTCGTCCTGGGGCTGAGATGCGGGATAGCCCCGCTCCTTCTCAGCCCCTTCTCACCTCCCACAGCCCCTTCTCCCCTCACACCCAGCTCTCCCCTCACGGTCCCACTCCCTCCTAATGGCCTCTCCCCTCACAGACCCCGTTCGCCCCTCACACCCCACCCTCCCGTCATGGCCCCTGTTCTCTCCCAGTCTCCGTTCCCCCCTCACACCCCGCTCTCTCGTCATGGCCCTCTTCTCCCCTCACACCTACGGGTAGTCCTGTGTCTATCAGAGGGAAAAGCCCAGACCGCAGTGGTGCCCTTGCTTCTGTTTTTGGCTGATTTATGGTTATAGATGATATCAGCGATCCTTCAGGTTCAAAGGCTTTGGTCTTGCCATGAACCTCTTCTATTTGAGACTTGAGACTCATAAGCCCGGTCCTTGTGCCAAGAGGAGCACTGTGCCTTTCTAAGGCCACAGGGCCTGCTGTTTGCCCAGAGAACATTCCTCAGATGTGGTTCTTGTAGTACCTCGGGTTTGCCCCACTTTCTGTGTCTGCGCCCTTCAGGTGTGCAAATACCCCCAAGCCTTGGCTTTGCTCCGGTGGCAGCTCCCAGGAGGATCCATTCACAGCTGGAGGGACTGAGGGTGTCAGGAAAATTCCACAAATGCCAGAGGTTTATATCCATAAAGGAGACTGAGGAGTCCTGCAAATTTATTTGAATAAAGCCCGAGACTCCACTGGACTTTTCTCTCGGGAATCTATGGAGGGCACAGCTTCCTTTTATCCCAAACTCCCGGCTGCACGTTGCCCTCTTCCTTTCCCCATCGGCTGAGGTGCTAGGAAGGTACAGCCTGCCCGAACTGCCTACCACATGTACCCGTTTGAACCCCTTATTTTACGTCGAAGTTCAGGCTTGTACAGACACTTGACTGTTTCAGCAGCCAAGCTGTCTGGGCTCTGCAACAAACCTGCTGCCCAAATTTAGTAGAGACATTAAGACCCATTTCAAAGACGTTAACACCCTTATCTTCACCCATCAATTTGTTTGTAAGGACATTAGCTTTCCTCTCAAGGGGCTTACCTGCTTCTCTGGCACTTTGCTGCTTTACCTGGTGCAGATTTACATGGTCTGTGCTGCTGGATGAAGTCAGGGCCTAATTTTTTTCAGGTAAAAAAAAATCCCTTTGTGGAAAAAAAAGAGAACCAAACCCCTGGTTTAACTTCTAGAAATAGAATTACAAAATCAAATAGGTTGGAAATTACCTCTGAGATCATCGAGTCCAACCTGTGCCTGACACCCACCTTGTCATCCAGTCCAGAGCATTCAGTGGCATGTCCAGGCATTCCTTGGACACCTCCAGGAATGGGGACTACACTACCTGGAGTCCCTGGGCAGCCCCTTCCAATGCCTGACCACCCTTTCCATGGAGAAATTCTTCTGGATGTCCAACCTGAACCTTTCCTGATACAACTTGAGGCCGTTTCCTCTCATCCTGTCCCTGTTCCCCGGGAGCAGAGCCCAACCCCCACCCTGGCTGTCCCCTCCTGTCAGGGAGTTGTGCAGAGCCAGAAGGTCCCCCCTGAGCCTCCTCTTCTCCAGGCTGAGCACCTCTCTCGCTCCCTTAGCCGCTCCTGGTGCTCCAGCCCCTTCCCCAGCTCCATTCCCAGCTCCCTTCCCAGCTCTGGACTCTTTCCAGCCCCTCGATGTCCTTTCCTGAACCCACCTGCCATGGGCCCCTTGTAGGAGGGTGTTTCCAGTCCTGACAGAGTTTGCTCCTTTGATGAAAATAAAAATGAAAATAATAAGGTGAGATACATTCAGCCAGAAATAGGTGTAGATCATAGGGGAAATGCCTGCTTATCAGATAGTTCTGTCTTTCTGATAGTTTTAACTTTCTAGAAATGAGTAAATAATTGAGACTGCTTGTTTTGGGGCTTGTAGAATGTATAGGTTGTGGAGTCTGCTAGGTTTTAAAATATCCCATACTGCTCCATGCCCCTGGCATAGGAAATACTGATGTAAAAGTGCTTCCCTAGAGTCATAAAGTCATGGGGTGTTTTTGGTTGGGAGGGACCTCAAAGCTCATCCCATCCCACCCCCTGCCCTGGGCAGGGACACCTTCCACTATCGCAAGTTGCTCCAAGCCCCAGCCAACCTGGCCTTGGACACTTCCAGGGATGGGGCAGCCAAAGTTTCTCTGGGCAGCCTGTGCCAGGGCCTCACCACCCTCACACGGAAGAATTTTTTACTAATACTTCATCTAAACATACTCTCTTTCAGTTTGAAGCCATTGAACCTTGTCCTGTTCATTGCATGTTCTTGTGCATAGTCCCGTAAATAATATTCTAAAGAATTTTCTCACCCCACTGCTGTAATGTATAAAATCCTGGCCCTGCCATGGCTTCATTCCACCCCCACTCACTGGAGTCTGTATAGGATAGTGGTGTAAGTCCTGGGTATTAGATGCACAAAGGACTTCTAATTCCTTCCTCCTACTCCAGTGTTGCTGAGCGGAAGAAGCTCTTTGGTGCTAAATCAGAGCTCTCCCTTCAGAGCAGAACCCTGGGCCTGCCCATGGGACACTCAGTGCTGTGACACAGCTGAGTTTGTTCAGGTTTAAAAGCCCATGGCCACAGGGATTTTCTGTGACTGACTTTCCTCAGGCTGGTGAGGAGGTGTTTTTATCTCTGACATGCCTGTTGTCACAGCAGTCTGTTCTTCTGTGTCTTTTGCAGCCCAAAGGTCCATACCACTGCTTCTCATGGGGCTACAGAAGGCTGCATTGACACTTGGAGGAAGCAGCCCAGACTAGTGATGACACCAGAAATGCCCTTGGAGGAAGTAAAGGAATGGCCCAGGCAGCTGAGAGACCACATCCAGGGATCAGGTTTTTTGGGTGAGTGCCTCAAAAACAGACTGACCCAATACAGGATGAGTTTTAAAGTTGCATTTCAGTTCAAGTGCCTTTTCCAAGAGGCTGGTTTCAGAATTCTTGGATGGGAGAGTGAGTTGTGTGTACAGTTCCTGCAGTGATGAGTGGGAGATCTCACACACACTTCCAGGAGACTGTTTCCTGTTTCCTTGCTGACTTTCCCCCTGCAAAGCTGCCTCTTTGTCTGTCCCAGATAACTGGGATGCAGCAGGCTCAGTTATCTCCTGGATGTCATCCCTGTTGCTGTGTTTAAAGCCCAGCAGCAGTGGGAAAAGTGAGCTGGCCTGGAGGGAGCGGGACTTGCTGCTTTATTTCTTCCTACCTGTTGCTCAGTCTTGCCGTCATTCCTAAGTGCACCACTGCACACACCCAACAGATGTGGTCGTTCCCTGACTGTCTGTGTGTGCTGAATGCAGGTCCCTTCAAAAATCTCCCCAGCAACGGGTTCTGAACCCTATAGAGATCTTACCCTGAATTCCCAGTAATCTGGGTTGATTTTAGCCACTGGCACCACCCTGTAGGAATCTGTGACTCACACAGGGTCTGCGAAGAGGCTTTGGAGACCTTGGGACTCACAGTGACACCATGGGGCTGTTCAGTCCTGATTTCTGCCTCTCACTTTGCTGGCAGCACAAAGGTGAGAGGTGCCTCAGAGGAGCCTTCCATGGGCAGTGCCCTGGGAATAGAGGCCAAACACAATTCACATGGCACTGAGGGAGAGAGAACGGGACACAGGAGACAAAGAAACAATGTGCAAAAGAGGGGAAATGCATCAGTTGTTAATACCCTGCCCTGCTCCTCTACCCTTACCCACATAATTAGGCTTTGCTGGCACTCATGGTGTCAATCTGAAGGACAGGTGGCATTTTTGTTAAGAAGAGCAGTGGCCGAGGACACACAGGAACAGCTTGTCCTTGTTCTCTCTGGACACGGGTGTTGGTGACAACACTGCAAACCTTCCGGCCCAGCACCGGGGTCACAGCAGCTGGCACATATTTAAAGGGCAGTTTATTTTAAATTGTGAACAGACATATTGACTTGTAAATATTCTAGAAATACATCCTGCCATTATAAAAAGCATCCTGTAATTCAGGGGGAAGAAATTTCTTTCTTCACCTGCAACAAGATGGTTTGGTCTTTCTATTGCCTGTGAAATGAAATGCTTTGGGAATTGTAAGCTGACAAGAGAAGACTCCAGGGTGCCTGGGCATTGGGCCAACCTCCGGGGCTCTCTTCCTCGTGCAGGATGGGTGGTTCGACCAAACAATGGCAATTCTCCTTCTCTTTATGCTGTCAGCTCCCTTCCAGCTCCAAGGCAGTGGTTTGTGCCTCAGTTTCCTCAGTCAAATGGTACCACACTGGGAGGGGTTCTGTGAGAGTGGCTGAAGAGATCATGAGGGTCACAAGAGCTGCTTGTGATGGTCAGTTCTTGAGGGCTTCTCTCACCCTGAAAGACCTGATGGTCTTAAAAAGCCTCATGGAGATTTGTGAGCACACATTAATGAACAAACGGTGTCAGTCCCGGGCAGCAGCTGCTGTGTGCGTGGGAGCTGACAGAAGATGTGTCTGCCCAGCAGGCTGAGCTCTGATAACCTGGGAGATCCAGTGTCAGTGTGTGCCCTTGGGCCATGCACATGCAGGCTGGAGTTGTGCAGGGCCCTCTGTCCAGCATGACCTCCCATGGCATGGATGGGCAGAGAACAGCCATTAATGTCCAGCCATGAAGGATAACTCTGGACAATGGGATTTGGAGCTGGTTCTCGTGGATCACAGCTGTGCAGCCATGAAGGTGTGATGGGGAGGGCACTCACAGTTGGTGATGGGATGGCTCTGGGGTGGTGAGGGGGAAACAACCCATACATGGCTGACCCCCAAAGCGGGGACTCCTGCTTCTCCACCTGTGCTGTGTTTAATCATTTCTGCCCCTAGACAGGAGACCACTGCCAGTCACAAACCATGTGCCAGGGAAGGCTCAGATTGGACATTAGGAAGAATTTCTTCACAGAAGGTGAGATTGGATATTGGAATGGGGTGCCCAGGGAGGTGGTGGAGTCACTGTGCCTGGAGGTGTTTCAGGAAAGCCTGGAGTGACACTCAGAGCCATGGTCTGGTTGACAAGGTGTGTGTTGGTCACAGGTTAGACTCAATGATCTCAGGGGTCTTTTCCAGCCTCAGTGATTCTGTGGTTCTGTGATTCTGTGAAACAGGATGGCTGAGAAACAGGGCCTCCTCTGGGTTCAGCCAAGCCTTCTGCAATGCTGAGACTAAAGGAGAGAGTGGCTGCATCCCAGAGCAGTGCTCTGGCCCACACTGCTTCCCTCTGCCTGATTTCACTGTGCTTTCCCAAGGAAACAGAGGGAAAAGGGAATTCTCTGTGGCCTGAGGTATTTGTCAAGAGCTGATGCTCTGTCCTGGAGCCTGGGATCCTGTGTGGTGGTGCAGCCCTGCTGTGAACCAAACAAGAGCTTCAGCCTCCTGGGAGGGAGCTGCCATGGGAAGGGGTAGGGAATTGTACTCTCACAGAACTGAGGCAGGTGGAGACTTGGCAAAGCCAGACCCAAAATACTTTCATCTCCCAAGCCAGGGGTGTAGAGCACTGCCCACAGTGGGGGCACTTCCAGCTCCTTGGGTGTAGAGATGTCTGTGAAGCTCCAGTGCCACCTTCCCTGCTGTCCTCCCCCTGCCATGTGTGTGATGTGAGGGAAGAGGGGAAGGAATAGAACCAGGCTGTGATGGATCCTATTTGTGAGGGTGAGTGGGTGCAGCCTCTGGGGACTGCTCCGTGCTGCACCCATTCCTGTTCTGCATGGCTGTCCTGGGAAGTCTGGCTCCTCCTTACTTGGCAGAGAATCACTGCCATTGGCACCCTTTTCTGTAACACCTGATTCAGCCAAAAATAAGCTTCTCCAAGACTTTCGATGGAATTGCATGAACAATTATGCCTAATTTTTGGCATCAGGACTTCTAGGGCTTGGTTTTGCCTTCTAAGGTTGTGCAGGAGGGCTGCAGTCACCCCAGTACACCTCATGCTATGACTGCTCCTTAAACCTGGCCAGCTTGGAGCTGTTGGGCTGGGCTGATGGTCAGGAGCCCCTCCTGCCTCCCAGTGGGTGTCCTGGTTTAACCCAGCTGCCAAGTCAGCCCCACACTCGCTCGCTCCTTCACAGTGTGATGGGTGGAGAGTCAGAGGAGTGAAAGCGAGACATCTTGTGGGTTGAGATAAATCAGTTAATAAGTAAAGCAAAAGCCATGCACACAAACAAAGTAAAACGAGATTCATTCACATGTCCCAACAGCAGGAACAACGGGGGAAAATTCTACACATGAGACCAAGGAAGTCTTTGCTAGTAGAAGTCACTGCCTTCGGGGCAGTTTATAGCCAAGACCCTATGGTTTGGAAGGGTTGCTCAGTGCAGTATTGGACCACGTCTCAGCCTTCTTCCAATTTGCACAGTTGGGGTTTTGTTTCCCTAAAAATTTTCAAGTGGATACAGAATTCATCATCTTCTGACCTGCCATGCTGAGTTGCTGTTAAACAGCTGCTCTGTTTCGGATAGGATAAAAGAATTCCTGGGGAGACCCCTGGGCAGGATGAATTTCTCTGTTTGGTGGGACAGGGAGGGTGCTGGTTATAGGATACCACCTGTATTTGCCCCCTTGGAGCAGGATGCTCTCCAGAAACCTTAGCAGAGACTCAGCTGTGTTTGGAGGAAGTGATTTCAGTGCTAGTAAAGTATATGCTCATTTCCTCTGGCACAGAAGAGAACACAAAATGTTAACAGGTGGGCTGGTTCCCTCAGTACAACTAAATGTTGTGCTTTCTCAGCTCTGCCATCAGCCTTTAATTTGGGGGCCCCAGATGGGTCATCCCTGTGGATCCAGGGGTGGGACTTTTGCCTCTCCCTGCAGGGCTGACCTCAGGGAGGAGGAGAGCCAGGGAAGCTCCAGCTACAGTAACTGGTTGTGGCCTGTAGGGCCCAGCCCAGAGAGGGCTGGGGGCTTGTCAGGGGCTTTTGCAGCCCTTGGAAAAGGGACGGGGAATGAGCACAAGCCTTTCATTTCTGTATTGCTTGGATGAAATAAAATGTAAACCAGAAAAGCAAGAACAGACATGGAGGTGGGAAGCTGCCGAAGGCTCCCAGTAATACACTGGTCATTTTTATCTCCACAGCTTTTGTAGTCAGTTGTAGTGGCTGTGAAAAACGAGGTTCATGTCTGGTAAAATATAAAAGGTTTAATAAGAATAAAGACAATAGGAGACAGACATAAAGCAAATGGTTAATAGGGCCAGGTGCCTCGGCATTCAGCCAAGAAGCACACCTTAACTCCTAGAAGCATTCCCTTATATACGTTTTTACCAATCCCCCCCTTCTTTCATCCTGTAAATCAGCATTTTCTTATCTTCTTCTGCATCTTCTCATGTTGCTAGTCTGTGCATTCTTCTGATCAATCGCTCCCTTCTCCTGTACTCAACTGTCATTTCTATCCAGACAGATGGATCTCCTGTCTATTTTGTACTTTCCTGAGTTAGCAAAAGCTTTTCTTCACATCCTGTTATTTCTAANCCATGGATGAGTCAGGGAAAAGATAGCCTTACATATTTTAGTCCCACAAAGGACCCACATGGCTAGCAATACATACTTAACTTATGAGATTGCAAGCGACCAAAATCATAATTTAAACTAGATTTAAATACTTATCAATAACATACAAATGCAAAGGCCAGCCTTATTATATGTGTTTATAACAGTGGCAGACATATATTTGTGTTCAATTAAAGTGATGTGTTACACTCATCTGACATCATCATCAGTCACCCAGCTGTGCTGAACTACCCCAAACTGTTGTGTTTCCAGCTGTGGGACTCCTAGCCCTGAGGGATTGTCTGTGGTGTGGGGTTTCCCTGGACATGATCTTTTCAGGTCAGACGTCTTCCCCAGAAGGCAGTGACACTTGTATTAAAAATTATTCCCTCCTGTCTAAATTAATCTTTTTGCTGCTAATTTGGGAAGTAACAAGATAGCGGTGTGGCAGGCAGTGCTCTCAGCACATGTGTAGGTTGTATTAAAAATAGACATTAAAATATAATTTCTTGGGTCCTTTTAAAATGACCTGGACCTTTGTCAAGAGAGGTCCATGCTTTTCCTCCCCCAGCATTCCCCACTCCTTGGAATGCTGCTTCCCTCACGATTTTTTGATTAGCATTGCTTGCTGCCATAGGTTTTATTTCTCGTCTCATATTTCACTTTCCCCTTCTCCGTGTCCCACTGCAGCCACTGACCAGGACAATCCCTGGCCAGTCTGGGCAGGGCAGGACAGGATAATGTTGCTGACAGAAGACTTCAAGAGGCAATTAACAGCTTCTCCAGCATGCAGGCCCTGATTGGATAGAGGTTATTCCCTACTTGTCAAAGAGCCTTCTCCTTAGAAGGGAAGACAAAGGAGGGCCTGGACACAGAACCTGTTCTACATTTCTGCTGTGCTGTCTTTTTCTTTGGGCAGGGTTATTTCAAGAGTTGGTTCCAAGTGGTGTTTTTTGTCAGGAATAACCTGTAGGGATGGGACACCTCACCAGTGCGTGCTTCCACATCACTGATGCTGTGCTGAATGGTTCTGGGCTTCTGGCCCTGTGGAACGGATGGGCTCAGGAGCAGTGGGAGTGAGCCAAAAGTCCCATTTCCTTCCACTGCTGTTCTGGGCTCAGGTACAGAAGTCTGGGAGGGGTGTGTAATGCAGAGCAAGATTCAGCCCATGGCTGTAGGAGTGAAGAACATCTGTGGAGGGCTGTGCTTGCCCTTTCGATGGACATATGGGGGACCTACAGTGCTGGGAATCACAAACATCTGAGAGCAGTCTTTGTGCTGGGAAAGGGGGTGGGAGCTGCTGTGCCTGCAGGTATCTGGTGCAGCACTGGAAGATACTGGTAGGTTGTGGGAAGGTGCTGGCAGGAGGTGGTTGTATCCTGCTTCAGAATGCACTGGCAGGGATGGAAAGACTGACACCAACGTCAGCAAGCACTGCACTGGATGTTCTGAGCATGTCCTGAACCACAGTCTGCTGCAGGGATGTGGAATCTCCACTGGAATCGTGCTGCAGGTGTTGGAGCAGTGCAGAGCTGCTGTGGCAGCAGAGACATGCCCGGAGCCAGCCTGCTCCAGAGGGAGCGCTGGATTGCTCAGCGACCGAGCAGGCTGCCCCAGCCTTGGGGGCCAGGCCTCTCCCGCCTGGTGCTGTGCTCTTTTCTTACCCTGAGCTCCCTCCAAGCGTCTGTCCTGGCCTCACAGGTACCTCGTGGGTGGCAGTGCACATCCCAGCTCCCCTCCCAGCTGGCCCTACTTATGAAGTTCCAGTGTTGGCAGGTAGGGAAGTGAGACATCTGAAGCACGAGGGCCTGTCCTGGTGAGGCAGGGATATTTATTTGAGCTGATGAAACTTCTTGTCATTGCCCAGGGTTAGGAACTCTGCACATGTGTTCTGAACCATCATTTCCAGGGCATGAGTGGGCTGAATATTCAGGACAAAGCAAACAAAACGTTAGAGTGGGAAGAGGGATTTCTACCCATATAAATTATACCCCGTTATCACCACATGGAAGGCAGTCACACATCAGGACATTTCTCCTGAGGGTTAGGATGACTTCATTCCCTTTTTACTTCAACAGTCTGATTTCCCAGAGCTGTGTAATTTGTCTTTTCCATGCAAGGGAAAGCTGGGGGGAAGCCACCCAGCCACAGGTCAGATGGGCAGAAATGTCTCCTGTGGAAAGATTTAAAGACAGTGGAGAGGGTCTCTTTTACTGCCCCCATTCCTGCTAGATAATAGGGGAAATTCTCCTGAAAATTGATCTTGCTGCAATAGGCAGATTTCACAGCTCCTTCCCAGGCTTCCCTTGTTGGGGAATGCTCATGATGGATAATAGAGGAATGACCAGATAGTCCCTAGGAGTGGTCCCAGCTCTGCAGGGTGTCCCAGGAGCAGGGATCACCATTGTGTTCACAATATCCAGCTCTTACTGGTGCAGAGAGCTGTGATCCTACAAACCACCGCTGTTTTTAATGTTTGCTCCCACAAGAGCCAAACATGCCTGAGCAGGTAGAGCTCTTGAAGAATTTGAACTTGGATTAGAGACTTCAAAAATGCCTTCCCTTCTGTGTTTCTGTTTTGTGACACAGTCATGATTCAAGGCATTGAATCAGTAGTGACCAGCTGAACCCCGCTCTTTATATGTCTGGTCCAGAAGGGATTTATTTCAAACCCAGGGCAGATAATACTGAAGTGTCTGTGCCGACTCACCTCCCGTTTGCCCCAAAGCAATCTCAGCCCGTGCAGCCCTTGTCAGACAGGGACAAGGCAAATGTGCACACCTTGAGCACTCCCCACCCAGGTAACCCACAGCCCAAACAGCACTGCCACCATCACCATTCATCACAGCTACTGAAAACACTTCAGATACTTCTGCTGGCTGACGGTTCTCTTGCTCCCTGAGACCCAGGAGGCCTCTGACACAGTTCAGAGAGCCAGGGCTGGAGCACCAGAGCTTCTGGAAAAGAAAGGGACTTCATTTGATTGCTTTTTCTTCTTCTTTGACAAATATTTCAGTGCAGATGCTGAAAATCTTTCAATTCACTAAAATCTGCCCATGTGTGCTATTTCTTCCAAAGTCAGTCCCTTTTCTGGGGGTCTCTCCACAGGGCTGATGAGCCACATGCACTGTGTGTGCAGTCCTGTTCTGGGGTAGAAGAAGCAATGTATTCACCTATTATAAATACATATGATGAAGTTGGCTTTTCACAAATATTAAGATGAGTGTTATATGTATAATGTTAAAATAACTCTGCTGTAAGGTTATAGTTTTTCTGGTTTTGCTTGGTCATGGTAGTGGGATAGCTGATATATAGTTGTGCTTGTGAAGGGACTGTCTGTTTGGTTGGGATAACATCCACGAAGGTGTGATGAGGACCCTGCTATTGATGTGCCAACCATCAGCATCGGCCATCTGAAGAAAGCATGGACCAAGGCCCAAACTGGAGCTGATAACAGAGATGGACTAAAACCACAGCCAAGAAACACGCAGGCTCTAAAGAGGTGGACCCAAGGAGGGGCCGTGCAGAACAGTTCCTGGAACATGTAAACTAGTTTATGGAAAAGTTTGAATATGCATAGTGATATATGAATATGCAACAGGTTGGGGCAATGGAAAAGGTATTTAAAGAATGTCTCCAAACGTAGTCGGGGTGCTCTTGGCTGAGTGCCAAGCACCCGGCCGTACTAACCCTTTGCTTTATTTTTGTCTCCTATTGTCTTTTTATTAAACTTCCTTAAATTTCACCAAGAAAGTGGACTGCGTTCTTCACATCACCCTTCTCAAAGGGCTGGCAAAATCCCTTGGTGCTGGTCACTCCTGTGAGCGTGACGAGGAGCTGGAAGGGCTGGCTGGCAGGACATCAATGGCAGCTTGTTTGTACTCTGAGCAGGCTGCCCTGGCCCTGAAGCTCTTCTTTCCTTTGGGCAAGTCCGGCAGGGCAGTAGTGCCCACCTACCCCCCATTAGTGCCAGCCCCTTGGAGATCCTGCTCAGGCCACCCAAACAGCCAAGCCACACCTGTGAAGGCTGAGGGCAGTGCCAAGGAGCATTCCAGCAGGAAAGGTGTGTTTATGCTTCCCCTGAGACTGAATCACAGAATTATTTATGTTGAAAAAGACTTTTGAGATCATTGAGTCCAAGCTATGCCCGACCCCCACCTTGTCACCCAGCCCAGAGCACTCAGTGCCACATCCAGTTGTTCTTGGGTACCCGTAGGGTTGGGGACTCCAAACCTCCCTCGGCAGCCCCTTGCAATGTTTAATAACCCTTTCTGAGAAGAAATTCCTCCTAATGTCCAACCTTCCCTGGCACATCTTGAGCCTTTTTTCCTGAGCACGCTAAAGCTGCAGAGGGCTCTGAGCCCTGACTGGACACGGGTGGCCACAGCAGGACCTGTCCCCATCACAGCTGGTTGAGCTTGTGTGATCTGCAGGATTGAAGGGACAGTGTTGTGTCCTGAATCCCTGTCTTGCAGGGCAATGTCTGACTAACCCAAGCAGCCCCTCTCTGTGTAATCGTTCAGGCCCTGGCAGCAGAGGTAGGGCAGTGCTGCAGCCAGGCTCAGCTTTCCTGCTCCAAACCAGAGGCTGTGACAGTGGTGATTGACAGACAGGGGAGGTAGGTGAGGGAGCAGAAGGGAGGGTGTGTGTGCCCCTTCCCCGCAGCTTCTCCCACTCAGAAGGTGTTTATCCCAGTGACAAGTGCTATGGGCCTTTCATAACTGCTGCATTAGCAGAGGATCAAGTGGCACTTAATGGGAGCAGTCTGCCTCATAAAGTGTGATGGGAAAGGTCGCCAAGGTCGAAGGGGAAACATTTTCAGCAGGCTGACACAAGCCTTGGCTTCTGCCTGGCAACAGGTGCCAGTTTGCTGGGCTGCCCTCCCCTCCAGCCCTGCTGCTGCCCCGTCCCCTCGGGTGTGCTGGCTCCAGGCTCTGCCTGTGAGCTCCGTGTGTGGCACACAGGGAATAAACCTCCTGCAGAATGAGGGAAAAGGGGATCTGAGGCCACCGGCTGGCTTCTGAACTAGGGAAAAAAGGGAGTCAAGGGTGTGACGCTTCCTTGTGAAGCTGCTCCAAGCCAAGTGGGTAGGTCGAGCACTTCACTTTGAAAGGAATGAGAGAGATCTGTCATTACAAACAAACTGTGGGTAAAGATAGATACTGAGAGATGAAAGAAGCAATGGGAAGAGCCATAAATCCCATAGGAAAAGAAAATTGGGGGGGGGTATACTTTAGAAGTGGGTCCGTATGAGGTGATTTGGGAACCTCTCAAGTACCTCAGCCAATGAGGAAAGACAGAGGGAAATGTGGCTGGGAAATCAGGAGGCTGTGTCCTCTAAAAATTTGAGAGACCCCAGGCGAAATGCCCCATGGCCTCCCCCTTTATTCAAATAAGGTTACAGGAGTCCTCTGTCTCCTTTTTGGACATAAACCTCTGGTGTGTGTGGATTAATTTTCCTGTCAACTTCAATGCCACAATAAACAGCTTCACTCCTTAAGGCCACTGGTTTTGCTGGGGTTTGTCTCTCCCTGTGCTGGACTTATGTTGGGTTTGCTGAAATGAGGTTGTTGGGTCTCAGCCAACCTACAGTTTGAACACCCCCAGTTTGCCCAAGCCGGATGAAATCTTACTGCTGCCCCTGGCAAGCCTGTCCCTGCAGTCAGGCACGTCTTGATGGCTTTGCAAGTCTTCTTGCCCTCCTCTCTTGCTGCTTTGGTGTCCCATCTGTCTTACACAGTTTCATCTGGGACAATGCAGGGTATTCAGTCCAGGCCAAGTTGCTGCTGACAAGCTAATTAAGGAGCAAGCAAGGGAGGAGCAGCCTAATGAGGGAGAAGTAGGAGGAAGGGCAGTTTGCCAGGACTGTGCTGGGAGACTGGCTCAGTGGAACTAATTGTGTGCTGTAACTGATGGTTCAGGGGAGGCCCTCCTCACACAGACTGTAGGGCAGAGGAACAGAGACCTGCTTCAGTGGCCTGTTCTGGGAGACTGGGATGGGATCACACCTTCCCAGCTCCAGGGTTTCCTCTACAGGGTCAATCCTTAGCTTTAACATGGAGTTGACTGTCCTACACCATTGAAAATAGGAGACAGAGCACAGTATGGCCATGTCGGTGCAAACAAAAAGCCAGGAGCAGGAGTGGCATCTTCTCAGGACCAGCAGTACTCAGGCTGGAGGTCCTGTGCCCCCAGCAGCACTGCCCATGAGCCACAGGATCAGAGAGTCATTTATGCCCAAAAGACCTCCAAGATCATCCAGTCCAACCATTAACCCAGCTCTGCACAAGCCACCACTAACCCACATCCCTAAGCTCCACATCCACTTGTTCACTGGATACTTCCAGGGATGGTGACTCCACCACTGCCCTGGGCAGCTGTACCAGGGCTTGATCACCCTCTCAGTGAAGAAATTTTTCCCAATATTCAATTTAAGCAGCCCCTGGCCAGCTCCCTTCCCACAGTCCTGTGAAGGGAATGGGGCATGAAAGGGAGGTGGATTCTGGCACTGGCGGGAATAGAGGATCTGCTGGATCATTTCATTTGGAATGTGCGTGCGGGGACCTCAGGGGTAACCCCAAGTACTCACAGGGAGTCAGCACAAACAGCCAAGTGCTGCAGGTGGTGATGGGGCTGTGCCAGAGCTGTGTTAGCACAGCCCTGGTCTTAGCACCTCACCCTGGGTCCCCTTCACCCACTTCATCCAGAGTAATCAAAGCAAGGCAATTCCTCACCTCTGGGGAATGATGGAGTGTGAGAAAACATCATTTATGAGTATGAAGAGACTTTTATTTGGCTTGCTTTCTGCTGTTTCCGTGCTGAATTTCCTTTCTGAATGGTAGCACTTCTTTGATTCACAACCAAGTTATTCAGTGCATCCCACCAAACATGGGGAAAGGACTGAGAGCTTCTGCATGCTCTCTGTAGCTCCAAAAGGGACCGTGGACTGTAGAATGGTTGTGTCTTGTGTGTTTTGTTCTGAAATCTGGAGAAAAATTTTTCTAGCCTTTGCCTCAGGAATGCTCATTTCTCAAGTGAAATGATGCAAGAGCTCTGCATTTCCTACCTCCTCAGAAAAGTCTGGGGATTTCTGCTGCAGCAGACTGTTCCTAACCATAAGGCATGTTGTAGCAGTTGTGTTTGGCACAGGCTCTGCCAGGGATCTGTTTGCAGAGAGAGCTCTGTCCTTGAGGCCAAGTGCCCAGGGCAGTCAGTGGGTGCCGCTGCCTGCACTGCCCTCCCTGTGCCTTCAACCTCTCCTCACAGCTTCTAAAATTCCTCTCACCACGGGGGGGCATTTCCTTATTATCAACACCTGCTTGGCCATGCAGAGGCACTGACCCCTTCCAGAGCCTCATGGACCAAAAGCTTTGGGGCATAACTTTGTGGAGGTGCTAAAGCTGGCTGTGAGTAATTTATGGCCTGCAGCAGGGACACAGCCCCTGGGTGCAGGGCGCTGGGGCAGGAGTTCTGCTGTTGGCTCTGTTGCCAGCTAGGTGTACAGGGGGGAGGAGAGGACACTCCTTGGCCACAGCTTCCCATATTCAGCATCACAAGTCAGCAGAGCCATGAACCCCAGGAAACTGTGGTGATTCTGAGGCCCCAGAGCCCCCCAGCAGGTCCCATGAAATGCTGTCAGAGGCACCCACACACAAACAATGGAAGAACCATCACAGTAGAGAACAGACACACACAAAAGGTGTATTTCTGTTTGGATGAAACACCCATCTGGGATTTCTGTCTAAAGGACGTGGAGGTCTTACAGTGGGTGAGAACTGGGACCTCCTGTTCCAAGGGCTCTGGCAGGGTGTTGGCAGCCTGTAAACCTGCTGTGACACTGCCTTGTTCATCCAAATGAGTGCACTGGGGTACCCAGAGCTCTCCCCGTGGCCCTGCTGCTGGGCTGGGACATGGGGGCCATCGTGCTGTGCACACAGTTCACCGTAGGCTGACAATTGAAAGAGAATGTCCGAGGGTCAGGACAACAAGTTGCCAAAATAGCTGTATAGCCAGTCACCCCCAACTGGCATTTACTGCAGCCAAGAGTTTCTGAGCTCAGTGTCTCCTGGCTATTTGTCCTCCCAGATCTCCTGACCTTAGAAAAGGCCTCTGAATTTGAGTGGCAGAAAGCTGTGACACCAAGTTCCCATTATAAAATACATCTATGGTAACTCTGTCAGACACTCCACATTGTTATTCCAGCCAGGAGGCTGGGCTAACCATATCTGGTGGTTAAAAGTCTCCTGATACTCCTCTTTATGGACAGTTATTTTCTTTGTCCTTCTCTCACCTTGTCTCCCCTTTTGGTATTTGTCTTTGTGAGATATTTAATATTTTTTATCACCCATCTCTCTTTTGTTGGGCTGAACAAAGTAACCTTACTCACTCTATTTTAATACAACTTGCCCTCCACTACCTGAGCAGCCCATTGTGCCACCTCCACACATCCTCCTGCTTGAGAAACTTGGTTTTCAACATGGACAAACAGTCATGTTTCCTGGATTGTGGTGGAGGCCTCAAAAATTGGGATCAAAAGCTGGCACTGATATTTCCCTAACAGCAATACTTACCAGCTTGTGCTGGAATTGCACATGGAGTTTTCACATCATGCTCTCATGGTGATTTCCATTCCTGTGTCCTCTGTTCTCCAGTCAGCTTTGCCATCACCATTTTTCCCATCGTTACGATTTAAAATGGAGGCTTCACATATTCTCACCCTCTCAGTACTGCAGAGTCAACCCGTTCCATTTTCTTTTTTTGGTCTAGATTTTTTCACTGCTTGTCTTAAGGAATTTGTACTGTCTTACCGAGGCTGATATTTGTCAGTTCTTACTTAATTACTTAACTAGGCTTTGCAAACAGACCAGGTTTGAAAAGGCATAAAAGCTGGCAAATCATCCCTTCTCCGACTCATCAGGACAAGAAACATGACAGAATCTGTAGGTGTGAGGAAGATGTGAAGGGAGTACCTTGGGGAATCAAGGTCATAGTAGAAATAAAAATAACCTATTTTTTTCCATCTGTGTTTGGTGTGGAGGTCCCTACGTTGGGTCTCTCCACTTAAGTCAGTCTCAGAGTGAAGCCTCAGGAAGCTATGGAACGTAGAAATGAAGGAAACCAGCAGATTTCAACAGAGAGATGAAAATGGACCAGAGAGATGAAAATCTGCCCCAGTGCAGGGATGAAACACTTGAACTGTGGTCTTATACTTAAAATTGACTTAGTACTGTGGCAAAAAACTTGAGGATCAGAGTCAGGCCCCAGAGTGTAGCAATAGACCCAATTCCCTGGCAGGAATGGCGTCTTCAGAGCACCTGTACAAGGTCAAAGGAACTTGATCTCTCATAGCTTCCTCCCCACTGAACACAGATGAAACAACATGGATCTTCTCTGAGCACGCCCAAATGTATTCCTTTCATAAGCCAGGACTCCCCAGTTATTCATAATAGCTGATACCAGACTGCAGCATGACAGCAATTCCTCACAGGGCCTTAATGACAGACTTTCTGGTAAGCAGAATCATTAGAAGAGAAATGTTGCCAGGAGTCCTAAATCCCTGACTCTGGCATGCTGAGGTTTAGAAGCTTCCACCTCCAAACTGCCTTAGGGGAGATGATTTGTCAGGATGGTTTTCAGCTCAGGAGTTCTCCTTTCTGCAGTGCTTGCCCATCTTCATATTTTGCCTTTGCTGACAGGCACTGCCACTCCAGCCTTCACCTTGAGCTCTCTTGTATTAATTTTTGTTGACTCCTTTTAGCCCTTTATCCGTTTCCACACATTTAACAAAGCAAGTTTCTGCAGTTTTGCCCTGGTACTTGTACACAGAAACTTCACTATCATCTCATGTTCACTGCTCAAAGTTAGCACAACCTTTTCACCTGGACAGGAGATGTTCTTGGATGGGTGCCAGCTGAAGATGAACCAGCTCTGTGTGCCCACCATAAAGTTCTGCACCCTGGACTAAATCCAGAGACATGTGGCCAGCAGAGCAAGGGTGGTCACAGAGGGTACAGAGGGACAAACTCTTCTTTGTGCTTGCAAATTATGACAGGCAATGGCCACAAGTTCCATCTCAGGCAGTTCAGGTTGGGCACTAGGAAAAGGCCTCTCCAGGAAGCTGGTGCAGGCCTGAGACAGGTCACGAGAGAGGGGGAATCTCCATCCTTGTGAGAGTTTGGGGTGTTTGCTGAGACTCAGTGGAAAAGCCTTGGCTGCTCCAGTCTGGTGTTCCAGATAGTCCTGCCCTGAGTGGGAGGATGGACTGGGGACCTCCAGAGACCCCATTCACTGCCACCTCCATGGTTCAGTGACTGTCAGTGACCCAGCTGCATGTCTCTGTCACCTGCCAGGCCAGGTGTCTTTCAGGTTCACCAGGCCTGACCAGGCTGCCCAGGGCAGTGGTGGAGTCACCATCCCTGGAAGTGTCCAAAAAACATGTGGACACTTGGGGGCAGGGTCTAGTGGTGAACATGGCAATGCTGGCAGAATGTTGGACTCAATGATCTTTGAGGGCTTTTCAAACCTAAATGACTCCATGATTCTGTGACTGTGTGGCTTTGCTTGACCCTGAGCCTTGTAGGAGTGCTCTGTACTTGCATCTCTAGAAACAATGCTTAGGGCAATGTAAAGTGGCAAATAATAAACCCTTTTCAAGAATTAGAGCAGATAAATAAATCCTACAGGCCTCAGCTTCTCTGTGGAGACTGCCAGCTTTCCTGCCATCTTCTGACCAGCTCTGGGACCCATGGATGGTTTGACTGATACACCACAGAGCTGAGGGTTAAAGAACCTTTCCTGGGTGAAACGTTTAAGGAATTGCTAAAACCACTTGTGTTGAAAGGGGTCCCAGTTCCTTGAGACTTACAAAGTTAAACTGCAGCCAATCTTCTCCTTTCCCCCTCTGGTTGAGCTCAGCAATCAGCTGACATAGTTAAGCTGACAGTCATTAGATTTATTTGTCCTTTGCTTCTGGCATTCTGTCCTGTCTGCTGGGGCAGTTTGGGGCTGGTGACCTTTGTGGCATGTGGCAAGGCCAGTGAGCCTTGGCCTCTGCTGCAGACGGCTGTGGCTTGTTGCTTAAGGAAGTTTATTTCTCAGGGCTGTGGTCAGCAGTGAGCGATGCACTTGTGCTATATTTGCAGGCATACCTAGAGAGTCAGGAAGGAGGCCAGAACTGTTCCAGAGAAGACAAACGGCAGATCTCAATGCCCTTATCAATGAGGTGTATATTCATAAGCTACAAAGGAGACACAAATTGTCCAGCAGGATAAATAGAGAGGAGAACAGGGACAAGAAAGGTACCTGGAGTATCAGATAGACACTTAGAAGATGATGGATAAATGGGAAAATACTACACCAGGAAGAGAAAGCTGGATTTTTAGTGTAGATGTATGGGACAGAGAGCTAAAATTGTGCTTTGAAAGACAAACATGCACAAAGCCCAGAAGTTTTGTCTTCATTTACCTGCAGAAGGTGAGCAGCAGCAGTTAATGGTTTATTGGATTGCTCCTTGGTTTTAGAGCTCCTTAGAGTTTTCCTCTAGGTTGCTGAGAATCTTGTTCTCTATGCTGGATTGACCCTCCTGCATCAGCAGCTCTCTCTCTCTGCTCTGCTGCCAGTTTGGAGTGGGATCCAAGTCCCTCAATATTGCCATGAAAGGAGTGGGAAGGATGGCCAGGAGAGCATCTCAGCAGTGCATTCCTGCTTCCAGCAAGGATTGGGCAACAGGCAGTGTGACCCAGCTGGCCTGAGGAGCCAGAGGGAGTCCAGACTGGTAGTGGAACTGAGGAGTACAGGTCAGCTGGTTTGGGTGATAAACATGTGAGGCTTCTCCCCTTCTCCTCTCCACTGGGGGCTGCCTGGAGAGCTCAGCCCCTCTGAGGTCACTGTGGGGAAATAAACTTTGCTCTGGTTATGCCTTCAAACTGGAACTCGCTGGGTGCAAAGAGAGGAGTGAGTGGTGAGTGTAAAATGAGAGATGCCTGAAAAATAAGCTGAATGAAGCTGAAGAGCACATGAATGAGAGCATGACCAATTCACTGTCATGGTCACACACAGACCTGAACCACCTGGGACACTCAGTCTGTCAGTCCAAGAGATTGACAAGGACATGCTGGATTTGGAAATGCCCAAACTATGAGCAATTTGCTTGCCCTTCAGTTTGCCCCAGAGCAGCAGCCTAGGTCTGTCTCAATGCAGGGTTAATCAGGGCCTTTGCGTGGGTCTGGTTTCCTCCTGCTCAGCTCCTGGCACTGGCATTGTCTGCCCCAGCCACCCTTCCCAGAACACTCCCTCATCCATCACAGTTCTGACACAGGATCCCTCTCTGACACCCACCCCTCCTTTCCTCCCTTCTCCCAGTCTGACCAGGATGGATCAGCACCCCTGACATTATCCTGCTCCTTTCAATGATCCATCCATCCATCTTCCTGAAAAGTGACCTGCTCACTGTGGCCCTCCCCAGCCCAGAGCCTGCCTGGCTGGCTGGGAACAGCAGGACATGCCTGGGGGTGGAAAACATGGAGTGTGTGTGACTGTGGGTCACCAAAGCAATCCAGGAAAACCAGCTCCTGGAAACTGCCAGAGACAGTTTGTAAACTGCACTGCAGCCACGAGATCATCAGCCTGTTCCCCTTAGAGGCTCTGCTTTTCCCAGGCGGTTGCAAACTCAGCTGTGTTGAAGGGAATAATGTTGCAATGAGGTGACAAAGGTCAGTGTGAGACATTAAAGGAGGGGAAGGTGATTTATTTTAACACAGAATGTTTTCATTCACTCAGGGTCAAATACAGGTACCCCTTAGCACCAAGATGTATCCCAGTGGTTTTCCCAGCATGCAGGCACCAAGAGATGTGCATCCAGATGATCCCAGTGATGTCAGGGAAGGCTCCAGGTACCTGGTACCTCTTAGGTCTGGATGCTTCAAACTGAGGTGACTTGAAAAATGAAGTTTTGCGTCTTCAGGAGCCTTGAAGTGGCTTCATTTTCTCCCATGGCCTGGGCCAGGCCACATGGCCATCTGACAATGATCTTCCTGGGCATCTCCAGTTCTGGGCTTGGCTCATCTCTGGGACAGAGAAATAGCTGGCAAAAGGAGACTCCTGTGGCCGGGTTCACAGCTGGTTCAGCTTCACAGCACAGCCCTAGCAAGGAACAACTTTGGCAGAAACTTCTGAGATTTTCCTTGCTGCAACTTTGATCCTAAACAGAAGGATTGCTGCCCGTGACACTTTAGAAAGTCAGCATTAGTGGGAAAGCAGGGCAGTAACTGCACCTGCAGGGATGAACCTGGATGAGGACTTTTGTGCTGGAGAGCATTGATCAATTCACTGCATATGCACAGGAATCAAATTAAATTCCTTGGGAAAAGTCTTGCAATGGTTTTGAAAGTTAAGACAGTGGGATCTCATAGATTCTTTCTAGAGACTGAGAGAGCATGGAAGGGAGCAACATCTCAGTTTGGACATCTCAGAACAACAGAAACTCCCAACAAAAAAGGACTTTCCTCTTCAGTTCCAAAGTAGGGAATGGCACATTCATGAAATGGTAGTTTTTCCTGTCACATGCTGGGCAGGGAGAGAAGAGGGAGGTAAATCCCTGTTTGCTTGACTGTCTGTCCATTGCTGGGTGCCTTCCCTGCCTGCTCCCTGCCTCTCTTCCCAGGGCTCTGCTCCATGGACAGGGAGGGCACATGGGCACACCAGTGTTCCTGAGGGCACACGGATGTTCCTGAGGGCACAGACTGGCAGAGGGGATAGAGAGACCATCCAGGCCTGGAAACCAGCAGGAGAGCAGAACCACCACAGGGGCAGGAGAGTTTATGGAGAGTGGGAGGGGAGGGAGCTGAGTTTGAAGTGTGGTGCTGAGAGCCTCAGTTGTGCAAGACTTGCGTGAGATGAAGTGCCACAGAAATGTTCTCCTGGCATCCAGGGATAGGGCTGTGAGGGCACTAATTAGCCTAATTGCCCTGAGCAACCTCACTTGGGATCCCTTCTTACACCTCTGCCCGTGGCCAAGGGGCTCTGCTCTAAACTCAGGCCTGAGCCTTTACCCTCTTCCTGTGCTTTGCTGCAGTTGCACCAGTTTTCAGGTTTTCCTGAATTGTTGTTTGGCCTTCCCAGGCTGACCTTGGATCTGACTTCTTCCCTGGCCTTTGATGATCACAGGACTGTTGATGGGGACAGTTGATGGAACCTGTCACCATTTTCTCTCTGCTCACCCACCTCAGGTTCTGGGTTGAGTTTACCTGGTCAGTAAGGTTCATGTCCTGCCTCTGCTGGGGCTGCCCCTTCCACCAGGGAACAGCTCCCCAACACCCAGCTCTTACAGTAACTTCTCCGCCTCACAGGTGCTCCCAGCCCTTTGGTCCAAGGCTGTAGGACAGCTGGGAGGGGAGTTTGGCTTTCCTCCCTGGGGGAGGGTAATGGAGGGGATAGATCCCTTGCTCTTTCCCCGGCAGAGTTTCTGTATTTCAGTATCTTTCACTTCATGGTGAGGTGTGTGCTGAGCTCCTGGCTATGCACAGGTCACTCAGCTGCTGGGCTGGTTCTCCCTGGATCAGCCTCTCCACAGCCCAGACTTCCAGTGCTCCCTGCAGGAGTGTGGCCTTTAAAGGCACAGTGAATTGTACAAGCTCAGGTGTCCGAAAGGACTGTGATGTGTCACACTGGGTGGCTGCTTGAGGGGTGGCAAATGTCATCAGAAATAGCTCTTTGTCCCCTCAGAGAGGTGCTCTGCCACCAGCTGCATCCTGGGTTGGTGTGGAGCTTGTGCTTGGATCTCAAACAATGCTGTGGTGTCTGAGGGTAGGACACTCCTGTCAACACAGTACGGGGCCAGAGGGCTGTCTGGGATGTGACAGTTGTGACAATGTGTACAACTGCCTTTGGTGTCCATGGCCACTTCTTTGGGAGTCCACACTGAGCATGAAGCTTGAGAAGAGCACAGGGGGGCTTTGTGTTTAGTCTGTCACAGCAAATGCTCAGAGTTCTCAGACTTCATGCACTAGTGGGTCATTTCTGTGTTTTGTCCTCATTTGATGGAGAAGTGAGGGGGTTTTGTGCACTCAGTACAACTTCTAAACGACAATTTAATGGCTGCATTCAAACATAAAAGGGGAGAGGGCCAGGGCTGGCTTAGTCAACAGTGTTTGAGCATAATATCCCATGGAAGAGTAACAGAATCTGTCTGTGTCGTAAACAACGCTGAATGGCTTATTTTGGCAAAGAATTTTCATTCCTGACAAATACCATTTTGAGACAACCAATAACCACCTGCTGATTTGGGATGAAATTAGAATTTGAATGCTCAGGTCAGCTCAGATGCAGTGTTTGGTGGGTCTCTCACATGTCTGATAGGAAATAATCATTATGAGGCTGTCAGAGGCAAGGGAATACTCAGGCTTACAAATCCTTGCACTGTTTTATTGGGAAGGCCCATGCCAAAGGATTGCTAAGTAAAGAACATTACATAAGGCTGCCCTTTGGGGTGCTATGGTCTCATAACTGGGACACATTTTCAAGTCTATCAGAATGATTTCAGCATCTCCTGAGTTGTCAGTACTTCTCTGTTTTTTTGAAGCAGATGTTTTTTCTCTTCTACCACATTAAATGGTTCTGTGTTTTGCCAACTGTAAAGGTGCAAAAAGGTGTGTAAATGTGATCCTTTGGGATGTGTCACCTGCACTTTCTGGCTTAAATCTGTTACAGTACAAGCTCAGCAGTTTGTGCCTAACTCTCTCCTCCACAGGAAAGATGTGTAGCTATAGAGGGGCAAGGTAGAAAACCATGAACAGATTTCAGCTGGCTTCTGTGGTATCAAGGGACTGATAATCTGAACTCAAAAATCTGGTTAATCTAAAGGAAAAATTAGGGAATTATATTCCCATTTGGAAAGTACATGAAAGTACAGGCAAACCTGCTGTCCTGCTGGTTCATCTTCCTGCCTTTGCTGTTCCTTTGTACAATGAATGCTTCTGAAGGTGTGGTGCACCTGAGGTACAGTTTTATTCAGGGCACAACAGGCCCATTGCCTGGTGTGGGGAGATTGCTTTCACTGGCTGGAAGCAAAACCTTTGGAAATGATGTTTGCTTTAGGTTCTTGCCTCTCATGTGGGCTGAGGCTGGTGTGGTTCCAGGCAGGTCTCATGGGACAGGGGGTTTGCCCACCTTCCAGGCTGGAAGAGCTCTGGGTACAGCCTCTCCCACAGGCACATTGGCTTCCTTGAAGAGGACAAGACAGAGAAAGCTGAACTTTATCCTAATCTGCTTTTTAGAAGCACTGATGTGCTCATGTCTACCTGGAAGTATTGGCCTCTGAAATGACTGTGACTGGCATTCCCCCAACATGTGACTGTCCCTGAGATGGGCAACGGGGGCAAGGAAACACCTGAAGTGTCTGCAACCTGCAGCCCTTAGGGTGACCCTTGGGTGCCCACTGTCCTCTGCAAGCTGAAAAAACTGTGTCTATAACCTCTTCATTCCCTGCCTGGGGTCTTTTATTTTAAGCCTCTGTCTTGTTTTTCTCAAGGCTTATCTCCATCACTCCAGGTGACTCTGCATAAATTCTCAGAGCAGAGAATTACTATTACAAGTCTGCTGAGGTGTCTGATCTCCATGTCAACCCTGATCTTTTTGTTCCTAACTCCCTGTTAAAGCTGTTTTTTTTCCAAAGGAGTACAAAGGACTGTAGGTAACAGCAGCTGCTTTTGGCTGTGTAACAGGAGTGCAGTCTCAGACTGCTCAGTGTATGCTACAAATTCACATTAACACTGTGAGATAAATTCACATTAACACTGTGAACTACTGCTCTGAAGGGCTCTGTCCATCCCTTACAAATCGGACTTTTCAAGTTGTTCTTTTTAAAAAGGAGTGTATGTGAAGAAGCCTCATCTTTAACCATGCTTGGCCACTCACTTCTATCTGAAGTTCAATTGATCTGTTCTGTTAGGGACCCTACTTATTCCTGGAATGGGATTCAAACCGGTTGAACTCCAGTTTCCTTTAAGACATCGAGAGCCCTTCAGTTGTGTCAAAGTTTGTAACAAGTTGCTGTGAAGAGGAAACACAATCCACAGACAAAGCACCATCCCACTGACTTGTGAAATGCTGAAGAATGATGTTCATCTCAAATTTGCTCAGCACCATTACTGGAATGGACTGAAATAATAACGAATAGGAGGCAGGTGCCCGGGTGCCCATAAAAATCTCAATCCTCTGGACGCCTCGCGGGCTAACAGCCCTGTGACAGGCGGCCCCGCCCGCGGGCGACTCCGCGCCGGGACGGCGGCGGCAGGGAGGCGGCACGGAGCGAGGGGCTGAGGGCGCTCCAGCCCGGCCCAGTCCGGAGGGACCCGCAGCGACCCCCAGCCCAGCCCTGGCTGCAGCTGCGGCTGCCACGGCACTCGGCCAGACAGGACACCCAGGTGACAGCCGCAGGTGAGTGCTGGGTACCTGCTCCGCACCTGGAGCCGTGTTTGCTGCGAGCTCTGCTGTGTTAGAGCTCCGAGTGATCACCTTCGCAGGGCAGGAGAGGTGGGGACAGACCCCGCGGAGGGACAGACCCCGCGGAGGGACAGACCCTGAGGAGAGACAGACCCCGCGGAGGGACAGACCCCGCGGAGGGACAGACCCTGAGGAGGGACAGACCCCGCGGAGGGACAGACCCTGAGGAGAGACAGACCCTGAGGAGGGACAGACCCCGCACAGGGACAGACCCCGCACAGGGACAGACCCTGTAGGAGCTTCATTCCTGCAGAAAGGAGAGCTCAGTGACCCTTCTGTGAAACCACAGGATTCATGGAGCAAGCGGGGGTGAAAGGGGAGAGATTCCCTCTCTTTCTCTGTTTTTCTCTATTTCCATGTTTTTCTGTATTTCCGTTTTTTTCTATATTTCCATTTTCTGGGGGGCGTCTAAGCAACCTGATGTTCCCTGCCTTGATGGGGACTGGAATGAGCTGAGCTTTAAGGTCCTTTCCAACCCAAACCATTTTATGATTTTATAATTCTATTATTTTGATTATTTCTCTTTTGGATGCTGGCATAATTTTCTGGTTTAAGATGACACTTACTTTATTCTGATATTTTAGTGCTGGATAGAGTGTGACAGTGAACAAACTTCAGAAGGAATGGGGCAGCATTCCCAGAAATGGGAGTCCCCTGGCACCTCTGTAGGTGCCAGACATTCACAGGTGCTGGCACAGGTCAGGCACTACCAGGACAGTGTTGAGATTAATTCTGGTGTCCCACACAGACAATGGGAAGGTGGCACATGCTGTGGCCTCTTGAGGTTCCAGAGAGAATTTCTTACCATTTATTTCAGTGTCAGAACTTCCCAGCACATCAGGGAATGAAACCTTAAAGCAGCTGGTCAGGCCAGGATGGGGCTTGTTTCATCTGTTGCCACTTGCAGGTTGGGACACAATAAATCCTATAACAATGTAAAGAACTCAGAACTGCAGGGTTTGCTGTGCCTCTGGTTTGAGGCAGAGAGGGGGACTGAGATACAGCCTTCAATCCCTGGTTGCATTTTATTGTTTAATGTGCTGCATGCAGTGAGCTTTGTTAACCCTCTGCATGCCTGAGGGGTGGTGTCTGTCAAGTGCTCCCAACACACACAGTGAATTTTAGGTGGAGAGGGACATTTAGCAAAGCCCGATGGCCATGTAGGGTCAAATGGAAGTAGTACAGGCACCCCTTGTTCCCTGCATTCATTAAAGCCCAGAGGGGCTTAAACCCTTATTCTCTTCAGTGTCTCAAGGGGGGTAGAAAGTCCTGGTGGAGGGATATGTCTGGTAATAAGCTGATATTTAATCACATCTTTGGTGAGTCTTTATTAAATGTCTGTTGTGCACTATTTTATTTTGTGGATGGAAAATGGTAAGTACATCCCAGCCCCGGGACTGGAACATGCAAGGAAGAGTCATGGGAGCAGCTATTACTGGGAAAAGGGGGAATGTTGAGTTTATAGGCAGCCGGGCTCCAACTAAATCCTAGACTGCTGGAAAACCCCTTCAGTCAGTCATGGATGCAAACACTGAACCAGTGAGAAGAGAACTGAGCAAGAGAACAGAAGGAATTCCCTGTAGTGTAGGAATGAGGGAGATGATCTGCACTATGAAAGCAGAGCACTGGTGCCTCTTGCATTCATTCCCTTGGTCCTGATCTCCTTGCGTGGTGTGAAAGTCCAGTGAAATGCAGTGGGTCTGACCCTGGCTCTGTGTGCACAGTGACAGCAGCCCTCAGCTTGCAGGTGACAGAGGGACACACCAGCATCTCAGGTGGGGAAGGAAAATAACCACAGGTTCAAGCCTGAAACAAGTCCCTTCCATTTCTTCTGGACTCTACAACATGGATGAACTGGTGTTGAGGGACTGGAGTGGGAATGGGCATCTCCCACTGAAAAGAGCAGCAAGTACTCAGTAAATGGATCATCACATTTATTTAAATTCAAATGTTGTGGGTATGGAAGACTCATTTGGGCATAGTGTGACTGTTCCTCATCCTGGTGCAGGGCATTCTCCTGGGAAAACCAAAGTGCTCTTCTGCCACCCAGCTGGCCACTGGCCTGATCTGAACACACAACGTCCCTATACTCACACATGACCAGCATGACCAGCACTGCCAGACTCACCTGATTTGGTGTAGTGTGTTGGGTAGTTGGAGGGCTGCAGGTACCTGTAATCTTCACTGAATTTGGGCCTTTATTCCATATTCCATGCCCATTTTCTTGTATAGTGTTTATGGTATTCTCATTGCTGTTATGTCAAGATGGACTTGGAACATGACCACTGAACTTTGCACATCTTCACCCATTTCATATGTGAATATTTCTGCCCCAAAGAAGCCTCCCTGCCACCACATCCACCCTTAGTGCAGTCAGGACTGTCCACCAGGCTGCAGGGAAATGGGGTGTCTTGGCCTGGTTTTTGATCTTGGTCATGTCTTTATGGACTGAAAATCCAGACAGGGTTTTGGACCTACCAGGTCTTGGTTTCTTGAGTTCTTGCCCTTTCTGAGCCATGTAGGTGCCAGAGTCTGTAGGAAGAGCTGTGCCAGTTGTCACTGGTCGGAGCAGGAAGACTTGACACCAGTATTCCAAGAAGGGAATTACAGGGAAAACACAACATCGGAAGAGTCTTGTTTCCAGTTAAAACAGAGTTTTAAATTAAATCTGAAATAACTGTCCTTCAGCTGTTGCCTCTTGACATTTCTTCACTGCCCTTTCTTAGGTGAATGGACTTTCAGGGAAAAACGTGTCCCCTCTGCAGGGAAAGCAGTGCCCACTGAGCATCCCGGCCTCGCTGTGACATTCTGCAGGTCCTCAATGGCACTTGGTGGCTCAGCCCTGGCACACAGGGGTTAACAAGGCCTTGGGTGGGCGGGTGGAAAACAAGCTGTGAAATGGAAGAAGGTCAAGCTCTTGGAGGAGGTTGCTCTGTTGCAGATGGTTTTAAATTATCAGTCCCTCTGGAGGAGAGGCCCCAAGAAAACTGTAAAACCAGGGCTGGAAATGAGGCAAAGCACGACCAGGTTTGTGGGATCAGTGGAACAGGAGCAGTTGTGGCTCTTCTGGAACTTGTTAGACCTGTCTGTCAGATTAGGAATTCCTCAGTTATTGAGACCCAGCAGCTAAATGTGATTGGAGACTAAATACCATGGCACTTTTTTGTGGGGAGCAAATGCCTGGAATGGGAGAGCACATGGGAAGAGGAACAGCAGAAATCCCTGTGGCCCTGGATAGCTCAGACCCTCAGGGATAACTCTGCTTCTGCTGCAGCTGAGGAGAGCTGAATTCAGGTTTCAGTAAGGGCAGGTAAATGCTTCCTGTGGGAGCATGCCTAGGCCTCACCCAAAGTGCTACTCTCTTTAGAGACTTGTCTGGCAATGGGGTTTATTAAAGGTGCAGTATCCAGTCAGCAAAGCCACAAACTGCTGTCCTGGACCAGCAGGAATGACGTCTGAGGGAGCATCTTTGGGATGATCATTGTCCAAAGCAGGTGAAAATGCTGTGGGAGTCCCAAATTTCTAGAAAACCATGGCTGCAACTGAGAGGATTTTCCAGCAGCAGTCCAGAGTTCCCAGATTTTTGTCTTATTTTCTTGGCTTTCAAATGGTTTATATTTGACTTTGTAATTGCTTCTACTTTCTACTTTCATATCACTGCAGGGGATGTAGAACTGAAGGATCTTAGCCCAGGCATCAGTTTGAGCAATTGCATTTTCCTCTGTTGACATGCTTTTCTCATGAACTGGGAAGGTTTAAACACTGTCACCAGCAACAATGGTTGAAAAGAAAGAAGGAATTAAGACAATTACTCCAGAATTTAATTTTCACATTTATCTTTTAAATTGTTGGTTGAAATGGTGATTCCCAGCCCTGCAAGGGAGAAATTTTTGATACCTAGATGAGAATCTTCTTTGTGGAACTAGTGGAAATGGTGCTCTTTGTGGTTCTTCTGTCTTGATGCAATCTAACAGGAGTCTGAGCTGTGGCACCAAGGGTTTTCTGTGTGTTCCCTTCCCATTAGCCTCAAATTTTAAAATTATCATCTTCTCGTAGGAAACCGGAGGAAAGCCTTCTGGTTCTGCCAGCACAGCCAGCCTGTGAACCATGGCCATCACAGTAAAAACACTGCTCTTGCCACCCTCTGGAGCCAGCCCCTCCTCTTCAATTGAACATGAGATTTAATATTAATTTATTCACCCAATGCAAAGGAAAGCAATGACTGCGCTGAAGTGAGTGAAAGCAGCCTTCAGGCCTGTCAGGTTTTGTTGCCTGCAGGTCGAGCTGCTGGAGAAGGGAACTTGCAGTCCCAGACTGGCCATCTCTGTGAGCATCAGGAACTAAGCAAAGGCCCCTCTGCTTTAGAGGAGCTTTCTGAGCAGAGGAAGGAAGGTTTACAAGGTCTTCAAGGGCAGACCACAAGCAAAAGATTTGAGGTCACAATGCACTGAACTTGTACATCTGGGTACCTGTCCAGGGAAATCTGAGATCCCAGAGTGCTTTGGGTTGGGAAAGAACTTTAAGACCATCTAATTCCAACTCCCTGCCATGGGCAGGGAACCTTCCACTGGTGGAATAAGTGGCCTTGTTTGCTGCTCATGGGAAAGGGATCAGCCTGTGTCTGTGCTGGAAGGAAAGGAGCAAACTGAGGTGTGTCTTTTGGCTGTGGCAGTGAAGCTCTTCTAGAGCAACTGGATTTCTTTCCGGCCTCTTGGAATAGCACAGACTGAGGGACTCTTCTGCTGAGGGCCAAGCCCAGGCATGGCTGACCCACACACAGATGCAATAATTCACTGATTTTACTTCTCTGCTAAGGAATTGTGAGATCTTCTAAGGACTTGTGGCCTCTGAGTAGGACTCACCCATCTGCTGGTGTGTCCTACACAACCTGGTGCATAGCCTGTCCTTTCCTTGGATCTGCACAAGTGTTTGTCCTTCTTTGAGGCACAAGGTCTTGCACTGGAGATGCAGCGTGGCCTTGACTGATGGTCGCATCTGGCCAGGCTGGCCCAGCCCGTGGCCGGCCTTGCCAAGGGCTCCAGGGCACCTCCCCTGGGCTGGGGAAGTGTGGGGCTATAATGAGCCCCCAGGGCTGCTTCAGCTCAGTGTGGAGACACCCAGCAGCTCCTGGGCACAGCCTCACCTTCTGCGAGAGGGGAGAGGTGTGGCGGGGACAACAGTTTGCTGTTTCTTTTGCCATTTAGTGACATTTACACCAGACTGATAAGGGGCTTATCCTCCTTCCCACAGGTCACTGATATCTGGCACCAGGGGACCCACTGGACAGCGATGAAGAGCTCTGTGCTCTGAGTCAACAAAGGCACTGTGGGCCTGGAGACCCAGAGGATCATCTCAGAAGCTCAGCCTGTAGAGAGGTGAGTTTGGCCATGTCACCACTGATTTGTGTGGGGGGGATGCAGAGCTGGGACTGGGAAGTGACACCTTTGTTGTCACACTGAATGTGGCTTTGTGTTGCAGCAGGTCTGGATATGGTTGTAAACGTTCTGGGAGTAGTGGGCTCCTGTAGTGTTTGGCTCCTGTAGGGTACACTGATTTCCCTGGATTTCCCTGGGAAGATGCCAGGCTGTTGAAGATCTGCTGTCACTGTCCCTTGGAGCTGGCAGGGGACTTGTGGCACAGGTACACTGGGGTTCCTAAGGACTTTCATCCTGGACAGTGAGTAGGAATATGTTATCTTTCCTTCCTGGCAGTGAGACACTGTTGTGTTTGCTCTGTGATACTTGCTGTAAAACTACTGCCTGTATCAAAGTCTGTTTCTGTTATGAAAAATCTATGGGAGTGTTGTGGCCATGGAAAGGCACAGACTGACCAGTTCTCATGCTGCCACCCCATCCCTGCTGCTCCAAAGGGACATGGATTCACTGTCCTGCTCACTGGTGGGGCTTAATGGCTTTTGCTCCCTTACAAAATAGGGATGGAGTGTGTCTCCTCTTGGCCTTTGGTATCAGTGCCACTCTCATACATAAATGGGTACAGGGTATCTAGTTTGTGTGTCTGTGGATCTTGAGCAAGCACTTAGGTCGTGCTCATAATCCCTGGGGCAGAGGAGAAGATCAAGTCAGGTATAGATTTACCAAAGGGATAAGTCACACAAAATCTGATCCTTGGGCATTCCTCCCCACTCTGCACAAGACCTCCATTCATCACTGGAGAGCTTGTGACATTCCCCAAGTGTGACCTGCTCGGAAGTTTTCATGAAGTTTCATTTCTGCAGTTCATTGACCTTCAGTTCTGTGATTCTAACCAAAGCATTTGAAATTTTCCTTTAAAATTCATCTGAAATGGGAAGCTCAAAAGATTACTTCAAATTAACAAAAAAACACAGAAAACCAACCCAAAGCTAGAAGAGGAATTTTAGGTGAAATATACTCACTGAGTATCTGGATCTCTGGGGTGAAGCACAGCTAGAATTTGACTGAGCTCACAACAATTTGGTATTTTGTTTAGAACATTTTCTGTGTCAGGACTGCCCTGATTTTTATGATTTGCAAAGAGAAATTCAAAGAGAATTACAAAGAGAAAAGCTTTGTCAGGGCAGGTTTAGGCTGGAGCTCAGGGAAAGGTTCTTTCCCCAGAGGGTGCTGGCACTGCCCAGGCTCCCCAGGGAATGGGCACAGCCCCGAGGCTGCCAGAGCTCCAGGAGTGTTTGGACAGTGCTCCAGGGATGCCCAGGGTGGGATTGTTGGGGGGTCTGTGCAAGGCAGGGGTTGGACTGGATGATCTCTGGGGGTCCCTTCCAGCTCAGCATATTCCATGACGTGCTCCTATGAAAGAGAATGCTGCCTCTGTTGCTGATTACTTTATTATTACTGGTTTAAGTCTGTGCTAATGGCTTTGTACCCGCTGTGTCTGTGCTTGTGCAATGCCCATGGCACATCCCGAGCCTCTGCACCCATCCCCTCCCCATGAACCACTCACTGTGTGTCACTTCTCTATAGGTTTGGCTAATTTAGCTTACCAGTCTGCCAGCAATTATGTCACGTCTTGTCTGTGTATTGCACTGTCTGAAGCCCATAAATAACTCCCTGTGACACCCCCAATACCTACAAATCCTCTGACTCCCAAATGTTTTGCTTATTCACTCAGCTGATTTATGGCCCCAGCACTGGTGTCCAGTCAGGCTCACAGGGAATGGTCTCTTGCTCTGTCTCATCCAGAGAGATTGATGAACACACAGGATGAAGGGCACCCTCCCACCCTGCCAGGCTTGTTGCTTTATTTTGGGACATTCAAAATGTTGTCAGTAGCCAAAGGCTTGCTCCAGCTCTGCGCTCAAAGCCGTGGAAGCTTTCCCTCTGTCTCCAGTGGGGATGCCCCTGCAGCTGCAAAGCAGAGAGACTTCTGCCTGGAATGAGGAATGGCCAGCTGGATACCTGGACAAGCCTAATGCATGACAGGGACGGGTTTTACAGAGGAGTGAGAGTGTTGAGCTGCTTCCAGTGTCACCTTGTTGTGCTGGGGGTGTTAGCAGCATTCACGTGGGGAGGGGTGACTCCCTCTTGGAAGCCTTTATTCCATTGAATAAATCGTCCTCATGTGGACACCGCTGTTTCAAACACCTGTGAGTGAAGATATGAATTACACTATGACAATTTTTGGAAGGCTTTTGCTGTGTCATTTTAAAAATTCTGTGATTTCTTTTTCTAGATTGAACTGAAGTCAGAACAAAAGCATGGTCATTCATGTAACAAGAGAGTAAAAATTTTAAAAGTAAGCAGGGGTAGGGTTTAATGACTCTGTGCCAACCAGGGTGTTATTTTCTGGTCCTTATTTAATACACAAGACACTGGAAAATGCAACGTGGTTGGATTCATTACACTGAAGGAATGTTCCCTTCATATCCAGCACTGTTATTTTAACCCTGCAATCAATGTGTGGCATTAACATGCTTCCTTCTCATTCTCCAGAAGTCAGGAATTCACAGGAGTTTAAGGACTCACAGGAGCTTATTTTTAATCCAAGTGAATTTCTGAAATCTTTAAGACTCTGTAAACTCAGCAGTTTATACATAGTGCACGTAGTGCATGTTGTGCACTGAGATGGGGCCTGTTACTGACTGCAAATACTGCCAGTACTTGGGGGGTTTACCAAACTAGATTTGAATTTAGCCCTCTCTCAGCAGTTTCTAGTTATGGTAACGTGTGTCCACTGTCACACCAGGCTGAGACTGAAACATTCTGACATGAAACATTTGGAGATGTAAGGAAAGGCTTTGGAGCTGAGCTTGGGCCACATTGCTGTTTCAGGGTAGCTGCTCCTCTCCACTGCACAGTGTGGAGGAAAGGAGTCAGGAGTAGCAAAGAATAAATGCAAGTGCAACATAAACAGAGCTTAGAGGAAAGCTGCTGCAAGCTGGTGTCAGGTCATCCTGTTTGGTGAGTGTTGTAAGCATCAGGCATTCCAGCTCCAGGAGTGGTGACATGTTTAGGAAGATACAAGAGGCAATAGGGGATTATGTTTGTTGTTAATAAACAACAGTTCAGTACTGTGGAGGACAAATTAAATCCATAAGAGGGTGATCAAGATCCTCTCAAAATGTCAACCACTCACTGTGCAATGCCCTGCCCGGGGCAGGACAGGGTGCCCTGGAATCAGCTTCTTTTCAGTTCAGTTTTGTGTCTTTTCCTTCCCACAAGCTCCTCATTCCCTTCATTCTCAAGTTTTAAGACATCTCCCAAGGGTTTACAGAAGTAACTGGGATGTGCCAGACTAGCAGCACACAGATGAAATGCAAACCCCTTGTTGTGGTGGGAGCAGCAGAGGACACCCAGATCAGGCCAGGAGGGGACAGGAGAGAGGGCTTGGCTGGTGCTCACCCAGCCCTCTCCCATTTCCCAGTGCTGTTGTCTCAGTGCATTTCCACTGAGGCCAGGGAGGCTCACAGAGATGTCAGTTATTGCTGAGATTTGTAGAGTGTGCAGAGCCCCAAAACAAGATTTGTGATAAGGACAAAGTAGAGCCAGTGATTTTTTGTAGGGAGGTGTCTATGGCTTTTTGCCACTGCTGAGTAATGGCAAAACACACTTTGGTTCAGAAGCTGAGCCTGAGGTACTGTGAGTGACATTCTCTTTGGCCTGGCTATGGTTTATCCAGCACAAATTATTTTTGTTCACTACATTGTCTCTTACCTTTAGCTGAAACCAATTCTCACCCAGACAATGAGGCTCAGAGTTGAATGTGTGACAAGGAGATGTCACCCGTATGTTTTCATCAGGTGCCAGGTGCCAGAGCTCAGCTGGATGAATGCCTGGTGTAGGTGTGCTCCCAAAGTCCCTATGCCTTTCAGTACTGATGGGAGTTGCACGTTCCTGTGTCCCTTTGTTGACTGAAGGAGTGCAGAGGGTAAACAGAGATGCAGCACTAATGCTACAGGCAATCCAATCTAATTGCTCTTTCAGAGCTGCAGTAACTCTGTAGTTCCTGAGCATCTATCACATGACAGAGAATCTGCTTTCCCAGCTTGCTGCAAGGCAGGGATGTGTTACGTTACACATTGTCCAATTTAAAATACAGGGACAGAGACTCCTTTGGCAGAAGGTCCCCTGAGTGATCCATAACAATAACTCCTCAATGCCAAGCTCACACTTCACCTTTCCCTTCTAAAGGCTTCTTGTCTGCTCTCAGATCTGTTGCTAATTTAACCAAGCTAAATGAGATCAGGATGTACCTCTGCACCATGCCCCAGTTTAGACATCCATCTCTGTGGTTTTCTTCTCAGCAACTGCTCTTGCCATCCATCAGAGCCCACCACGTGAGTGCCATGTGCTGAATGTTTGCCTGAAACACGAGAGGAGCTCTTTAGAGGAAAGCCAGGTGACACAGAGGGATGCTGCTGGATGTGTACATTTTCCATTCAGCCCTGCTAATCATCCTCATACCCAGGTTGTGTTGGGCATGACAGGCTGGTTGGCAGGCCTGTGTCTACTTGGCTGCAAGGATGTGGCAAGTGAGGAAGGGCAAACTGTGTCACTAAAGGGAGCAGTGTTAAGGTCTGTCCTTTCCCTTGCGAACTGTAAATAATGAAAGCTCTTTGTCTTTTTCAAAGGAGAACTTGTAATCTCTTTGTGCTGACCCCAGAAAGCTGAGCAAAGCATCATGAGCAGCCATCAGACAGGTGAGAGAACAGACCCAGTTTGGAGAAGCACTGGGAATAACCCCAGCTTGCTTCTCTGGCTTGGAGACGGCAGGGACTGGCCCGCCAGGCTCTGACTTGGCAGTGGGGCTTTTCTCATGCCAGATTTTGCATTTGGAACAAGAGCTGATGCAAAGTTCTCCCTGTCCAAACCATTGCTGGAGCTGTGAGCCGAGGTGGTCCTGGATTAGGACCTTGATTGCAGAATTTCCTACTTGGACACAGCTTTGGCAAAGCCACCACAAATCCCAGACCTTAATGCTCAAGCCTTGGGACACATTTACAGCCTGTGGCACTGGAATGGGTGGCACCTTTGTGTCCAAGAAGGGCTGAGCAGGAGCAGTTATTGCTCTGCAGGAGGCAATGCAGACTGAGAGATTCTTTCCAAAGGACAAACATGTAAATTGAATGTATTTTTTCTTGCCTTTCTAGGAAAAATCTTGAAGAAATCTTCTATCCCAGGAGTTGTTATCACTCAGTTTGTGAATGATGTTCCACAAGGATGCAGTACACCTGATTTTGAGAAGAAACCACTCACTCTGACACTGCAGGAAGGTGAGACTTGATAAACAGGCAAAGCCACAGATCTGGAGGTCTGACTCCACGTCCCACCTACATGAAAAAATTATCATGATTAAATCAAGTGGGTTTCTAAAGTGATTTGACATGACCACAAAAAAAGTGTTGTGTGGCCAAAGTCTTCAATACAGTGATGACAATTCCATCAGTACTCACAAAGGTCTCCTGAGTTGTCACTATGTGTATGCAAGACCAACATCTGGCTCTTATGTGCACAGCGAATCCAGTGAATTCTGCAGGAAGCTCTCACAGTAAGGATTTTACAGCAAAAGACTGAGCACATTGAAAAAGTTGTTGGTGTTTTTGTTTTCCTGTTGAAAGAACTTGTGTTCAGCACTAAAATCAGCTGCTTTTTAAAGTAGGATCTGCTGACTGGAGGTGCTGTTTAGGCTATAGCAGCCTTCCAGTGCCTAAAAGGGCTCCAGGAGAGATGGACAAGGGCCTGGAGTGACAGGACAAGGGGGAATGGCTTCCCACTGCCAGAGGGCAGGGTTAGATGGGATATTGGGAAGGAATTCTTGGCTGCGAGGGTGGGGAGGCCCTGGAACAGGTTGCCCAGAGAAGCTGTGGCTGCCCCTGGATCCCTGGAAGTGTCCAAGGCCAGGCTGGACAGGGCTTGGAGCAACCTGAGATAGTGGAAGGTGTCCCTGCCCATGGCAGGGGGAATGAGATGGACTTTGAGGTCCCTCCTACCCAGGCCATTCCATGGTTCTGTGGTGATTCTGTAAGGAACAACATAAGGATCTTGCACATAGCACAGAGCAGGCAGCTGATGAGCCAAGAACTGGAATCAATGAAAAACCTCTCAGAGGTCTCTCTGCACCTGCAGAGTCCTTTTGTTTTTTCTTTTTTGTTGGTGTGGAGTAGCCTGAGAACATCGTGTAGCTCCTCCTCCCTGCCAGGACTGAACCAGCAGCTTGGATTTCGGTGTTCCACACTCACCTGAGGATTTCCAGGAGCCACTGAGGTTTTATGAAGGAGCATAGTGGCCTCTAGTGGAACCTGTCCCTCTTCCTCCACCTGCACATTTCAGGCACTACCCAAGGCCCCTGTCTAATTTTTCACCTGTGTAAATTTTCTAAGTTACTTCATTTTCAGCAGGTTCTTTGCAGTTCCCATACAAACTGTGCATTCAGGTTGGTCACTGTCATTCTGTGTCTGTGTAGAGGCACCATGAGGGCCTTTAATTCCATCATCATCACCCCGCTGTGCTCAGTGCAGGGCTGAGCTCATTCTTCTGGCTGGGTGGCCTGTAACAGAGGGCAAGTGTGGGAAAGTGCAGCCAAAGTGGCTAAAATGTAACACAGGGATAACAAACTGGAATCAGACTTTCCTAAGATATAGTACTGCAATCTCAAAGGCTGGAAATGGCCTTTTGATAAGGATCTATTGGCAGGAACTTGTTCCATCAAATAAGTTTGGTGGTGGTGACTGCAGAAAGGTGTGAGAAATATTGCCAGACTTTCCAGGGAGAATCTTTAACAGTGTTGGTCACCTGAAGACCAAGAGTATTAAAAAATAAGAGAGAGTGATCATTACCACCCTGAGGTGTTTCTGTGCATAACTCACCTCCATTTCTATTCCCACTCACCCACACAAGTCACTTCTCACACTTGTTTCCCAGTGTTTCCTGTGGGTTTGGAGCCTTTTGGAGAAGAGGTTTGTACTGGGCAGTGGGAAAGCTGTTGGAGATTTCTGTGGTGGGCTGCAGGGTACTCAGGTTCCTGGGGAGCAGGGATGAAGGAGAGGAACCCCCTTCTCTTCTCCCTCCCTTGTCTCTTCAAACAGGAGAGCCTGGTGGGTTTGGAGTGCAAGGTGGTGCCAGTTAAAGACTGGAGAAACAGTGGGATTTGATAGCAAATATGTGTGATGAGAAGGGATTTGGACATTTCATGGGAAAAAGCAAGTCTGGGTTGAACTTGCTGTTGGGCTTCTGATTTCAGTGATGGTCAGAGATGTCAGCAGCCACTTCTGGCAGGTTAATGCCACATTCTAAAGGCCTTTTATGATTGAATAGACACAAAACTTGAATTATTGATATGCAAAAGAAGATGTTATTGTTATTTTTGAAAACTATTTCTGCATAAGATAACAGAAATTACTCACTCTGGGGATCACTCTTGATAAAATAAGGGGCCAGGCCTGAGAGTCCTCATGTTCAAGCCCATCTTAAATAACTAAATTCTTGTCTCTTTTCAAAGGTAAAAATGCCATTTTCAGAGCTGTGGTCAAAGGTGTCCCAGCTCCTGAGGTGAAATGGTCGCGTATGCGGAAAGGAATGGATGATCCTGCCAAATATGAAATGTCCTTCAATAGTGCTACGAATGAATTCATTCTGCAGGTAAAGATCAAATGCTTCAGAAAGGACTTGTGAAACGGAGAGACATGGACAGGAAAAGCCTGCAGTGGGATGAGGGGAAGCAGAGGGGCAGCTCCAATCTCTGCTGTCTGTGAGCAGGGACGGGAGCCGAGGGAAGGGCTGGAGCTGTGCCAGGGGAGATTTAGGCTGGATATCAGGAAAGGTTCTTCCCCCAGAGGGTGCTGGCACTGCCCAGGCTCCCCAGGGAATGGGCACGGCCCCGAGGCTGCCACAGCTCCAGGAGCCTTTGGACAGCACTGCCAGGGACAGGCTGGGATTGTTGGGAGTGTCCTATCCAGCAGCTGGACTGGATGATCCCAAGTGTCCCATGATGGGTATTCCATGATTCTACACATCCCCAGCTCTGAGATAACACAAAGATAAGCAAATAAAGCTTTTTAGAGCCCTTCTGGGAACAGAAGAAGCCTCTGAGGTGCCACTGAGTAGCTGCTTTATGAGAAGCTGAAGGTGAACTGAGCCCCAGCCCTTTCTGTGAGCAGTTTCTGTGCTCTCCCTTTGCAGATCAAGAGCCTGGTTCTGGATGACAGTGATTTGTATCGCTGCTGTGCTGTCAATGCCTACGGGGAGGCCTCGTGCTCTGCTGGCCTCAGGATCATCCAAGGTAGGACTGGCAGCTCTGGGCTTCACAGGCCCCCGTGGTCCCAGGCAGTGGCTATGCTGTTCCCTGGGCTGGGTGTCCAGGACTTTGTCTGGGTATTCTTGGTGTGATGGTTTGGTATTCCCCTCATTGAAGTCTGGAGATCTCTTGGTGGCTCCCTGACATTGTGAGCTTTAAGGCAAGGGGGAAGAAAGTGGAATTGTGCTCACTGCACTGGTCCATAATCAGACACTCTGGATTTAGTGCTGAACTGCCTCAATCCTTTCTTTATGTTGTTGAACGAATCAGTCCTTTGGGAGGGATCCACCCCTCTGCAGCTGTCTCTGGATCTCATTCCTGCTGCCCTTTATAGTCAGTGCAGAGAAATGGGCACTTTGTGGGTCAGATAAAACTGATAGTTTTGGAATCCACTTGAGCAGAAGATGGTTTATATCTGAAGAGTCCATGTCACCTCTGTGCCTTTCAAGTAAATTTAGAAGGCGCCTATCTGCAGTTGCCATTTCCACCTTTCCCCATCTCTAAAACAAGATGTTGATATTTCCTCCCATTGCTTAGACCATAAAATTGGTAGGGCAAAAATGCTCTCCTCCTCTGTGTGGAGTCTCCAGCAAGCACAGAGTCAATGGCAATAGAAATATCACCTTTACAGATGGAGATTACTGGGAGCAAATGTCAGATTGACAAGGAAATCCAAACTGGGATTCCCTCTTGCACTGGTAACAGATACAGTGATTTCATGGCTCATTGTTTCACTGCTGTTAATCTAATCTTGTTCATCCTATGGCTTGTTTTCCTTCTGTTTTCTCTTATAAATGATCAGTTGGCTTTAAGAAGAAGGCAAAATATGTTCCTGTTCATGCTGCTGATGGTAAGTTAAAGATCTATATGTGCATTATATTATTGGGGGGCAGAGCAAATAATACTCTGTCTGCCACACTATTGCTACCCCAGACTTGTAAAGACTGGAGTAAGAGAAGGGTTAATGAGCCTCTAAAGTTCTGTCATCTCTGCCTGCTTGCTCTTCACCTTTTGCTAAAGTGATGATTTTAGACACAGTTTTGGGCTGTTCTAATTAGTGATTGTGGAATCCTTAGGAAAGAAAAAAGGGATTTGGGAATGTTAAACACATCTGGATCGAACTTGTTAACTTGGCTGAAAATAGTGGGTCTCTAGAGGGAAGCCCCTTAGGGAGAGCTGAACTTCACTGGCACTCAAAGGCTGAGCATGGCAGTGAGAACTAAGTTTCATGACTTTTTTTTTGGTAAAGTGTGAAAAAAACACCAGAGGAAAAGACCTCAGCAGAATGACCTGTAGTCAGTGGCTATTCTGCTTTATCTTCTTTGGGGCAATGTATTTCCCAGTGCTGGGTATGTGACTGTTCGTTGTTTCCCCCACTCTTGCAACAGAGCTCAAGAAGACACTCCTGGACTCCAAGAAGCTGCTGAGGAAGAGGTAAGGCTCTGGAGTGAGGGCCATGCTCCCACTTCTGGATGTTTCTTGGTGGTAGGGGACAGCTCCAGAGACCTTCAGGGCAACACTTCTTGTGTCCAAAGTTGTGGTGAGACTCCCTGTGGAGAGACAGGCCAGAAGAGCTTGGCACTGCCTGTTGGACTGAGATAAACACAAGGTTCCACCCTCATTTTGAGGGGTTTTTCCTCTGCACCACAAGGTTGTGACAGGGAAGCTGTGTTTCTCTGCTCCCCCGTGTTTAGCTCACGAGTAGCTTCCCGTCCGAAGGACAACCCTTCATGCACTGCTGGCTCTGGCTGCCCAGGGCTTGAATGTGGCTCCCAGCCCAGCTGCACTGCCCGGTGCTCAGGGCAGAATCCTTCCCTTCCCAGGTGGGAAGCTCTGAGGATTGCTGACACTGAGGATTGCTGATCACTGCTGACAGTGATCTCTGAGCAGGATCCTGAACGGTGCTAGGCACTTACCTGGCCTGGGCCAAACTCTGCCAGAGCCTCTGGTGATAATTCAGCAGCCTGGAAGCTGTTCCCTGGCACCATTTAATTTGTAGTACAGATGCAGAAAACCTGCTCTGGAAGAGCCCCAGTCTTTCCTGCCTGCACCTAGAGGGCCAAGTGAACTTCAGGAAGGATGGAGAGAGATGAAAGAGAGTTAGGGATAGAAAAGCAGGACATCTTGTTGTCCGTGAAAATGTCTGAATGTTTCCCCCCCTGGTTCTCAGGGTTGCAGCACCAAAACCAAAGCCCCTGGACAAAGAAGCTGTGTGGCAGCTGTTGCTGCATGCAGATAAGAGAGATTATGAGAAAATCTGTATGAAATATGGAATTGTTGACTTTCGTGGCATGCTGAGGAAGCTGCAGGAGATGAGGAAGGACACAGAGAGTGAACAAGACAAGGTAAAATAAACTGAAACTACTCATTTTTAACAAATTGCAGCTTCTGAAAACAGGCTAAATCTTCCTAAATTGCTTTAGAGATGAAAATTTTGTTGTATGACAGTGATTTATGACAATGTTTTAAAGAAGTTCCACTTCTTTACTCATGCAGGTGAAAATGCTAATGACTTTTTTGAAGCTTAGTTCACAGATTTTAGGAGATACTGACCACAGGGGTATTCAGTTGTCTCTGATAAGAATTTGAACCCCAAATTAAAAATTATACGTCCAAGAGCAAAATTGGCCTTCACATACAGGGGCATGTAGAGACCTGGATGGGCAGTGTGGGAGTGACCAGGAGGCAACACATAAAAAATAATTTATATACAGGAGGAAACCATGGCAACTTACAGACACTGCAACTCACTGTACCAGAACTGTGACTTACAGATACTTCTACTACATAATGTTAGAGGTAGCTCATTAAAGCAGATTTCACATTAATTCAACAGCTTAAGAACTTCTGTCATGGCAGCTTTATAATTTACTAGGTTCTTTGATATTTCTTTGCAGTTAATTCACAGTCTCAAAAACTTTGAACATATCAAAGTCAACAAGGAGGGAAATGCTGTGTTCAGCCTGGAGATGGAGCTGAAAAATAGCAACAGCAACGTTTACCTACTCAAGGTGAGGGGGATGAGTTGGGCAGCAGCAGCTCAGAGCAGCCCCTCAAGTGTTCTACAGAAAAGGCTTCATGGGCTAGGCAGTGGCTGAGAGCCAATAAATGCCTTAAAGTTGTCTGTCTTTTGCAGATCCCTGCTTGGTTAGAGAGCAGTGTGGGTGTGGAGTGATCTTTGGTGGTGAATATCCCTGTGGATTTGTAGATCCAAGTAAAGAGCATGCAGTCAGTTACTGACATCCTTGTGTCTTCAGGAAATTCATAGCCCAGCTGAGTTGGAAGGGACCTTTTAAAGGTCAAGGGACCTTAAAAATCATCCCATTCCATCCCCTGCCATGGGCAGGGACACCTTCCACTATCCCAGGCTGCTCCAAGCCCCATCCAGCTTGGCCTTGGACACTTCCAGGGATGGGGCAGCCACAGCTTCTCTGGGCACCCTGTGCCAGGGTCTTCCCACCCTCATGGGAAAAGCTATTTTCTTATATCTAACCTGACCCTCCTTCAGTTTAAGACCATCACCCCAACAGTGTCTTTCAGGCTGCAGAAATTCTGCAGTTTCATATAAATTTTATTCACTTTCTCAAGTGTGTTATTGCACTGTGACTCCCTCTGTGAAAGAAGATCTCAGAGATGTAGAACACTCCCTCTAGATCCATAGTTCCACAGATGGGAGCTGCAGGTGCACAGTGCTGGGCGTGTTTTTCTGAAAGATACTTTTTAGTCAAACTGTGGTTAGAGGCTTTGATCCAGGGGAAATCAGAATGCCCTGGAGGGGAGGACAGACTAACTGGGAATCTTCTGGATCAAATATAGGACATGAAGTCAATGAGCCACAATTTGTACAATGTAACCCAAGTGTGCCACAGAAAGTGGTGAGCTCTCCTGCTCATCCAGCTATCAGGATGCTGAAATCTAAGTCAAGAAAGTGCTTTGTCTTTGTAGCTGCAAGAACTGTGTATTAATTAAGCTTCAGACCCTTATGTGAGTAGCCAAGAGCTGCTGTTTTGCTGAGTTCTAGAGCCTGGTGCCCTGTCTGTGCAGGATTCACTGCCCAGACAGTGCCTGGGTACTGCAAAGAGCCCTGGGCACTGTGAAGTTACTCATTTCTGTCAACAAGGGGATTGTAGCACCAACCTGTCCTGATCTGTTTGAAATGCTGGCACTGGCTGAGCCTTTGTGAGGACACTCCTCCCCTCCCCTCCCCTCCCATCTCCCCTCCCCTCCGCAGGATGGCAAGCGGCTCTGGTACGGGACAGGGGACGAGTACAGGAAGCACTGCCTGAGGAGGGTCGGGAGGAGGTACTACTTCACTGTCAACGATGTGCAGCCGGAGGATGCAGGGGTGTACCAGGTCAGGGTGGAGCACGTCCCTGTCTTCTCAACTGAACTGGATGCTCAAGGTAAGGAATTCAGTTTGATGGATGTGATGTGCAACTGTGACAAAAGTTTATTTTTTGCTGGAAAATTGTGTCTAGGAGCAAGTGCAAAGATCAGGAACTCCTGACCACCACAGAGGATTGGTTTTGTGCTGCCCAGCAAGGGCTCCTTGTCTGGCACAGGTGAAAAAGAGCAGGAGGGTGATTAAGTGCTCTAGGTGCTGCATTTCCAGTCCAAGGGAGCAGGCCTAACCTCAAGTACCAGTCTGGCTGTAGGTGACAGTGAGCACACTCCTTATCCTACCCATACTACAGTTTGCTTCTGTAAGCTCAGAATAATAACAACAAACTCAATCCAAGTATCATGCTGCAGGAACACATCAATGACTACAAACTGGCAGCACATCAGTGCTGTGAATGTCTCAGAAGATAATAAAGACAAAAATCTACTTTTCTGCTTTTCTGCAGAATTGGGAACAGAAGCACATCTGAGTTTTTCCTTTTTCTCAGTAACCCAATGCTCAGAGGCACCACAACTCCTGCTCTTTCCTCCTTCAGCTGTAACAATTTTACTTGGAGCACAGAACCAGCTGTTTCGTTCCCCTAGCTCTTGGTTTCCCCTGCAGCCATCCCGGCACGGTTCCGGCAGCCGCTCTCCGACGTGTGCTGTGCCGAGGCTGGGGACGCCGAGTTCCAGTGTGTGCTGTGCACGCCCTGCCACGAGCCCCTGTGGCTGCACAAAAGCCACCCCCTCCAGGCCAGTGACAAGCACCAGATCTCTGTGACACCTGATGGCCTGACCCACAAGCTGATTGTCAGGAACGTGGGGCCCTCGGACAGCGGCCTGTACACGCTCGACGCGGGACAGGGCTCCTCCAGCGCCTGGCTCCTCGTGGAGTGTGAGTGGTTGGCAGTGGGTTGTTCCCATGGTGTGTTGGCACAAAACATTCTTCTCCTGCCTGACGGCTCAGGGAGGTGTTGCTCTGCTGGGAAATGAATTGCTGAGCCTCTAATGCCAAAATTATGGCTGAGAAAACTGGGGGTGTTCAGTGTGGAGAAGACGAGAGTGCAGGGAGACCTTGGAGCCCTTTCCAGTGCTTAAAGGGGATCCAGGAGAGCTGCAGAAGGGATGGAGGGACAGGACAAGGGAGAATGGCTTCCCACTGCCAGAGGGCAGAGTTAGATGGGATATTGAGAAGGAATTCTTGGCTGTGAGGGTGCAGAGGCCCTGGCACAGGTTGCCCAGAAAAGCTGTGGCTGCCCCTGGATCCCTGGAAGTGTCCAAGGCCAGGCTGGACAGGGCTTGGAGCGACCTGGGACAGTGGAAGGTGTCCCTGCCCATGGCAGGGGTTAGAATGAGAGGAGTCTTAAGGTCCTTTCTCATTCGAACCATTTTGTAATTCCATGATTCTAAATTCTATTTGGAAAAATGAAGGTCTGGTTAGACCATCTTTCCTCTTCAACTGAGATCAACTTTTCCCCTTTTAATCAGTCCCGACAAATCCTATTAGCTTGTTTGCTCTACAGCTATGATGAAGTATAGCACACTTCATCAGTTATCGGAAAAATGCTCCCTATCACCCCACATGTTTTTGAGGAAGCTGCCCCAGTGATCACAGAGAAGCAGGCAGGGGCTCAGGGAGCTTTTGATACTCTCAGTTCTAACTATCAATGCCATTCTTCTTGCTAGATAATATTTTTCATTCCCAATTGGAGTTAAACATGCTGGAAGGAGCTCAGAGGAAGCTGGGAATGTGGGAACATTCAGTGCAGGCACATTGACAGTCACCTGGCTCATATTTGTTTGCTTATGAAAGGTGGCTCCTTTGGTTCCCTTTGGTTTCCTTTGGGATCCTCCTGCAGCAGCAGCAGGGGTCTCTCTCACAAAGGCCTCTCCAAAGCAATGTAGGTTTCTGAAACAAAGAAACTGCCCGTGGATTTCAGTGAGCTGTGAGCTCTAATAAATTATATCGACCTGGAAACCAAAGCAGTGAGTGACCTGCTCTCAGAACAGCCTGACTTTCAGATTAACCCAAAGCTATTCACAGATCTGAAAGCTTTAGTCCTCAGGTTGGGCATCCCTAAACCAGCCATTGTCCAGATGTGCAAGCTGCCTCCAGAGCAGTGAAATCCCAGTTCCACGGTGGGAACTGATGGCTCCTCTGTGCATGGAATATTCTGTAACTCCTCCATAGCTGGAGGGTGAAGGCAGATGGAATTAATGAATCACACTTACAATCTCAGCCCCTCTAAATCAGACCTGCCATGCTGGAAGTTTCTTTTACTGTTATTTTTTGTTTGTTTGTTATAATGAGCATGTTTCCATTAAAAACCAATGCATTTTAACTAAAAACAATTGTCTTTAACTAACATTTCATTGTCTGAATGTGGCATTGAAAAATTCATGATTTGAAATGTTTTTAGATTTATTTAAATGTATTATGTGTGTGTGTCCTAAAATGAACTACAAAAAGTTCTAACACATTTTCTTTGGTTGTTGATGCAGTGCATGTACTATTGATTTTCTGTTATTTTGTTCCCCTCTTTTTCTGTAAATTGTAAATCTGCTCCCATGAAACAATGCAACTTCAGATGCCAAAGGAAAGAGGAGACAGGATGAAGGAGAAAAGATTGGAAGGGAGACATCTGAGTGGCTGAAAGAAACAATGGCAGACAATGAAAGGGCAAGGAAGCTTCGGCGCCAAGAACAAGCTGCTGATGAAGATCGTCCTTCCTTTTCCACATCCTCTGGTGTGGAGAAAAGTGGCTGGTACAGAACGGGTCAAGGCAGCAGCCAAGGCAGGAGCCAAGGATACTCCATTGATTTTGATGATGGAAGCCAAAGATTTTTGGGAAAAGAGGGGCTACGCAAAACCCACATAAACGGAGAGATGGGGTCTGGGCAGTTTTCTGGAGCAGGTCTAGATGGAGACTCAGCAGCCAATGATGGCAGCATCTTTGGACTAAAAGGCTTAGGGGGCAGAAGTGGGTTAAGGGCCGTCCATGGCATGGACTCTGTGTTAGGCAGAGCAGGTCCTGGTGGTGCAGTAGGAGGGGCAGGTGAATGGAATTCTGTGGACGGCAGAGGTGAGGGTTTGCTGGGTGCTGTTAACATTGACATGGATGATGGAGAAGGTTTGGGCTCTCAGCATGACAAGGATGGGAATTTAGGTGATGCCAGTTACAGAGCTGGTTTTGGGGGTGCTGGGAGGTTGGGTGGTGGAAGTTCTGTGCCAGATGGGCTTGATCCTGATTCAACAGGAGTGGGAGCCAGTGTGGGTGATCTGTTCAGCAGGACTGGTCCAGGAAGTGGAGCTGGGGGGAATGCTGCAGGTGCTGGAATGGCAGGAGGAATGAGGTCCCACCACGGCAAGGATGGGCATCCCACTGTGGGTGATATGAACGGAGCAGGTATAAACAGAGAGGGACAAACAGGGACTCCCTATGGCAAGGATGGCCTGACAGTTCATGCCAGTAGTCAGTTAGGGCAGACAGGAAGATCTGGCTCATTGTATGGGCCGGGAGGCCTTCCAGGTGGAGATGGGGCTATACCTGGTGCAGGTGGCAATTCCACAGGAGAAATGGAGGCTTTGTATGGTCCAGATGGTCAGGCACTGGGAGCAGGTGCTGGTGGTGCTGGTGGAGCTGGTGGTGCAGGGGGACTTGGATCTCCCTATGGAAAGAATGGTCTCCCAGCTGGGGCTGGCTTTGGTGGTGTTGGTGCAGGGGGACTTGGAGCTCCCTATGGGAAGGATGGTCTTCCCATTGGAGCGGGTGTTGGTGGGGCTGGTGGTGCAGGGGGACTTGGATCTCTCTATGGAAAGGATGGTCTCCCAGCTGGGGCTGGTGGAGCTGGTGCAGGAGGATTTGGAGAGGCTTTGTATGGTCCAGATGGTCGGCCACTTGGAGCAGGTGGTGGTGGTGCTGCTGGTGCAGGGGGATTTGGAGTTCCCTATGGAAAGGATGGTCTCCCAGTTGAAGCTGGTGTTGGTGGGGCTGGTGTAGCTTGTGTAGGGGGATTTGGAGCTCCCTATGGGAAGAACAGTCTTGCAGCAGGGGCTGGTTTTGGTGGTGTTGGTGCAGGGGGACTTGGGTATCCATGTGGAAAAGATGGTCTCCCTGCTGGATCAGGAGTTGGTGGAACTGCAGGTGGTGATTTTGGAGGTGCTGGATCTCCTTATGGAATGGATGGTTTCCCAGCTGGAGCAGGTGCTGGAGGGGCTGATGCAGGGGGACTTGGATCTGCCTATGGAAAGGGTGGTCTCCCAACTGGAGCAGGTGCTGGTGGGTCTGGTGGTACACGGGGACTTGGATCTCCCTATGGAAAGGATGGTCTCCCAGCTGGAGCAGGTGCTGGTGGTGCAGGAGGATTTGGGGAGGCTTTGTATGATGGTCAGCCACTTGGAGCAGGTGTTGGTGGTACTGCTGGTGCAGGGGGATTTGGATCTCCATATGGAAAGGATGGTCTTCCAGGTGCTGGTGGTGCTGGTGGTGCAGGGGGACTTGGATCTCCCTATGGAAAGAATGGTCTCCCAGCTGGGGCTGGCTTTGGTGGTGTTGGTGCAGGGGGACTTGGAGCTCCCTATGGGAAGGATGGTCTTCCCATTGGAGCGGGTGTTGGTGGGGCTGGTGGTGCAGGGGGACTTGGATCTCTCTATGGAAAGGATGGTCTCCCAGCTGGGGCTGGTGGAGCTGGTGCAGGAGGATTTGGAGAGGCTTTGTATGGTCCAGATGGTCGGCCACTTGGAGCAGGTGGTGGTGGTGCTGCTGGTGCAGGGGGATTTGGAGTTCCCTATGGAAAGGATGGTCTCCCAGCTGGACCAGGTGCTGGTGAGGATGGTGCAGGGGGATTTGCGTCCCCCTATGGAAAGAATGGTCTCCCAGCTGGGGCCGGTGGAGCTGGTGCAGGGGGACTTGGAGAGGCTTTGTATGGTCCA
>VZSE01013961.1:0-21635 GCA_013398275.1 Promerops cafer
AAAGATAATAAAATAATAATTTTTAAAAAGCGCCCCACGCCGGTCCCCGGCAGCGGGAGTTGGTGCCGCTGCCTCCCGGCCCCGCAGCGCGTCAGGGGAAGATCTTTTCACGGGATAAAGCTCCCAAAAGGGCCTTATTTAAAAATTATTTTTCCTCTTCAAACAGAAAAAAAAAATGTCCCCTGCCTGAAAACAAACAAACAAAAAAAACCTCAAAGAAAGGCCAAAGCTCTTCTGTGAAATGGGATCCCCTTGGGTGGCTGCAGGGGTCGGGAACCCCATCCCCGGGTGACCCTGGAGGAGCAAAACTCTGTCCTTGAGCCCATGGCTTGGACCAGAGGAGGGGGAAATGCACATCCAGGGTTTCCAGAGAGCTCTTCCTTCAAGATTCACACATTTCCCTGCAGAGGGATCCAGCAGTGAGGGAAACTGAGGCACAGCCCGCAGAGTCTTCCCAGTTATCCCCCAGGCGGCTCTCAGGCTGAGGTGGAGCCGCTCAGGCTGTGGGGGTGGCATTTTTCGGGGTGAAAATGCCCATTTCTGGCTGCCTCGATGCCCTCGGGCGTGAGGTGGGAGACCCTTGAAGTTCCTGTCACCTCCCTGGTCCCCCCTGCCCGGGCGAGGAGCCCCAGCAGGAGCCGGGGGTGGCTCTTCCTGGGGACAACGTCAGCACAAAGCCACCCACGGGGACTCCAGAGGGTGCTGCTGACGCACCCGGGGGCACAGGAGCCGCTGGGGGGGCTCACACCTCCCCCCCAAGGCTCCCCCTGAAACGAAACCGCTCCGAGATTGAAATGCTGAATTCTGAATCGGTTTGGAAGGGCCCCGTTCGCAGGTGACTCAAGCTGGGGGCTGGGGGGAGGAAAAAAATCCTAAAAATAAATCACAGTGCCACGTTTCACTCGTTTTTTGGGGGTACCAGGACAGGCTGGGGCCGTGTGTGGTGTGGGTGACAATGGTGGTGGCAATGGGTGACACCAGCACAGAGGTAGGGCCGGGGCAGCGAGCAGGCGGCTCTGGAAGGAAAAAATCCACCCCAAATCCAATTTCTCGCAGTTCCTGAGCGATTTTGAGAACTGTGAGAGAGCACATCAAGGATCCAAACCTAAAAAGCAGATCAGAAAGGGAGAAAAAAATACCAGGTTTGGGCTGGGAGGAGACGCTTCGTTCCAGGCGCCGACTTCTCGAAGGTTTCAGGGTAGAAAGTCACAACTTGGAGCGTTGGAGCTACTTCCCCCAGCTGTCCCGACAGCCTGAAGGGAAATGCAAACTCTCCCCACGACCCTGTGGGACTGCACCTGCACATCCCGCCTGCCCTGGGCGGCTGGGCCACCCTGGGGACCCCGGGGGGACCCTGGGGGACCCTGGGGACAGCGGCGGAGCGAGGAGCGGGACAGGGGTGGCGGCTCTGGCTCTGCGCTGCTTGGAAGGATTCGAAACCTGGCGGCCGCAGGCGGTGCTGAACTCGGCAGGAACCCTGCGGTGACACCGGCAGGGCTGCGAGTCCCCTTATCAGTGACCCAGATAAGAGATGTGAAAGCAGCCGGGCCCGGGGCACGGCCCCGCCGGGCCCGGCGCTGCGGGGAGCCCCAGCCCGCACTCGGGGTGTCCCTCCGGGCCCGCAGCGGGGCCCGTGAGCCAGAGCAGCCTGGAGATGCCCTCGCACCGGGTTTTGCCCCAAAACCACCGCGGGGAGCACGGCGAGGGGTGAAGGGCTCAGCTTGGAGCCCCTCGCACCCCAGCACCTCCCGCTCTGTGCCGGGGCCCGGAGGAAGCTCAGAAAGGCGTTTTCCCCCCAAAACTCGAGCAGACAGAGCCGCTGCACGAAACCATCGCATCCCGGAGCGCCGAGCTCCCGAAGCCGCCGTTTTTCCCGGCGATGCTGCGGACACAGCCCCGGCAGCTGCTCCCGCAGCCCCCCAGCAGAAGTTTGAGCCTCCTGGGGAAGCCGCCGGTGGGTGGGGGGATGGTTTGCAGCCCCCCCGAGGGAAGGAGATGTGGTTTCCAGTGACCCCCCCACACACACCTGCAGCGCTCCGGGGCTTGAGCAAAACCCAGCGCTGCCAACCCCGCCGGGGGTTTTCCTCTCGGGAGAGGATTTGTGCTGAATTACCGACACTCAGAGCTTCGCTTCTCCCTCCTCGGAGCCTGGAGGGGGCAGGGGGTGCAGGGGGGGTGGCAGCCACTGCTTTTCCCTTATTTCCCGGGTGGACACGGTGCTGGAATCCCTTGGATGCGGTCCCAGGCCCCCACAGCACTTGGAGACCCCCATGGCAGAGCCCCAAAATGCAGGTGGAGGTGTTGGACTGGCCTAGAGGGAGAGAGGGAGGAACAACTCTCAAATCAGCACAGGTTTTAGGAAAAAGCAAAAAGGAGAAAACATCGCGAAACAGGGGAAAAAAAAAAAAAAAAAAAAAAAAAAAAAAAAAAAAAAAAAAGANAGAAAAAAGAAAGAAAGAAAGAAAACCAAAACCCAATAGACAAAACTCTGCAAAATGAGAGGTTTTGGTGGTTTCCCAAAGCAAGAGGCGCCACAAGCCGGGTCTCTCTGCTCCTCCCGTGGCACCCTCAGCACCCCAGGGCTGATCCCCATCCCTGGAGAGCAGGAGGGACCAGGGATCACATCGCGACAGCGAGGACGAACCTGCAGCTCCCCGAGCCCAGCGCAGGACAGGTGCTGTGCCCAGATCCTCTCCTGGGATGGATCCCAGCCAGGGGCTGCGGCTCACGGAGGATTTTCCCCCTGCTGCAGCCGCAGCAGCACCGGAGGAGTCGTTCCCCAGGAATCTCATAAACGCCTCCAACCGCGGCCGGAGCGTTTCCTCGATGGCCAGCCCCACGCTTTTCATTAGGAATTACTTATTAAACAGCTAGCAAACCTCCCGAGGTAGCCAGGGCTTTAGGAAGTCGTCGGCAGCGAGCTGCATCCGTGGGCTCTGGGCTTCATTAGCCGGCGGTTCTTGTGCCATTTCTAATTCGATGTTCAGTGCTTGAAAATCCAGCACAGCAAAGAGCATCGGGTGTCACCGGTCAGGGAAAGGGATCAGGGGGTGCTCCTGGGAATGCTTTGTGCCCCTGGGCTGGGCTACTGGGAAATTAGACCAATTCTCCAGTTTGTCCAGCTTTTTCTTCCTCAGTGGCCCTGGCACAGGTGCCCAGAGCAGCTGTGGCTGTCCCCGGACCCCTGGAAGTGTCTGAGGCCAGGCTGGACAGGGCTTGGAGCAATTTGGGATAGTGGAAGGTGTCCCTGCCCACGGCAGGGGGTGGATTGGGGTGATCTGTGAGGTCCTTTCCCACCCAAACCATCCCACGATATGATTCCAGGCCATGAATTCCAGCGGTGTGAGTTAAGTGCAAACTGATGCTCAGTTTGTTACATTGCTCTGGTATTTTTGGTCTGCTCAAGAAAGAGAATCTGTGAGGATCGAGGGGGTTTGTGACACGTTTAAAGGCAGGGAAGGGAATTAATTCTTCCCTGGAAATGGAGCTGTAGCACAGTGAGAAAATGAACCCAAACCAAGCCCAAACTTATCCCAAACCGGGCTAAAACCTCCCAAATCCGCCTCCCACCCAAAAGGACAAACCTCTAACAAAACGACCGATTAAGAGGAGCCTTTCTCCCCGTGCCAGCAGCTCAAACCCCAGGAAGGAGAAACCACAGCGCCATTATTTCAGTTTGGTCAGCGGGGCTGAGCTTTTCCACCAGGCTCTCTCCTGCCGTGAGTAATCCCCGCCAAAGCCTCGCCCCGATCCCGCTGCGGTGCTGCTGCGGCCGAGTGAAGGATGGGGAGGTCACAGCTGCTGTGCCTTCCCTGGGATGGGGTTTCACTAAATGGGAGTGACCACAGGATTTCAGGAGCAGCCCTGCAGCGCTGCCCGCTAATGGCTCTCGTGTGCTCGGGGTGCCACCACAATTTCCCCTCCCCTGCTCTGCTCCAAGGTCCTTCCTGGGGATTGTGGGGAGATGTGGGCTCCGGATGGAAATCCGGATTTTCCCGATCTTTGGGATTGCTGCAGCCTGGAGGAGGACACAGCCCTGCTCTGGAAATCCTCAGTGACACCACTCAGCAGCATAACCCATCCCCAGTGTCCCCGAGCCCGTTCTGCAGCCAGGGAAACTGAGGCACGGGCAGGGAATCACCCACGGTCACCTCACGGCATGACCTGCGCCTGGGAAAACACAAAAAACTGAGAAAACACACCAAAAAGGGGGAAAGTGGGGCTGCTCTTGAAGAAAAGCAAACATTTTAACAGCCCAAGAGGTCCCCGCAAAGGTGAACCAGGAAAAGCCCCTTCAGAGCTGGGAAAGGGGTGATGGAATAATTTTGGAATCCCAAACCCCTGCCCCACCAGAGGCTGCAGGGAGCCCCGCGGAGCTGCCTCGGGGCTGCTTTTGCTTTAACCAAGCCCCATCCCTCTGCTGCACGGAGCTGTTTCTCTTCCTAAATCCTGCATTACATCGAGACTCTTTTAAAGCGTCTGCAGGGGAGGCCTGGCTGCGGTTTCAGGGCATTTTCTGTTTAACTTGCATTAAAGTGTAGCAGAGTTACAAGTGCATTAGCGGTCCAGCTCCCAAATTGCTGCTGTAACCTCTGCCCCCGGCCAATCCATCTTGCTGACACCCATTAAAATGAGCTCATGGTGCCGTTTTTATGGCCGGATTAAGTGGGGGATCTGCAGCCCGGGCGGTTGGGCGAGGGCGTCGCGCTGCTAATGATTCCTTCATTGATCTTTAATGATTTCCTACATTAGCACAAGCAGCATTAGCCCCGGCAGCTCCAGGACGCGGCGGCTGAATGATTCACCGCAGCAAACTGTGAGCTGCACCTTCCTCCTCTGTGGAGGAGCAGGGAAAGGGCAGAATTTCATCCCCTGAGAAAGGACAGGGAGCTCTTCCCAACCTCCGACTTCCCACCAGGGATCTGCCCCAAACCTGGGAGAAGAAATGCAGCAGCACCAGGACTTACCCAGGTTGGCTACAAACCCCACCCTGAGGTTGCCACCGGCACGCCAGCGATGGGAAAGGCCCCAGGATGTCACCTGAGGATGTCACTGCTCCTGAGAACAGGGTGAGAAGGGCACAGGGTGCTCAGCAGGGGCTGCTTTGGGGGCCTTGGTGAGGTGCCCTGAAGATGCTCCTATTCCACCACCCCACAGAGGTGCTGGGAACCTCCTGCACGTGCTGCAGGGACCTGGGGCTTTCTTGTGGCTTCTCTGAGCATCCTAAAAACTCAGCTGCCACCAGGTCCCCGAGGAGCCACCGCAGCCGGGGCCCTCCCCGAGCAGCAGCAAGGAGCTCTGGCTTCATTGGGTGATCTCGGTGCCTACAAAGAGTCCTAGAAAAATCCTTTGTTCAAGCCCCGGGACAGATGAGCCGCCTAAACAAATGAGGCTGCTCGGAGGAGGCCGGGTTAGAAGCCAAAAAAAGACAAACGGTGGCTCTAAACAAATAAACAAAGTAAAGCAAGAGCTCGTTTGCATCCCTCAGCCCTCAGCCCGACCACAGAGGATATTCTGGGCTGACAGCACAGCCAGTGTCTGACACCTGGACTGAACCCTTGCCCCGTGCCCCAAACACCCCAAATCCTCCCCAAAATCCTGCCCAGGCTCGTCCCCACCCCGATGCCATGGCACAGAGGGTGCAATCGATGCTTTAATTATTATTTGGCCAGGCTTGCCTCGTGCCAGGCTGAGCTGCTGACCCATGGCTGCTCTGGGTGAGAGGTTTCACTGTGACCCCAAAACCAGCATCACCTGAGACCTCCACAGTGCTTCAGCTTCTGTGGCCCAGGCAGAGTGGAAAAAAGAGGGAAAAGCCTCAGCTGTGCTAGAAAGAGCAGCCCCTGCTTACTTCATTTATTTAATTCATTTATTTTCTTTTTCAGGCTGATTTCTTTTTTACCTTCAGGCCACGCTGCATGGCTCAGTGTGCAGGGTGGCAGTGAGGCCTCGGGGAGAGAAAATGGGTTTTCTCCAGAGCAGAAACAGAGTAAAAGGCAAGAAAATAAACAAACAAACCTCCCTGAAAAAGAGCACCCAGGCATGGGACAGGCTCGGTGGGAGCTGGGCACTGGCAGCAGGAACACAGCCTTGAACCCCAAAGAGCTCCCATGGAGAGCTGGGAGCAGGGGTGTGATCCCAGTTCCACGGGGTGCAGCTCCAGCCCCCCCATGCAGACACCCCCAGTCCCTCCATGAGCCTTTTCCAGCTGGGAAACCCCCATGGATCAAAGGAAGAGACTCCCAGAGCTCTGTGCCCTCCCAGCACGAAACCCGGGAGAGGATCTGGGCAGAGACGCAGCCCCGGGGGTTTTCATCCCATCCCACTGGGTTCCCATTCCCATCCCCTGGAGCACCGATCCTCATGGGATCCCCATCCCATGGGGATCCCTTTCCCATCCCATGGGGATCTCATTCCCATCCCGTGGGATTCCCTTTCCCATCCCATGGGGATCCCATTCCCACCCCGGGCACCCCCTCCCCGCGCCCCCGGCACCCCCAGCCGAGCGTGGGGCTTTGTCTCCCTCTAGTGCACGGCGCTCCGGAGCCTCTGGCCAGCGGGATGTACCGGACAGGGCACCCCGGACACGGCCGGAGCCTCTGGCCGGCGGGATGTACCGGACAGGGCACCCCGGACACGGCCGGAGCTCGCCCACCCCGTGGCCACCGCACCCGCCGTGCCCCGGCCACCTCCCAGCCGCCGTTGCCCGGAGCGGAGCTGCAGCCAGAACAGCCCCACTCCCACCTCCTGCAGCGCGTCCCGGTGTCCCGGCACAGGGAAGGGTGTCCGAGCAGAGTCTGCCACCTCTTGACGGCACAGCTTGGCCGCAGCACCCCGAGAAGCCGCCCCCCCGCCGCAGCACCCCGGGTTTGTCACCTGCGGTGACACAAGCCCTTCCGCCCTGTCCCTGCCGTGCCGGCTTCCCCGGTGTGTCCTTCACACCAATATCCTGGCAGAGGGACTGCTTATCCCTGCCTGGCAATACCCAGCCCACTGAAATATCCATTATTCATCTATTTGTCTATGATTCATTTATTCACTGGGAATTTGGAGGCAATCACAAAGGCACTCCTGGTCATTCTGCTATAAAAGCATTTTTGAGCCTCCTCCCTGCCAACACGAACTTGTCTCCCTGGCTTAAAATACATTAATGAGCCATTACAGGGCCGGGCTCTGCTGCCCTGTGCGGATCCAGGAGCGTCTTCGGAGATTTTGAGATTGAGATAAACAAACGGGGGCTCGTTAATGCGCTCCTTAATGAGGGGTGGGCTGGGCTGAGGAACACCACGTCCTCCACTCCCGGCTCCCCGGGGCCTCGGCGACAGCAGATGTGAGTGCCTAAGAACGAGTGACAGCCCAGGCAGTGCCACAGGGGCCAGGAGAAGCCACCAGGGCCGGGCCAAAGGGTGACCTCGGCCCGGGAAGCCCAGGACAGTCAATGCCCACCTGGCACTGACCCGGACCGTGCTGCCACCCCCCTGCCAGGATGGGCCACAGCCCAAACCCCGAGCCCCGTTTGGGACAGGGAAAGCACCAGAGCAGGGACAGGGTCCTGGCAGCCTCCCAGCCGTGGTGGCCCCTCACTTCTCCATTCCTGTTCCCAGCAGTGTCACCCCAGGGGTGGCCTGGCCCCGCTTCCCCTTCGCTCCTGGCTCAGGGTGACGCCAGCCCCGGCCCCGCAGGTGTCACCACCCGATGGCTTCACGGGCAGGGCTGGGCACAGCTGGCAGGACTCCTCTGCAGAGGGCTCCTCCCTCACCCTGGCACCAGCCCCAGCAGGGCAAGGCCACCACGGGGCCACCAGGAACCCCAAACCCATCCTCGGCCACCGACAGCAGTGCACAGAGCACAGGGTCACCCTCGGGGGCTGTGCCTGGGGACAGAGCCAGACGAGGTGGTTCACCACCACCCTGCTTCTGCTTTAGCTCCTCTCCCACTTCCATTTGCAGCATCCTCCCCATCCCTGGCCTGGCTGGAGCCTCACCCCCACAGCTGGTGCCTTTTCCAGGAGCACAGGTCACCCCTGAGCATCCCCCGGGGCTGGGGACAGCCAGCAGATGTTCTATAATCTCCTCCCACACGAGGGTTTCCCACTGCAAATTTCCCTGCTGGAGCACCCCTCAGGGTTTGGGAGCAGAGGGAGCAGGCAGGACCCCGCAGCAGCACCCGGAGCTTTCTCTGCAGAGCAGGGAAATCAGCACACCCAAAAGCTTCGGGACAGCCCCACTGAGTGCCCGACATTCCCTCACAGCGAGGAGGAGTTTGGAGCTGTGGGAGGGGAACGCACGGACCGGGGGAGCAGGAGCAGCTGCTGGGCTCCAGCTGGAGCCTGGAGCTCCTGCAGCAGCATCCTGGATTCCAGCAGGCACAGAAATGCTGCAGAGATGGATTTTGCATCCATCCTTGTGGCTCCTAGAATATCTTCATAAGCCACAATGTGCCCTTAATCCCACAACAAAATCAAGTCAAAGAGCAATTAATATTCTGATACCTGTGGCTGGCTGAAGTGATATAGAGCTGAAGATTTCTTTTTCCATTTCACTCCAACTGTGGTTTTGTTTTTTTCCAGCCATTCTCTGGTCAGTGGTTTTAGGGGCACCAAGGTTCACTTTTGTGGGTAACCTCCACTGTTAGCTGTTGATTTAATTAACTCAGGCTCCTCTGCCTTCTTGACCATACCAACCCCAGCAGGGCTGGAGAGCAAACACAGGATTAAGGTCGGGGGGGGGGGTTGAGCTTAAGCTTTAAAATAAAAGTGCAGAGAAATTAAAAATGATGACTCTGAAGGACTGGGCTCTGCCAGTGCAGGGTACCAGGGTTGGTTGTTTAATCCTGAACTCGATTAGGAACAAACTTTTGTTGCCTAAGCTTGAACCAAGAGTTAATGGATGAGCACCAAAAGTAAGGTGCAGCCACGGGGATGCTCAGAGAGGCAGCACCCAAGGGCAGCTCCTGATCTTCTGCTGAGATTTCTCATTGCACCCCCTCCAAAAAACCAGGGAATATTGGAGTTTCTGGGCAGGTCAGGCAGGGAGACACCCCCAGAGCCCAGAGAAGGGACCTGCTGTCCCCAGGAGCTGCAGGTCCCAGCCCAGGTGGGGTTGGGAGAAGAAGATTCTGAGTCCTCCGTGTCAGGATCAGTGGGAAAACGACCAAAGCAGGATTTTCTGACACAGCCTCTCCTCTGGAGCCCGAGATAAACCCAGTCCCCAGCCCCAGGAGACCCTCAGAGCACCCAGGGGTGCTCCCTGAGGAGCTCCTGACCTTCGCCAGCAGCCCAAGCCCCGGGTGAGCCATTGGCCCCGCGCAGAGCCTGCCTTGTTTTTAGCAACCTCGTTGAAATTTAAATTGATTTGTTATTTATCCAACTGACAACAAAGAGAGAAGAAAACAGTCCTAACTCAGTGCGCTGGGGAGATTGAATTCCTGTATCACTGTCAGCTGCATTAACTGACTTCCTGGACCTAAATTCAATTAGGGCAGCATTCCCTAGCATTAATAAATCAATACCGATGCCATTTTGATATATTTTGAACGTCTTTCATTATACATTTCAGGGCAGGGATTAGTGCTGAACTCGAAGTTAATGGGACGTGACAAGGCGGATCGGGTTTGGGGAGGCAGAGCCTCGCCAGCCGCTGGCTGTAATTGCTTTGTGCTGCAAAAGGTGAAACAAAAGAGCTGCTGAACTTCCCTGTCGGGGAATGATCCCGGCCAGGGAGGAGTTGAACACCAGCAGAAAGTCTCTGGGATGGAAATAAAGGCATCGAGTCCCTCCCATAGCAGATTTTGGGGGGATTCACACCTCGGGTTTGTCTCTCCCTGGAGCTGCCTTAAATTAAAGGGATCCTCGATACTGGAGAGGAGAAGGCTCTGGGGAGAGTCCCCTGCAGCCTTCCAGGGTTTATAAAACACAGGAGAGTGAATTTCCACGGGCACAGAGTGACAGGACAAGGGGGGGTTGGTTTTAAACGCACAGAGGAGAGATTGAGATGGGATATTGGGAAGAAATTTGTCACTCAGAGAGGAGTGGGGCCCTGGCACAGGGTGCCCAGAGCAGCCGTGGCTGCCCCTGGATCCCTGGCAGTGCCCAAGGCCAGGCTGGAACACCCTGGGATAGTGGGAGGTGTCCCTGCCCACGGCAGGGGGTGGCACTGGATGGATTTTAAAGTCCCTTCCCATCCCAACCCTCCCACAATTCTGTGATATCAGCACCTTTAACCCCAAACCCAAAATTCCAGTAGCTCGGCTGGGATTGCCCTCCCCAGCTCCCCCAGAGCCGCTTTGGCTGCTGTGGGCAACATCCCCGGATTAAAGGAGAATTTCTGCATCTCCCCGGGGCTGGCTGCTCTCAGATCGCTGCCTTCAGAGCTGATTGCAGAGAGGGCTCAGCGCTCAGGGATCGCAATCCCGGCCATCAATCACTCACCCCGGGCCCTGCAAAGCACCGGTGAAGCCTTTCCCCAGGGCGACCCTGCCGGGCCATAAAGCAGCGCCTTGCAAAGCGCAGCCTGCGCCTCTCCAAGGCCTTAAAAGCATCTGAACGGCCTGGAGGGAGCCATTCCTGCTGCACCTGGGGATGGATAAAGATGGAAAATAATCGGGTATCAACGGGGCTGCTGCGCTCAGCTTGGAGGAATTAGAATGGCTCAGCCCTTCAGGACAGGAAGGGTGTGGGGCTCTTCTGGATTTTGGGGCGTTGAAAGTGGAAAGTGTGGGGTGTGAGGTGACTCCTGGCTCATCCCCAGTGAGGTTGTCACTGTTGTGTCCCCAAAAAGCCTGTACAGGGGTCAGAGACATGCAGAGGAGGGCCCTGACCCTCCACAGAAACCCTTCCCCTCTTGCCCAAAAACTTTCTCCTCCACCAAAAACCTCCAAGCTTCAAAGCCCCAGAAAATCCCAGTTTTGCCTCTGCCAAGCCAGCCTGGCTGCCAGTCACATTACCCCATCCATAAAATCAAAATATGCCATTAAGAGCAAGTAAGAGTCAGGACTGGCCTTTGAAAACCAGGTGTTTCCACTTTCAGGGGCACCAGAAGCTGCAAGAGTGGAAGGTTTATGAAGATTTTCCATACTTGACTTGGAAAAACCAAATAAATACATGGAAGGAGCCCTGAGAGGGCAGGGCCAGTCCCATCTTCTTGCAATTCATTAGATCCTTCCTCCTCTGGGGGCAGGTGTTGATCAAGGGAAGGGGCAGGAGGTGGAAAAAGTCTCCCCATTTTTGATCAAAAATGTTTCAATCCTGACAAAAAACCCAAGTGGCTCTTTTTCCAAGTGGCTTCCAAAGCCTTATAAAAAGGGTAATGACCCTATAAAGCTCAGCCTTGGGTGATTTGGGGGCAGCTCAGCTCAGGCCCCAAAATGCTGAGGGCCCCCAAAGGAGCTGTGCCCTAAAAGGCAGCGCTTGGCACCCCCCAGATGGTGCTAAAAGCCAAATTAGGATTAATCCCAGCAGGGGATCTGGGTGTGGGGCAGAATCAGCTCCTTTTCACAGAATTATGGGATTTTTGGGGCTGGAAGGGACCTTCAAGCCCAGCCAGTTCCCAGCAGGGACACCTCCCACCATCCCTGGCTGCTCCAAGCCCCATCCAATCCAGCCTTGCCCAAGTTCTGCCACCGGGGCTGTGGCTCAGTGAAAAGCCAAACGGAGCCGTTTTGGCCCCAGCTGTGGCTTTGCCAAAGGAGACTGGGCATTTTCTGCCCACCCCTGAGTGATCTGAGGGGGTTTATGGCCCCTGCAGGGGGTGGAAACTCGGCTGTTGTGGGGTTTTTACTTCACTTGGCCACGGAGACCAAAGCAAACAAATGAATGTTCAATTAACCCCAGGTTCAGGGAGGATTTTCCACCTCGGCCACAGGCAGCAAACCCTCCTGGATGTGATGGCAGCAACTGAACCTGGGCAAAACAGACCCAAAATCAGATCCAGGCACCTCCAGCTCTGCATCCCAGGCTGCCCAGAGAGGGGCGTGGGTGGTGGTGTCCCTTTGTCCACCCTCAAGGACCACCCAAGGGTGCACCCAGGGGTTTTCCTTGCCTGTCCAGTTTCCCTAAAGGACATCTCTCCCTTTCCCAGGCAGCCCAACCCCACCCTGCACCAGGAGAGAGCCAAACCCACCCAGCAGCTCCAGGCAGCGTCCCCACAGTGCACAAAAAGGATTTATTCCCTCTCCAAAGCCTCCACTTTCATTTCACATCCCCAGCAGCCCCAGCCCCTCCACCTGCCTCCCCCACGTTCGTGCCAGGTGAGACCCCAAACCCAACCGCCCCCAGGGCGGGTTCCCCCCAACTTCCCCAGCTGAACCCACTCTGGGGGAGAAGGAGAAGAAGAATCAGGAATGGCTTTGCCCAGATGTGTTGCACAACCCTTAAAAAAGCAGAAGCCTCACTTGCAGAGAAACCTGTGCTGGGCTGCCCCGAGGAGCCCCAAACCTCTCTGCCCACAGCCCTGAGCAAGAATTCATCCGAGGGGATAAATCCTCTCCCCCCACGCCAGGGATGGCTCCAGCTTTGCTCCCTGCTGCCACCAGCCCAGGGAGGGCACACGAACCCAGGGCTGGAAAGCTGGGAGAGCCCCACATCTGCCCAAGAGAGGTTTGATTTCTCCTGTTTTTAATTAACCAAAGATGTTAAAGCTCATGGCAAAGAGAGCTGGGGCCCTTGGGCACAAAACCCCGGGTGTGGAGGTGAAAATCAGCCAAACCTTCGATGACCCAACAGGGAGAGGAATAAAAGACTGAAAATTCACCCATTCCAGAAATAGCCCGGGCAGTTCCTGAATTACCAGGCGTTAATGGAGCTGCTGTGCTGGCAGGACACCCAGAGCTGCCCTAACCCCCCAGGAATCGATGCAGGAGAGCTCTGCTGGCCTCTCCTCCCAGGCAGCTGCTGGGAGGATGCCCAGGACAGCAGGGATGGGGATCCCACCCTCCCCCTCAGCCCAGCCCCACAAACATCCCCTAAAAGCCAGACCAGAGCGCTGCTGGGTCCAGAACCAGCAGACGGAGCAGGAACAATCCCCACACCTGCAATCCAGCCCAAAATCCTCATTTTTCACCCCAAACGAAGCTCTCCCTCCCCTCCCTGCAGCGATTTGTTGAGCCTCCCAACACCAGACTCCCTTTCCCTCCTTGCCTTCGCTTCAGACGTGACCTTTTGATTTCTCGGGTAGAGTGTAAATTACATGTCGCCAGCATAAAATATTAAATCCAATTTATATTTAATTATTGATGTTATTATGTATTCCATAGTAATGGCAGCAGGAAAAAAAAGAAGATCTCCACCCCACCATTAAAGAGCTCGGTTGCATTAGCAGCTTCTTGAGGTTAAGATTTCTTCCTCCGCTCCTTCTTAACTGTAAGATTGATGGGGATGGGGGGATTTTGTAAATAGTCTTCCAGAAATATTTTATCTGATTATTGTACCTATAAAAGGGAGCTGGGAGGGGGAGAAGGGGCCTTTTTAAACCGCTGATAATTTGCTCAGCTAAAGGGCAAAGAGCTCCCCAGCAACCCCATTGCAGGCCCCACAGGCAGAGAGGGGCCGTGGAAACCAGGCTGGGTTTAAGGGAAAAAAAAAAAGCTGGTGGGGAACCACAGTGGTTTTTCCAGCTGAGATTTAACCAGTCTGTTAAACTCCAGCGTGAGGTTTTTACTAAAATATTAATCAATTCTGCTTAGACTTGATTAAGGTAATTTTCTCCCCATTTATATTTAATGTGGGAGCCACCCAAGGTGTGCAGGGCTTGGTTGGGTTGGGTTTGTGGACACCCAGCACGGACTGGGGGCCCACCAGGGACAAGCTCATGCCACCACCCCGAAGTGTCACGAGGAAACCCCCAAATCACCTTCACCCCTCGCCGCAGCAGCTTCAGGTTCACCAAAACACGGCAATAATTCCATTTATCCCTCAGTGCCCACGCCCCCACCAGCTCCTCACTCACCACAATAAAAACAGCATTAAAACCAGCATTATCCCCCTCACTTTAAAATTCAAATCAATAGAGCAAATGGAGAGAATCCGACTCAAGAAAAGTCAGGAGAACGAATCCATCTGGGGGCTGCCAGGAGGCCACTAAGTGCTGCGGTGTCACCGCGCTGGGTGACAGCCGCTGGGAGCAGCCAGGTTTGGAGGGGCAAAGTTTCTCCAACCCCCTGGGGCTGCTGCTCCCTGATCAAACAAAGAAATGGTTCCCTGATATTCCCAGCCCTCGCCCGGGGGCTCAGAACATCCCGGAGCTGCTGGGCAGGAGCTGCACAGGGACCCCAAACGCTCTGCAGGGCTCTCTCCTTCCCCTCTAAGAGCCAAACCCACTCGGGCAGCGTTTCAGAACAGAGCGCTCTCACCTTCTGATGGAAAAGGCTTTAAAGTTTTGGTTAGAACTGCCCCCGGGCAGCCTGGCCCAGAAACCTCCAGCCAGCCCAAGAGAAAACCCAAGGGCAGCTTTTCCTCTCCTGTGCCTCAAAGGCTGAGCAGGAATTCCCAGGTGAGCTCAGCTGCTGCTCACCCACCCCAGCACCGTGCAGAGACCCCAAAAGCTGCTGGGCCAGACCTCCAGAGGCTCCTCTGATCCCGTTCCACTCCCCAGCACCCCAAATTCCCCCTTTTTGCTGTTGCGCTTTTCCCAGGGCTCCGTCACACGAGGACTTTGGGAGTATTTGAGATATTTCAGCATCGCAGCAGCTCCGAGGAGCAGCAGCATCCTCCCCAGCCTCGTGTTTGCCAGCAGCACGGGAGCCGGGCCAGCCCTTCCGCGGCTCCTTCGTGCTCCCATCACCGCTCCTTGCTCTTTTATCTTTTTCCCTTTTTTTTTTTTGGCCCCCCAGCGGCAGGACCGGCAAACCCTCCGTGCTCCATGGCCAGAGCCGGCTCCCATCCCCATCTTCACCCTCTCCCATCCCGCTCAGCCGCGCTCCGTCCTGNATGCTCCATGGCCAGGTCCGGCACCTCCAGAGCCGGATCCCATCCCCGTCTTCACCCTCTCCCATCCCGCTCAGCCGCGCTCCGTCCTGGCGTTAATTAATGCAAATTGCCCCGCTAATTATCCCCTTCAGTTACCCTCTGTGGTGCCCAAACCAATTCCAGCAGAATTCTCCACCCGCACTCCCGACCCAGCAGCGATTCCCAAATCCCCTTTGCTCACGGCCCGGTCTCTACCTTTATTTAAAGGACATTTCTGGGGATAAATGACAGCGCAGCCCGTGGTGTCTCTCAGAAACACCCAAAAACCCCCAGCAAGTGCCAAATCCCGACACCAGCACCCCCACACGGGCATCAGGGACCCTAAAACCCCACAGCCTGGATCACCTTTAATCCCATTTTTATGCCTGCAGCCCCAAATCCAGGCCGCAGCAGCACATTCTACAGGTGACAAAACGCTGCTCTGCTGCGGCCCCGGGGCTGCTGGGTGCCCGGGGGGACACGGAGGGACAGCCACGGCGACAAAGCCCGGCCACGGCGACAAAGCCCGGCCACGGCGACAAACGCTGGCAGAGCCACCGCGCCGAGCTGTCGCCTCCCTGCCGGGGCGCGCTTGGGAACAACTGGAGTAACTCTGGAGTAACTCTGGAGTAAGCGCCCCGGGGAGGACGCTGTGTCCCGGCGGGGTGGGGGACAGGGAGAGGCGGCTCCTGCCTTTGTGACACCCAGGATGGGACGGAGCCAAACTTTTGGGGGCAGCAGCCGGGGAAATGTCACAGCTCGGGGAGAAAGCGAAGGGCAAATCCCTGCGCTGGCTCTGGAAGGGAGGAGGCAAAGGCAGCCGGGCTGAACATCCAGAGGGGTAAATCCCAAATCCCGCTCGCTGCATCCAAGCCCATCTGGGTGCGGAGGCTCCAGGATGGAGACGTTTCCCCCTCTCCGCCCCCCGGGCTAATTTTACCCGGTCTGGCCGGAGCTCGCAGCCCCTGGTTCTCGTTACCCCCCCGCCGCGCTCCAGGCACGCAGCATTTTTGCAAAGTTAACAGGGTAGCAGAAATATCCTTGTTTTGTTTTTGCCTTTGGCCACTCCAAAGTTGCGCTTCCAAAGTTGGGAAAAAATTACGAAGTAGCAAGAGGCCGGGGGGTGGGGGAAATAAAATAAAATAAAGTAAAAAAAAAGAACGGCCCAACCCAAAGCCAAGCGACAGAGATTAGACAAAAGCATAAATAACCTCTGGGCTCTGGGGGGTTGATCTCACTCCAGGGCAGAAGAAGGGAAAAAAATCAAAATGTAAAAAACTGGAGTTTCTGTATTTAAAAAAAAAACGCAACCAAAACAACGAGAATGTGCCCAGGCAGTGACGCCAGCCCAGCCCTGCAGAGAGACCCGGCGGCTGCAGCTCCAGCCCAGCCGGGGGTCCTGGCCCACAGCAGGGGCCTGGTTTGGGGGAAAATCCACAATTCCCATCTTCTTGGCACTGCTGGGACCAGAGCGCGGCCCCAGCTCGGGCACGGAGACGGGGATGAGCTCAAGGGCATCTGGGAGAGATGGAAAACGAGCGAGAGGGGAGGTGCTGGCACGGGCAGAGCGGGGCTGGCCCTGAAAGGGGCCAGTGGCCCCGTCGGGATGGCTCGAATGGCCCAAGACGCGGCGGGAGCTGGTGACAGCTCCGAGCAGCACCAGGAGCTGTCCCAGCCCCTGCTGGGGGGTGAATAAACACACCCGGGAGCCCCTGGGCTCGCAGCAGCCCCGAATTTCTGCGTGTTTCACAGCCCGAGGGCCGAGCGGGAAGCCGGACGCGCAGCAGGGGGAAGCGGGAGCGGCCAAGGAGGGATGGAGGCCAAAGCACCGCGTCCCCCGGAGCCATCCCAGCCCCGGGGACAGCGCCGGGAGGAAACGGCCCCAGCGGAGGGTGAGGAAGCTGCGGAGCCCTGGTTAGCACATGGCCCCAGAGCGAAAGCCAAATGCAGAAGGAAGCAGAAGGTGACAGCGGAGATACCGTGACTAACGGGATCTTCCAGGGCTGCGGAGGAACTGGCGGTGCCTTGAGGCGGCCGGGGATGTGCTGGGAGCGCGGCGTGGCCCCCTGATAGCATCAAATGGCACCCAGGTGGTTCCGAGGATGACGGATAAAGGCGGCGAGCAGGAACGCGTTTGCAGAAGTGACACCCGCGGCGGCTCCGCGCCACTTCTCGGCCAGGCCCGGTGGTTTCTCACCTCAGGTCCCAGAGCACATTCCCCAAACCCAGCCCTGGATGAGCATCCTCCAAGATTTCCTAACCCTGGTGCAGGGGTGGGTGGCATCCCCACTCCTCTAAATTCCCCCATTCCCAAAAAATCCCCTCTCAGCCCTGCCACTCGGGTGCCTTTTCCCCACACTGAAACACCCAAAGGCTTTTCCATGGGGGAGTTATTGGCTTTGCTGCCTTCCCCAGCTGGCACAAAGGAGGGGAGAGCTCGAGGGGCTCCCAAAACAAAACATGAACCTCCCAAAATCCCCTGCCCAGCACCCGGGGGGGGGGGCTGGGTGAGGGATGCTCTGGGCAGGAGCATCTCCCACGGGACAGCCGGGATGGAGCAGGCTCAGAGCAGAGCTAAACCCGAATTCCCCCTGGAATTGAGATTCCCCGGGCAGGAGCAGCAGCTCCCGGCTCTGCTCCTCCCCGAGCAGCCCCAGCTTGCTCGCAGCCCTTCTCTGCTCCTTTCACCAAAGTCTCACCATATTAAGCAGCTGAACTGCAACATCCGAGGAGTGTCAAATTGGTTTTAGATGGTTCTAATTATAACCAGGAAGTTTTAAAGTGTGTGGGTGGAAAGGAATGCAGCAGATTAATTTAATAGCAGTTACCACGGCACAATGGTGCTTCAATTAAGAGTTCTTTCTGACTGGGATTTGTTGGGTTGGGTTGTTTTTTTTTTTTCTTTTCCCGAGGAATAATAAATGTCACAAATGAGAATAGACATATTACTTCATCAGATGCTTTGGCATATCTCGTCAAGGCAGAGAGCCTTTTGTGCAGAAATAGTAGCTGAAAGGGTAATTTTATGGGGCTTAGCACTCACTTAACACTTTAGGGGCCAAAATCGGGCCTCAGCAGAAACCCAGGAAGCTGCACCTGTTTCCATCCCGGCACGATCCCGCTCCAGAGCCACAAAGAGCCCTCCCCGTGCTGGGAAATGGTGTGTGAGGCACGAACCCGGGGCGAGCATCCTGCTCCGGCGGCTGGGGAGCGCATGGCGAGCGGGATCCGCGCTCCCGGGAGGCTCCTTCTGCTTCCCCAGCCTGTGAACCCCGATCCCGCCCAGCTGGGGGGTGGCTCGGGGGCACGGAGGGAGCAGGACAGGGAAGAGGCTCCGTCCCTTTGAACAGCGTGGGGGTTCCTCAGTTCCAGGTGTCCGGACGGGAAGCGCCGCTCCCGGCCCTGCCAAGACAGAGGGGCCGCGTGTGGGGCAGGCTCGGGCTGTCCCGGGGGATCGGCCCGGTCCCCGCAGCCTTCCCGGGGCCGGGATGTGCCCCATGGATCCGCCACCGTGTCCCTGGAAAAGGGACAGCACAGCCCCGTCCCTCCCATCTGAGCTGCTCTCATTAACGCCCGGCGCTAATTGCCTCACACCTGGAACGCAGCCGGGCTCCCTGGTCCCTGAGCCCTCGCGTTTTCCCCCCAGGCAGGTTTCCCTTTGCCGCTGGAAGTTTTCCCTGGCTCCGGCTGCAGAGGGAACGCGCCGGCCCGGCCCGAAATCGCCTTGGTGGGGGATTATTTGGTGGGGGATTATTTGGTGGGGGGTTATTTGGTGGGGGTTTATTTGGTCGGGGTTTATTTGGTCGGGGATTATTTGGTCGGGGTTGGTTACTTTCCCCTTTGAGAGGTTTATTCTGCTGGGTTTCGAGGGGGAGCCCTCTGGGATGGGGGCAAACCACGGAGCAGCCCGAGGCAGGCTGGAAATAACGGGGGAGGGAGAATGCGGCGGCCACGGCCCGGAGACAAAAACACCGAGAAACGCCACCAGAAAGAGCTTTAAAAAGCAAATCTGTGGCTGGGAGGGGTCAGGGGACACCCCGACACCTCCGGGCTCCAGGGACAGCCCTGCTGCTGGCACGGACGCGCCGTGGACCCCCAGAATTCCCAGCAGGGCACCCAGGGGAGGGGCACTGGGAGCACTGGGAGGATCCGTCCCCTGTCGCCCCCAGCCGCTGAGCCCCAATTTGGGGGTGCGGTCCTACTGCTTTATCAGCACCAGCTTCATTTTAATAGTTTAATGATGCCCGAAGTGTGTTTCCCACGCAAGAAACATCCCAAATTGCCTCGCTGTGGGACAGGGACACATCCCCGGGAGCCACCCCAGCACCCCCTCCCCCAGTGCCCCCCCAGCCCTGCCCAAGGAGCCCGGGGGAGCTTCCCTGCCCACGGCCGAGTGCTGGAAAACAGCAAAGCCTGACCGATATTCCCCAAAATCCGGCTCTGTCTCGGTGATTTGTGTCCGCTGCGATATCGAACCGCTGCCTGGAGGGACTCGGGTACTTAAAAACCCCGCGCAGGAGGCAAACAGGGAGATTTATTATTTTACTTTTGTGGTTTTCAGATAGTTTATGACACCGGGCTAATAACTCCCGAACCAAAATCTTCATTGATCCGGGGGAAACGTGACGTTATCCTCCCTCCCTGAGCCCCCGGAGAGGCTGCTGCCCTCCAGGGACGGCTCCATCCCGGGGATGCACCCGCCGGGTGTCCCACAGCAGGGACAGGAGCAAATCCTGAGCACCCCGGGCACCCTCCCGGGTCTCCCGTGGCGCTGGGAATCCTTCCAGGATCACCGCGATCGTCCCTTCCCCGCTCCCAGCTCCCTCCAGCCTCCTGCTCCCTCCCAACAGCGCCGACAGGACCCCAGGTCCCACCTCCCCGCATTGGGGACAGTTAATGAATTGTCGCTTGTCGCGTTCACCCGGGGTTCCATCCCTGCTGGTTTGGGGCGCTCCAAGACTCCCCGATCCCAGCGGGGTCAGGGACCCCGGGCTGGCACCTCCGCAGGGCTGCTGCTCCGCGCGGGGACATCGGCCGGGCTGTCCCCGCGGGGACAAAGGCCCAGGGAGGTGGCCCAGTCGCGGGGTTTGTGCGGTAAAACCCCGTCAATCTGCTTCATTTCCAATGCACGGTAATGGCCGAGCCGCTCTCATCCAGGAAACTCCGCCAGGTTCCGGCTTTTAAGGGAAAAGAGACCGGGCGGGAGCTGCCGGGAGCTGCCGGGAGCTGCCCCCTCCGCGGGCTCCGAGAGGCTCCACAAGGAGCAGCCCTGCCTGGGAAGGCTGGGGTTTATCAGCCCGTGGGGCTGTGGATCCCAAACCTGCCCACCCCGCTCCCCCAGCCCCCTGTGGATCCCGAACCAGCCCACTGTCCCCAGCCCCCTGTGGATCCCAGACCAGCCCACTGTCCCCAGCCCCCTGTGGATCCCAAACCAGCCCACTGTCCCCAGCCCATTGCCCCAACTCCAGCTCTGACCCCGGGCTGGAACACAGCCAGGGAAGGCTTGGGCAAGGCAGCCCCTCATGAGGACACCAGGGACACCCAGCAGGACCCTCCCTGTGATTCCAGGGGGAAGAACAGGGAGGATTTCCCATTTTTCCCCCATGGCTCACTGCTGGCATTAAAGACAAACCACTGCCATCATTTGAACTCCACGATCAGGACCTAATTCAATCCCATCCTGCTCATTGTTGGAGGGCTGAGCATTAAACTGAAACCCTAAGCCAGGCCTGCAGTCATTTGGCTGGGGAGGAATTGATTTTGGCCATCAGCACTTTCTCATTTTCGATGGAGTCCCCACGTAACCAGGTTAATTTCTGTTAATCCCATTAGCCAGGTACTTTTGGCTCTCCAGCCCAATGATTTTGTGTCTGATCTGAAAGATTGTAATTGCAACCCAAGAGGACACAAACAGGAGCCTGTGATGGAGGGGAACCAGCCTGACACAGAACCAGCTTCTCTTCCACCTAAAAACCAAACCCTCTTCACGTTTCCCCTCCCTCCAAATTTCCCCCATGGTTAATGACCACACGCAATAAGATCTGTCCCTAATTAATTCCCCAGCAGTTTAGATCCCCCATTTTGCTGGATTAATGTTATTATTACAAGTTTGATTGGGTCCTGTGCAGGTTTCAGGCCCAGTTTTCTTCTTCTTGACTCAGGTCAGTGCTGGTGCTTGCCAAGGGCTTCCCAGGGAGGTTGATCCCAGTATCCCACTGGAGCCAGTCCCGGGGCTCCCAGCCATGTGGGAATCCCTGGCACTGCCTCTTTTCCTCCCCAGCACAAAGGAGATTTGTCCCTAGGTCTGAGAACCCCAGGTGGGGGAAATGGGGGTTCCAAAGGGGAAGAGTTTTAAACTAAAAGAGATGTAGATGGAATATTAGGGATAAATCCTCCTCTGTCAGCATGGGGAGGCCCTGGCACAGAGAAGGTGGAACTGCAGCTGTCCCTGGACCCCTGAAAGTGTCCAAGGCCAGGCTGGACAGGGTTTGGAGCAGCCTGGGACAGTGGAAGGTGTCCCTGCCATGGTAGGTGTGGACTGGGATGAGTTTTAAGGTCCTCCCAGCCCAAATCATTCTGGGATTCTCTGATCCTGTGGTGCCATCCCCCTGCAGGGAGCCAGCCCAGAAGGAGCACATCAGACCAGCCCCACAAGTGCCACCCATGCCAACCCCTCATTTTTTGAGTCCCCCCC
>VZSE01013965.1:0-35170 GCA_013398275.1 Promerops cafer
CACTTCACTCATTTCCTCTTTTAGTAGGTGGCCATTAAAATTTGGGAAAGTAAACCACTGGTCTCTCAGTTCCTGTGTCACTTGTGGAACACGAGTTGTTCTTTTCTTTGGTTGAGTAATGGTTTTAGTGGCAGTCTGAAAGCTGTGTGTGAGGAGGAAATCAGAGTACTACATTCAAAACCTGCATGAATCTGGACAGACAGCTAAAGTTACCCCATCTGATTGGTACTGACAAATAAGCTTTTCCAAGTTATTCCAAAAATATTAATCCCCTCCCCAAACCTTACAAGCAAATACACTAAAGCAGCAATTGAAAGTTCATCTGGAATACTCAAAGAATTGGAAGATTCAATTTTTGCATGATTAGTCAAAACCTTGTCTGTCTTCCTCCTGGTACAAGATCTGACTTTGTTGAGTTTCACTACCGCCTACCCAAATCTTGTATTATATTATTTCTTATATATTCCATTAAAGGTTTTTGCCTTTTCATTTTGAGCATTAAGTATCCTTTGGGTGAAGACACTTCAGCTGTTAAGAGTGTTCTGTGATGCATTATTACTCTGGAGGTGTTTTTCAATGACAAATATTTTTCTCCTTAATGGCATTCCAAGAAAATGTGAGGTGTGTGTTTAAAACTCAGATGATTTTACCAGGAGAGGAACTGAAAGAAGCCTTTTGTCTCATGATAGTTTCTGGATGAGCTCCACAAGTTTCTCTGAGAATTGGACAACAAAGTGTTTCCTCTCCTAGTTTAACGTTGCTGAGAGCCTCAGAGCTCCAAGTCGTGCAGAGTATGGCTGACCTCATCTGAAAATGACTAAGCAAACCTAAGCACTCAAACAGCCCGTGTGTTGGAGCTGGGGGTTTTTTTGGATAATGTTTGCAGATGTTGAGCAAGTATGACAGTGTTGTGCACATTCAACTGTGTACACTTTAATTTACATATTACAGCAGCAGCATTTTACTTGTCTTTCAACTCAGCATCTCCTAAGCAGCTCATTGCAATGTCAAAGTTTCCCAGCACAATGGGTTTTAATGCTTCAAGACTGTAAAGAAAGAGACAGTGAAAGTGGTGCTTTTTGCTATGCCTTTCTGTCATATTCTCCTCTGAATGAATCAGGTACCATTCACTTCAAATAAGAAACCACATCAGAAAGCTTAAATTCTGCTGAATCGAGTTTAAATACAATTTAATGTTTACAGAAAATCTGTAGAAGGCTTATGAAATCCCCTGTATCTTGTTATTTATGAAATCCCCTGTATCTTGTTATTAATTCAGAAGACTTTTAGTAAGACAAGAATTTTCCCCAGATGGCACATAAATTAGTAAAAAATCTTCTTGCTTATCCTATCCACACAGCTTCATACTTTTGCAAAGAGGTCTTATCAATATAAAAGGTTAAACTGTCTTCACTTTACTGCTCTCTTTTATTGCTAGAGGTAAGTAGCATTAGTGTAAATATTAACTGTGAATTTTCTTCCTTGATTTGCTTTTTTAGTACATGATGCTAGAAACATGATATTTTGATTTCTTTTACAAAAGAATGTGTCTGCCAAAAATCCATAAAGGTTCGGTCAATTTGTGTTTCTGAAGCGACTTTGAAGTGACTCACAAGCAAAATAGGACTGGGCCTGGCTAATACTTGATGGGGAGCTTCCAAAGCATGAAGAATAATGTCATCCATTTTCATAAAACTTTCTGATAAACTTTCTATTTCAAGCTAAAATATAGCCTCAGGAAATGTCAAAACTCACTAGTTTTTACCACAGAGTTAGCTTTTTTCAGAAGCAATCGAATAGGTATATTCCCAGAAGTTAATACGTAAATACTGATGGGACCCCCAAGCACAAAGGCAGTTCCATAAATAGAAATTATCTTCATCCCTATCCTATCTTTCCTGGTCAGCCTTAGCATTTCCTCCAGTTTGAAGATGTTGCTAGGACCTTACACTGGACTGAAGTTGGATATTCTTCTTTCTCTTTCTCATGAGCATACCAAAAGCCATCTAAGTATGTAAAAGTATATTTTATTAGAACATAAATCAATATGCCATAAAGTGGCAGTTCTGCAGAGAACACAGAATTTCTGGCTTTACTCATGAAAGTAAAAAGACATGAAAATAAATCTCCTCTGCTCCCTCTGCTCCTAAAGAACAAGTTCTTTCCCTCAGTCCTCTTTTCTACTCCACAAGCTTTTGCTGACTTGTCAGGTTGCACATTTTTTACATGATCCCATCTGAGCTCACTTCCATGACTACTTGTGGGTCTGCTACAATCAAGCCCTTTGCCAAGGCCTCCTGATCTGCTTTCTTTGTCCTCCTTATACTGCCTGCCCAGCCTGTGCTCTTGGATATGTACTCAGCAGCTTTGAGGGAAGACACAACCTCCCCTTTCCTCTGGGATTTCACTAAACCTAGAGGGTGTATGTCTACTCTGCAGGAGAACTAAACAAACAGAAGTGTTTCTTGTGGTTTAATCCCAGCTGGCAACAAAGCTCCACACAGTTGCTGGCTCATTCTCGAAGACTCCCCCTACAGTGGGATGGGCAGAGAATCAGGAAGGTGAGCAAATGCACAGGTTAATAGGTAAAGCAAAAGCTATGCACACAAGAAAAACAAAATATCCCAAGGGCAGGTAGGTGTTCAGCCATTTCCAGGAAAGCAGGACTGTATCATGCATAACGGTGACTTGGGAAGACAAACATCATAGCTCCTAGCATCCCTTCTTTGTTCTTCCCCCAGTTTTTTGTGCTGAGCATGATGCCCCATGGTCTGGAATATCCCTCTGGCCAGTTGGAATCTGCTGTCCTGGCTGTGTTGCCTCCCAGCTCTTTTGGACCCACAGTCCACTCAGTGGTGGTGTGAGAATCTGAAAAGGCCTTGGCTCTGTGTAAGCACTCCTCAAAACATCTCTGCGATGTCAACACAGTCTCCAGCACAAATCCAGCTCCATAGTAACCACTGTGAAGAAAATTCCCTCCATCCCTGCCAAAAGCCAGCACAGTATTCCATTCTGTTAAAGAGAAAAGGTTCAGTGCTGCAAGTGTTTTAATTCAGACCTCTCACCACACCACTGTTTCTGGAATGGTCTTTCCATGCTGCAAAGTGGCTCAAAGTTATTTGCTGCTGTTTCCTCTGTGATAACCAATTGGTTTATGACCAATGCATTAAGGCAGATATATGGCATCCACATCAGCATCTATCTACTCAAAGGCTCAGAAACAAGCCAGCACGTTGCACAGCTACATCTCTCAAGGTGAAATCTCATCTTACAGCTGAGCTGAACTGGCAGCTTGCTGTGGCTGAAAAAGGGGATAATTAGAGCAGCAAAGGCCTCATCCTCTGTGGGCCAGCAGAGAACAAGTGATTTGAAGAGGTGTGAGCTATCAAGCTCATCTTGGTACAGTGCTAACTATGGGATGGTAATTAAATGTCAGCACTGTTAACTATTTAATTGCACACAAGAGAGATGAAGGGTCGCATATTTATTGTAAATAACATCTCATTTTCAGTCATGTTCTTCACAATTGAGTTGACTCTGGAAAAGAGCAATCATTTTTTCTGTTAGCCAGAAAGAGCAGAGCTCAGGAAACCAGGAGTACGTGCTGTCACACTGATGTGGAAAACAGATGAGTCAGGTTCTGGGAGTTCTGTACAGCACCAGACTGAACCATTTTCTTTTGGTTGTGTATGCAAATCCAATGTGATCAGGTTTCACCTTGGAGAATTATCTGATAGTAGCAGGCCTTTAAGCTGAGGTCCTCCAATTTGACTCCAGCCTCTGGAATCTATCTAATTATTCCATCTCTCATTGTCTCTCCTTGACTGTTGCAGAAGACTTCAAGCCATGTCTGAGAAGGTTCTCAAGCTCTGTTGCAGTGCATTGAGTGCACATTCCAACGCACTGACAGATTCCACTTTTATGGCTGAAAATGGACATATCCTCTCTCATGAAAAAACCAACTCGGCTGGGGAGTTCACATTTGTGTTTCAAAAATGTGCTGGTTATTGTTGTCACGGTAAGATTACTGTAATTTGAAAAGACTGGGGGAAAAACTTTGCTCAGTTTTTTTCAGTGTGGTTTATGCAGTGTGTTTGACAGCTCTCATGAATATCTAGTTATACCAGCTTCTTTTCAGTATCACTTATTTCATCATTTCTCCTGTTTCTGAGAGACTTTCTCACACAAAAAGAAGAAAGGTTTTAAAAACAGGAACATTTGATTGTGAAGCCACTAAACTTTTGAGGGGAATCACTGCAAAATAAGAGACAGCTACGCAGGTTGAAAGTGGTTTTGGTTGCTTTCAAACACGAAAGATTTCCAGCCTCTGTTATTCTTCATAGCAGGTTTTAAACCACAGTAGAACTTTTTATTGCCTTGATTTCCATGACAGCCTCTTGCAAAATTTAACTGATAAAGAGGTTTTTGCACTATAAAGAGACTGCTTGACTTTCTCAGACATATTTCTCAGACATTCTATTGATTCTTTATTTCTTACAGTAACAGTTTACCAGAGCATTTTGGTGCATCCTCCCCCTACACCCCCTGCAGGTGTTAAACTTAGAGATATAATGAACTGAAACAATGATCATACCACAGCCAATGACTAACTGTATCTTGGAATGAATGTAGTATATGAGTCACAGCCAGTCATAATCAAAAAGGCAGCACTGGAGGCTTGGAAGAGTCCAGATACAAGTTGTGTTCTGCATCTGTTTTCCCCTTCTATTGCCACAGAGTTCCTGTAACACTCGGCAAAGCTTGTCTGGAATGAAATGAAAGATAAATAGAAGTGCTTTGTACTGGGTTAGGAATTGCTAAGGTACTGACAGATTTTTCTATGGCATAGCTTTGCGACTTTGAAAACATAGCCACAACAGCACAGGATGGAGTGTAGGCTAAAAAACACCCCTGTGTTTTTGAGAAGTGAGGGTGAGAAGTAAGTAGTTAGACTACTTTAAATTTCGTTATAGAAACACATCAAATAGCTGACCTAAGTTCACATCACTCTGTTTCTTGAAACCTAGATCACAGCTTTTTCAGCACGGATGTATCTTTAAAAGGACACATTAAAAGACTTATACCTTTATTGCTAGTTTCACACTCACATTCTTTTATCCACACTTATCATTATTCCTTGAAAAGATTTCCTACTCTCATTTCATTCTAGTTAGGCTTTTTCCTTACCTTCAGAAATTCCTTTCTTCCTCATACTCAAATTGTTATTTTGTTCTTCTTTTAACACATTTCTGTCACCACTACCATGCCACTTGCAGTTCTTTTCTTGCCACTAATACTTTGTCACCCTTTCTTGCTGTTTCATGCAAGCTGAAATAGTAACCTCATGCACTTTGTCATTGGCTTTACAATATGAAGTGCTCATAGACTGGCTGGATTTTTAAGACTGCAAACTTCAACATGACTTTATGCGTTGCAGAGGGCTGAGGACACTGATAGCAGTCAATAGTGATCTCAAGGTTTCAGTCTTCCCATTCAGGGTAGAATATACCTTTGCAGTTGCCAGTTCCTAGTGTGTAATTTTTCTATGATCTTTCAATTCTCTTAAGCTTTCTCCAGTATCTTTTCAAGCAGTCTTTCAAGACAGCTGATTTTGAAGGCAATGAAAACATGCTAAAGCTCACTTTGGTAGAGATGTGTTTGATACAGTGTCCCCTTGAAAAAAAATAAGCTCAAATAATAAAAGGACAACTAACTACATGACGGATAAAGAACTGGGTTAAGGAGAGAAAGAAAAGGCAGTTAAATGGAGGTGCCAGTTTTAAGGTAGCTTGCTGATAATGTTTCTCAGCAGATGATTTTTGCCGTAATTCTGTTTCACTTTTTTACTAATGGCATTGGCTGTATCAGGAGTGTGTGAGGAAATTTGTTGAAAGCAGGAAGAACACAGTGTTATTAGTGTGAAGAGCTGATCTGTCACACAAGAAGAACCAGTTGACCTTGATGAGTAGAATGTTAGATGCGTGCTGAAATTCAGCAGCTAAAAATGTCATAATAATAAAAACAGGTAGTACAACAAATTTGTCTGGAAAGTAGAATACAGAACCATGCTTTAATCAGTATTAAAACCAGCTTTTCAATAAAACGGGTGCTTGTCTTGGTACTCAAATTGTTTATGAGAAGTGTTTTCTAATAAAATGCCTGCAATTCGATCCAGTGATTCAGTGATTTATCCTCATGTAAATAGGTTATGTCTCAATATAATATGACTGTGTAGAAAAAAAAATGATGGGTACACTTCTTAAATGAAGAAATTAGTTGTTGTTTAAATGATGTGTCAATCATGCAGTTTAGAGAACAAACACTGTTGGCCAAATCCACAGCTGGCCAAATCATCACTGAACTTAATAAGCTGTCACATAGTATACCGGTCTGGCTGTAAACTTTGAACTTTGCTACTTCTGAACTGTGCAAAGTGAGTAGGTCTTCCTCCTTGCAGAATGTGAGCTGGAATGGATGAGGGCAAAAGGGACTTATTGCACTGGATGTCAAAGTGCTTCCAGTTCTCAGTATAGAAACAGATACAGATTGTTTTAGATTTTGTTCTATGTACTGAACTTGGCCTTTTACTCCAGGCCACCTGAGAAGAAAAATAAACCAAGTACTCTTCACTTATGCTTAAGGAGCGTTTTCCTACTATTTAAAACAAAAATAGGTAATTGTCTGCAAACTGTACGTTGTGTGCCTTCTTTTTCATACATTGCAGAGAGCAGATAAGGAACTGCTGTGAAAACATACTTTTGAACTCACTTTTATATGGTTAAAATCTCAGTCATACCTTGTTTAGTGCTTACCTTTAGCATTGCAGTTTTCATCCCAGCATTGTCTTATTCAACACCAAGATAGGCAGCATAAGAAAATCCTCTATGCCTTTTCTCTTATAAATGATTGCACCTCTAACTACAAAATATATCAGCTGTGAGTTTTAAGTAGCATGTACCTCTAGAAGTGCACTCACAGTTAAAGAAAATCTGATTGCTTTGTAAGTTATGAAGTATGTTGTCAGTTTGGAAGACTGAACTTCCTTCCTTCCATGGTTTTGAAAGCAGACAAATTCAGACACGAACTCACTCTGCATTTGGACCACAGCAAAGTAAAATTGGTGTTATCATAAAGATGTGTTTGGAAGATTGTACTATGACAATCTAGATGTGTTCTAAGCAAACTTTTGCTTTAGTTAATGGTACAGAATTCTTTTTAAAGAATTTGGATGAGAAAAACAGGCTGCTTCGATTCAGATGTTTTCAGGGTAAAAGAAGTCAGAATGATTCCAGCACACAGTCCCAAAGGAGCAGCAAAGAAATAGTGAAATTGAGACAAATGTAAGTTTTACCATAATAGATTTTTTTTAGGCTATGATTTTTTGTATCTGGAGCAAGATTCCACCATAAACTAGAATACAAGGCAACAGAGACGGGTGCAGTGAAACATACTAGGGCAGAGAGAGCCAAAAGGCAATAAAACATTAGTGAAAAAGAATGTACTGGTTTTATTAAGTTAAGAAACTAAATGAAAGCAGTAGCATTCAAGGAAGTTATGTCTGCAGGCGAACTTGAACAGTAACTAGGTTGCTCTGTAAATCAACTTTACTTTTATTCACCTCATAGTCTATTATTCCAGCACAATGTCACTGACTTCAGTTTTTCACTATTGATAAAACTGAACAACCATAAGGAATCGCATCTCATTACTGATAATGGATTTCTTGCAGCTTTCAGTGAACCACTTGGACATATCCATTGTCACCAGATAAACTACAGAGGCAGGACTTAACCAGTCAAATACTGAAAATGTTATTCCAGTAAAAAGAGATTTATTGCATGGACTTCTCATGGAAGGTCTTGCCTGTCCTTACCACACTCCCTTGGCGTATACACAACCACTTGAGGTGTCGTGTGTGCTTAGTTAAATTAGAGAAATCTTCAGAGCATTACCAAAAATATTTTAACGTTGAGTCTTTTTCACTGCTGCTACTGAGGATTGTCACAAAAAGATTTTTAGTAGAGATCATGCCCCAGTAGCTTCAGTAGCCTATTATCCAACTCTACCTGAGGGCAGATCTAGATATTAGGAAGCACCCTCAGCCTTTTTTCTGAGCTGCCCCATCTGCTGTGGTAAAAACTAACCCAGTCACAGAAAACAACACGCTAAGGAAATGTTAAGGAAAATGTTAATGGAGATAAAGTCTGGTTTCATACAACAAATTTTCCATGACTTTATTTCTTTCACAGTATCTTGCTCTAGTCTTCAGAAGGGGGGACACAGTTTCTTCTGAGCTTCATGCAACACTGAAGACTAAAATTATCTGGACAGAATACACACATTGGATCAGCTTGACACATTTAGCCTGTGATCTCTGAAGAAAAAAACCCTTGCCACTAGATCTTGCTCAGAAGAGCCACGCTAATACTGCAGGAAATAAGTTTAGGAGCAGTGTAGCTAAAAACTTCTCATCAAATGTAGGCTGCTTTTTATTGGGAGCAGGTTGGGGGAAGAGGTTTCAGGTGTGAAATTAGATTTTAATGGAACATCTTTTTCTACATTCTTTTAAGGGCAATATCATTGGTTAACCAAGACACCAAGAGGTTAAAATCCAAATACCTTAGGGTAACCCCCCCCCACACTTTTTAGCACTGGATGTTTTAAAAAATATTTCCAGCAAAATGAATTTTTAAAAGTAATTTTTTCCAGTAGGATTCCCCTTTGTCTCCCCATTATTCATCAACATTCTGTGGTGTATCCACACTCCTTTACTTTTCGAGCAACTGTCTTCAAAAATGTAGACTGTCTCTGATGCTACCATTATTGATCTGCATGAACTTGAGCAGGTTCCTTTTGAGATAGTTCTTTACCTAGAGAATAGGGACAGATCTTTTACCACCAGTGTGCCTGTTGTGAGGTTAATGATCCAAAGTTTAATATTGTTCATGAAGTATTTAAATTTTTTCCAGTGGGTAGCACTGAGGTAACCATTTAGAATCCCTCATTATCACACCAAACACATTATAGATGGGTGTTCCATCACTGCCAACAATGACTGCATCTGTTGCTTTAAAATATCACAAAGGAGATATTTTTATTTTCTGACCAATAGGAATGAAGTAACTCATGTCCATGTAGTTTAGTTCTATCTGTCCATAATAGGAATGAACACATGCATGTTACATATTATTCAGAGACATCCAAAGTTTAATTTGGATCTCATGGACCTATCTGACTTCCTCCTCCTGTACAGACACAGTTTAAGTTTCTGGAACTGCTCCTCAAATCCTTAGTTCCATTATCAAATCCCTGGATTGCTATACCGTGTCTGGAAGAGCACAAGCTCTGAAAATGCAAATGAGCAGTGTGCGGGAAACATTAACTCCTGTAGCTAAACTGCATTAAAATGAAGTCAACTACACTAATAGACAAAAAATTTTGACTGCCATTGCCCTTGGTACAAAAGCCTTTCCCATCTTGATACTGGCCATGCCCCTTAGAATGAAATTTTAGAAGCTGCTCCCCTCTATCATCACATTAGAGACCTTCCACTTCTCCTCCAAAAGACACAAGAGATCCCTGCCCTATTTCAAAGTGCCTGCAGCCTCTCTCCAGCAGAAACTACATGTCCAAAAGCTTCATGCTCCCAAACACTTTCCCAGGCATATTTTTAGTGTGTCAAAAGGCTCAGTTTCTCAGTTGATGTGGATTTGGAGGTCTCAGTAAAAAGGCTATTTGTGACAAATTCTACGTTCCCAGCTAAGGGTCACTGCATAGTTGCCTACATGGAAGTCACAGGGAAAATACCTGGCAGCCTTGTGAGCACTAAGAAAAGAAGAGCAGGAGTGGGTATTGGGAAAGCACATCTTAATTGTGCTTCATAATTTTTCGCACTTAATAAAAGCCACAGAATTATTTATAGCTTTTATAGAAAGAAAAGAGCTGTGCACATTTCCCATTCTTACGTCCCAATGGCCGATTGGTCCCAGTTAGACTCACCTGCTAATGTCATGACCATGGTGATGGTGAGCAGCACAAAAACATGCACGGTCTTCCCAGCAATCTTCATGTTGGTTCCTGCTTTCATGGCTCAGGCAGCTCCGTCACTCCATCCATCCCTCCACCAACTTAACTGTGGTCATGGGGAGCATTTCTTGCCTGCCAGTACATCCTCAGCAGCCAGTGTCAGTGTTTCTTTTCCTGCTTTCCCATGCCTCTCCTCTAGCTGTGCATGCTCCTGATCGACTGGTTCCTCAAAGCTGGAGAGGTTCCTCCTTCTGACTTTTCAGAGCACTTTTCAGAGCTTCCTGTGCTGAGAACCCAGGCAAACACCGAGGAAACAGGCTGAGCAATTCTGCCTTCCGTTCATTGGCTCTCCTCAGGAGGCTGATGAGTGAAGATAAACCCTGCAGCAGAGTTCAGAGAGAGTAAAACCAGAGGAGATTATTCAATGCTGAGTTTAATATCAAAAAGGAAATCTTAGTCTTGGGAAACTAGAGAAAAACTTCATGTTTCTCTCTATTTTTACTTCTGCTACTTCTTTATCACGTCTTTGGCACAACCTCCAAGTAAACTCTTCCGCATGTCTTTCTCAAAAAAAAGAAAGCAGTCTTAAATTTTCTCTGTAAGTCACATTTTCAAATATTTCTCTCTTAGTACCCACTTAGCACATGGAATTCTACACTTCTAATATATATACACAGCCTCATGTGAACTTTTAAGTTCAGGCCTTGTGAAGTCTCAAGTAAGTTGTAGATGTACCCTTACTCCATCCCCAACCCCCCCCCCCCCCCCCCCNTTACTCCACCCTCCACCCCCACCAGCTAAAATATTACAAATCCAAACCTCATTTATTGCAGAATCTGAAAAAAAATTGTGAATATGGGACAGTTTCCAGAAAAATTGCAGAATGTCTCATTCTGGAGGATTGAAACGAGGAAACAGTAAATATTTCCAAAATGAAACACTGACACTTCACATTTAAATGATGCTTTTGTTTAGCAACTGATCTAATTTGAAGGGGGCAGAAATCTGTACAAAAGCCAAAATATTGAGCTTCTTTTTTTTTTTTGCACAGCTGAAATTACATTTTTCTCTGGATGACAAAAACAAAAAAAAATTCACTATGATGTGCCCTTAATCTAGTGCAGGCTTCCCATGGGGTCTCAGCCTCCTCTCAGACATCCACCTGCTCCAGTTCGGGGCTGCTCCATGGGCTGCAGGTGGATNGCACAGCTGAAATTACATTTTTCTCTGGATGACAAAAACAAAAAAAAATTCACTATGATGTGCCCTTAATCTAGTGCAGGCTTCCCATGGGGTCTCAGCCTCCTCTCAGACATCCACCTGCTCCAGTTCGGGGCTGCTCCATGGGCTGCAGGTGGATCTCTGCCCCATGGGCTGCGGGGGCACAGCTGCCTCATCTCGGTCTGCACCGGGGGCTGCAGGGGAATCGCCGCTCCGGCGCCTGGAGCACCTCCTGCCCCTCCTTCTCTGACCTCGGTGTCTGCAGGGCTGTTTCTTTCACACATTCTCACTCCTTTTGCCAGGTGAAGTTGCTTGGGCGTTGCCCCGCACTGCTTAAATATGTTATCCCAGAGGATGGGCTTTCCAGTGAACAGCAGTGAAGTTTGTATGCTGAAATTTCACCAGGTGACACCACGAATTTTATGGGTACTAGAAGCTGTAAAGAAGTGAAGTACTCTTTGTGCACAGTGACTTGTTTTCAAAGTTTAATAAGGTTCTTTCCTTTTACAATTTTTTTCACCAAGTGCCATGACTTTTGTACCAGCAAAGAGCTGGAGGTACTTCATGGAGAAGAGAGGAGCCAGCCCGTGGGTGTGATGAGAGTAAAGAGATGGGATGTATAAAGCAGCATAAATGCTGCTACCATGGGGAAGATGCTGAGCAGTGTGGGAACACAAATAGGACAGACAGGAGTTTTGTGTAGATGAGAAGGATTTGGGTAAAGCACTTGTGTGTATTTTGTTAGTCCTGTACGGGGTGAATCAAGACCTGCAGAATCCTGTGGCTCACTCTGCTACTGGCAACATAGTAATTTTCCTGAAAATTTCCACAGGAAAATACTGTCTTTAAATAAGAAACTGGGGTGTCCCTTGAGGAAAAGCCACCTCAAAAATACAAGGTTAAATCAGTATTTTAACAAAACTGATGATTTTCATTTAGCTTTGTCTTAAACTGCTTTTCTCTTTTCCTTGTTTATGAATAAAAAAATGGAAACAACAATTATTTTGCATAAGGACAGGTAACACAGTCTTGCAATCAGAATGAAGAAGAGACTTGCCCTTGTTCAGAGGGAAAGGGTGAAGCTGTTTCAGAATAAAAAGTCTGTGTTAAATATTTGTCACCAGAAATTGAATGTCGCCCACATCTTTCACTGAAAAATATGTTTGGGGGTTGTTTTTTTTCACAATACTCCTGTGTGGGTTGTTTTAAAATAATAATGTATCAGTTTCTCCACTTCCTCACTGATACAATAATTTTAGACTCTGGGTTCCCTCTCCTTTCCTAAGCCACAGCATTTCTCCAGCACAGTTCTGCGGTCAGTGGTAGAGAAAAGGCCTCAGCTATTAAGAGCTACAAGTCAGAATAATTAGCAGTGAGGACAGAGAAATAAGAGGAAAAGACAGAAAACAGATAAAAGTTGGCAGGAAATGAACTGCTCAGGCACTAGGACTGCACACTGTGTTCTGATGACTGCAGTCTGATGTTCTGGTTTTGCTTGATCAGACTGGTGTTCCAAAATGGTCTGCATTGATGTTCATTGGAACCGAGGAGTGTGAATTAAAGTCCTATATAAATAAGTAAAAGAAAGACTGATAATGATCATATAAAGAAAATAATGCAAAACACAAATTCAGATGGATGATCTTGGTCCGAGGAACATCTCATTGACTACTGCTTTTTGTGGGAGGGTGTTTTGTATATTTTTATCCACTTGATTTTTAAAATACAGTGTAGGGTTTTGACACTCCACTGTTCTGAGGTTTTCAATGTGCTATTCACAGTAACACTGGTTTGTTTTCTGAGAATTTACCACTGACTGTGGAATTAGTAATGCATGTGAATAGATATCATCTCTGTATTTTGGACAAGGGCATGGAGAGGAAGAAGATATGTTTATGTAACTAAAGATAAGAAGATAAGTTCTCTCTGGAGAGACAAATAGGCAAAACGTAAGCAGTGTCACACCTCAAATGTAAAAGAAGTGATTCTCAAATCTGATGCAAAGACAAGAGGGTATTAAGATGTAGAAAATGTGCAGACTTGTAGCATACTGGATACAAGATTGCTGTATAAACCAAAAAAATAAGAGATGCAATGGGATAGAGAAGATTTTGGAAGAGAGCAAACTCTCTTCTAAATAAGAAAAGTCCAACTTTAAGTTGTCATCATGGAAGATCTTTACTATAGAAATTAATTCAGAACCAGAAATTAGCTAGATACTTTAGGTAGGGAAGAATCATTTAAGATGTCATTAAGATACTTTGGAAGCAACTTTCTGGTTGAGGGCAGCAGAATTTGGGAAGTGAGACATGATAAGTCTGTAGAAGGTCATGACAGGAAACAGAAGTTTACCACAAGGAGTGATGAATAATCACAGCAGACTTTTCTCCAAGTTACATATTGAGAGCCTGGATCCCATGACATAGAATTCATAGGAACCTAGAATTGTTTGGGTTGGAAAGGACCTTTAAAGATCATCTCTTTCCAACCCTCCTGTCATAGGCAGGGACATCTTTCCCTAGATCAAGTTACTCAAAGCCCCATCCAACCTGGCCTTGGAACACTTCAAGGGATGGGGCATCCACAACTTCTCTGGGCAACCTCTTTCAGTGTCTCACCACCCTCACAGAACAGAATCTCTTCTTTATATCAAACCTAAGCCTACCCTCTTTCAGTTTAAAGCCATTCCCCCCTGTCCTGTTACTACCTGTCCTTGAAAGGTCCCTCTCCAGCAGGTTGCCATTATGAAGGCTGCTCTAAAGTCTCCCTTCTCTTCTCGGGACTGAACAACCACAACTCTCTCAGTCTGCCTTTACAGTACAGGTGTTCTAACCCTCTGATCATCTTGGTGGCCCTCCTCTGGGTTCTCTCCATCAGGTTCACATCCTTCAAACGTTATGGGCTCCAGATCTGGATGCAGAACTCCAGGTGGGGTCTCACCAGAGCAGGGCAGAGGGTGAGAATCACCTTGGTTGCCCTGCTGGCCACACTGCTTTGGCTGCAGCCCAGAAAGCTAAGCACATCCTGGCTGTGCGCAAAAGGATGTTTGACCTTCTGGGCTGCAAGAGGATGTTGCTTCTCATCCACCAACACCCCCAAGTCTTTCTTCTCAGGCCTGCTATTGATTTATTCTCCACCCAGCCTGTGTTTGTGCTTGGGACTGCCCTGGCCCAGGTGCAGGACCTTGTGCTTGGCCTTGTTGAACTTCATGAGGTTTGTGCAGAGCCAGCCCTCAGGGCTGTCCAGTCCCTCTGGATGGCATCCCTTCCCTCCAGGGTGTTGACTGCACCTCACAGCTTGGTGCTGTGGGTAAACTCACTGAGGGTGTGCTCAGTCCCACTGTCCATGTGTCCAGCCATCAAAAGTGTTAAACTGCCCCTGCCCCTGTCCCAGCGCCAGCCCCTGAGGAATGGCACTCATTGCTGGTCTCCACTGGGACATTGAGCCAGTGGCTGCACTGAGTGTGACCACCCAGCCAAATCCTTGTCCACTGTGGTGTGGTCTGGGCCTGTCCCCTTTAGAGACGAGGATGTTGTGTGGGACAGTGTCATGTGCTTTGTTTGTACAAGGCCAGGTAGATGACATCAGCTACTCTTCCCTCATCCACCAGTGCCCTCACCCATCATGGAAGGCGCAATCTGCCAGTGAAGCCATGCTGGCTGTCGCAAATCACCTCCTTACTTTCCATGTGCCTTGGTGTAATTTCCAGGAGGATCTGCTCCATGATCTTGCCAGGCACAGACGATGAGACTGCGCCTGTAATGTCCCTGGGTCTTCATTATTTTCCTTTTTAAAAGATGGGAAGGGGTATGTTTCCCCTTTTCCAGTCAGTGGGAACTTTACCAGATTGCCACATCTGATCCTGAGAAAGGACAGAGTGGGACAGAGGATGACCTAGACAAAGAAATAATGCATGTAGAGGAATGAAAGTGTCAGGATTTGCTGGCTGCATTAATTAGAAACAAGTGTGCATTTAATGTAAAGGAAGAAAAGTGGAGAGACTGCGATAGCTGAAGCTGAGGATGAAGGATAGTTGAGGATGAAGACATTGCCAGCAAGTGCAATTAAAGATATGCTTTGAGTAAGTGCCCATTTCCACACAGCAGCAAAGAAACTCAACCATTGTTTAAGGTGCTATGAAGACTCTTCACAGCCTTGCTGAAGAGTGAGCTTTCCCTGTCTTCTGAGTTCTAAGAGCACAGATCTAGGCTCTGCCTGTGGTTTTCAGTGTGGGTTATTGCAGTGCCATTTTATGTTAATTATCATAAATGTCATCAGATATTATTTGGCAGTCTCTGTGATCTGCTCTGTTTGAAGTGGTTTTACTCAGCTTAAAAGTCCTTGCTGACAGCAGATTCCATGTTAATAACTAATTCAACAAGAAGTGCAGGAACTGTAAAGCTGGTTTATAACTTTTAACCAAGTGCAGACAGAAATTAAATTTGTTCCAGGAACTTAGTTTCCAGTGACAACACGAATATCAGAGTGTTGGAACCCCATCTGGTACAAACTTAAGCTGGCCCAGTTTTGTTGACTTCTCATGAAGATACCATGACTTTCTCCATGTGAGAATTCTCCCTGCTGTCTCTTTCTATGTCAGCTGAGAATCCTAAAGATTCAGATAGCTCAATAGTCTACAATTACAAAAAAATGAGTAAATCTCTGAAGTTGGAAATGGTTCAGGGAAAGGATCATGATTCTCTGTGTACTGACAGATCTGTTTCAGTCACAAAGTGCTCACCCCAACATTGATTTTGTCTGGCAATTTGGCAAGAAGGTAAAATTAAGGCTGGATTACAGTATGCAACAGCCTTGTTCAATGTATAGGGCATTAAAACCAACTTAATTATTTCAGAGATTGCAGTGTCTGTCACACTTGTCTGTGAATTTCCTGCCTTTTGATGACCTGTCTTAGAACCCAGAGCTTGTTACAATGGTGGAAAAAGAATTTCAGAAGTTTTATTTGCATATTCTGTAACAAATACTTTAATTTTGCATATGGAGGTATGTGAAAGAGAAAATGAAAGTATCCATAGCATCATTTTTTTGTGTAGGCAGATGCAAAACTTCTCTGTCTACTTAGCTGATGCACTTTGATGTTCTTCCAGCTATTCCACTTCTTGACTCTAACAAGAGTTCATCCAGTCTACCCGGAACATGATTGACAGGTCTGCCTCAGATTTGATTGTCTGAATGTTTGCAATTGCAGGCTCTGTAACCTGAGTTTGTGTTCACCACGCAATGAAGGCCAGTGTGCAGTGGTCCTTTCCTAGCTCACGGATCCCACCACATGGCAAGTCCCCTAGTAGAATGGCATAATGCAGCAGGTTGGCTATGAAGATATAATTTATAACCTTTGTGGCAGCAAACTGGCAGAATATGCTTATAAAGCCTCTTCCTGGTTGTTCTGTGGTTGGGTGTTGTTTATTCCTAGAAACACCCACGCACCTGAAAGTCCTGATGAGAATAAATTTTCTTTCACACAACTCCTACTGAAGGGTAGGTAAGGCTGAGGTGAAGCCCACATTCCCAGAGTCCTTCTGCGTTCAGGGAAGCTTACATTAAATAACAAGACCGAAACCGGGGGACCTGACCTTGAATTCAGAGCTGTTGTGAACCCTTTATACACTTGTATAGGTAAATAAAATGTTACTCATGTTTCAAAGTACTGCTGGGGTTGAGTGTAGGTGATAAAAGTACTGAAGAATTCCCTGCAGCCTAGTCTGAAATTCTGCTTCCCATCACTTCTGGGAGTCCTGTCCTAACAGCTTCTGCAGGCCACGTCCGTGCTGTGCAGAGCTCCCTGGGCTGGCTTTGAGCTGGCTTCAGAGAAGTTGTGCACTGAAGTCAGCACAGCACTGCACCCAGCTGGGCACAGCAATCTGTGCTGCCTGGTGGGGATGAAAGAGTCCACCCAGCGCAATGCAATGGCCTGTCAGCTTGCTTGGAGCCAGTTCTGGGTCACTGACACACGCCAAAGCCTCACAGCTCCCGCTGGGGTGAAACGTTGTGGCTCTCTTGAAATCAGCAATAAGAGCCTTAAAATGCATGGTGTTCACCAGTCCATGCTCCTGAGCAGGTCACAAAGCCCAGGAGCTTTATTTTGTGACACATTGTGGTTATGTTCTGGCCTACCTCCCAGCAAGGCTCCCCCTGAGCACAGCTCCACATTGTGCAAGGAAGACTGGGCTTACTTGCAAAAGTGCTCTGAGAGCAGATGACTGAAAAGTGAGGAGGAAGTGGCTCAGACGACCGGATGAACTGACACGTTTCATGAGAGGAAAGGGGCAGGAATGTCCAGATGAAGCCTAACTCCCCTCTCTTCTGGATGCCCAAAGTACTGGGTCTGCCCCTCTTTTTGTTGGTCGGGAGGTTGCAAAGAAATGAGGAATTTTTAAGGCTCTGCTTGAAAAACAGAAGATGTTTCACTTTTCTGATTCCTTAGATACTTGACTTAAGGAATGAACAGGATATCTCCACTTGACAACAAAGAGTGAGGCTATTTTTTTTCCAATGGAGGTGCTCCCTAGCAATCCCCCACAGTAGGCAAGCTAAGGATATGAAGGAGGAAGTTTTGCAGTTGAAAACCCTTTGCAGCACTCCAGTGATGTGGCCTGGAAGTCTGCTAGCTCAGCTAGTTTGGGACTAACCTTGGCACTGTTCTGAATGCTGTGCTGTGTCTATTATCCCCACTGTGGCTGCACAGAATACTAAGGCTGTGTGTGATCAATCCTCCATTATTTCAAGAACCCGGACTAAGAAAACATGAGAAATCTGTGGGGAATTTTTTTCTGACTTAAGCCATTGGAAGTTAGTGGAAGGAAACTGGCAGATGGAGATGTTTGCAGGGTGTAGAGGTATTAATTTCATTTTCTGCAACAGATGCTACATGTGTAAACAGAAGCAGGAGATTTTTCTGCCCGATTTTGCAGGTTTGGACAGTTATTTCTGTCTTATTTTGCAGTAAGGGTGAGAGCAGGTGATTCTAGTAGAATTTCTATTTCTATTTCTATTTCTCTTGAAGAAATTCAAGTCCAGCATCAGATCATTCAAAGGTGCAAGACATTTTCTAATCTTCAGGAGTTAGGTATTGGTTTAAAAGACAGTACATAAAGCTTAGTATCTGTTTCAGTACTGTGCCTGCATTGTTCTAATTTCTCATGTTTACCAGAATTCTTGATTTATGTTTTATGCAGGCGTGGTTTCTTTCTTATTTCAACAATATCTGGTGATAAGGATGTACACAGCTCATTTATGTGCTAATGTAAAATTACTTCCTTTTCCTGCCTTGAATTAGTATGAGATGAGTTGAGACTAGTACATCACAGCTGTGTTAGGCATAAAATAGTTCAGTTAAAGTTGATTTAATTCAGAGGTGTAAATCCAGAAGAATCTCTGGTGTAACTCCAGAAAGGTCAGTTTATTCATCAAGCCTTGATTTTTCCTGATAGTCTCAATTATTTCAATGTGCAGGATGGAATTTCCTGATTTCATGGTGCTGTTCTTGATACTTTCTGAGGAAGGTAGACTTGATCTGGGGTGTTCAGGATAGTCCAGAGGTAAAGATCTCTCTTCCAGTTTTTCTACTGGCTCATTCTGTCACCTTTACTTTTTATAAGTGAATTGTAAACATTGCTTTTATCTCAGAGAAGCTCCACACATACAATGCCTGTGCTATGATGGGGATGCATAAATCAGAAATTGAGAACCCATGGGCTTCTCCCACATAAGCAGACTTGCTAACCTAACAGTTCTTTTTTTTCTGATACCACTATGTAACAAGCAATCAGCCCTGCTTGCTAGAGCAGAACAAATGAGGCCTATCTGGCACAGACTGGTGGCATATGTCATTTATATGATCTGGAAAATAGAGCCTGGATATCCCTGAAAGTTGAAAAATAATTTTGCAGCTTGCTGTCCACTATTTATATCATTGCCAAAGAAATGCATTGGCTTGGGGGGTTTTGCTCTGTAACAGCAATGGCTGAAACATGAGATCTCAGAACCATATGGCCCTATCTGGGGCAAAACTCCAAATATCACTTAATTTGGGAACTTGGCAATGCTGACAACACTTCGGGTGAAGAAAAGAACATGATGGTACAACGCTGGTAGTGCCATCAGCGTTGGGGCTTTATGTTTTGATCAGGTCAGAATTTTTAAACTAGATACTGGTGAATACGAGTGATGACATTTGACATTTTCAACACCCTAGCACTTGGGCAAGCTTCTCTGAATAGTAAGAAGAAAAAGCCAGTGAGTCAGAAGCTCAAAAATTGTAATTTGGGGATGTGCTTCCTCATGCTGCTCTCTTCTTTCTTTAGAAACTGCTGTAGCTACTCTTTGAGATAAAAAATGCTGAAAGTGGAATGAAACAGCACTAAAATCCAGGAAATGCTGCAACATGAATTTTGATGAGACAAAAATGTGGTACGGAGCAGCATTTTAAGCTTCCAACTTTGGGCTGCCTTTCCGAACCCTGTGCCCTTTGATTGTAATGGGAACTTACAACTTGAGCCCTGCAAAAAGGAGCTGTTTACCCTGATAAGCTAAAAACACCAACAATAGCTCACTAATGAGTTTTGCATGGCTTTCAGTGAGTATGCAGCAAGAGTACAGCAACTTTGTTTTCTCCCCAGATCACCTTTTCAATATATTATTGTGATCCAAATAACATCTGAACAGAGAATTAAATCTTCTGTGATTAAATATTCTGCTTGCTTTCAGGATAGGTTGGGATACATACATTTACTTCATTACCTAGACCAGCTCAAGCTTCCCAACCTTTCCCTGCCAAGACTTGGTTCAGTAATACCATCTAGAAGACAGAATGACTGTATATGAAATGGCATATATAGTTAATGCCTTCCAATCACAGAGGGTTTTTTGGCACATATTAGTATTTGATTTCTATGAGAATCAAAGATCTAAATTTGAGTCCAGAAGGATCAGAACAAACAGAACCAAAGTCACTGGAGAACACTTGCAACATGGAATTCAGCCCAGGTTCCGTACACTACAGGTACATCAAATATTTTCACAGGTACTGTCTTGAGTAAAAAAAAATTATCTGAGAACTCAAATCATGCAACTGTCTTAAAAATACCTGGCTCAGGCAGCTGAAATAACTAATATTTGTCGCATTGAACTTTTAACCTGATGAAGTTGACCACCCATGCAATCTATGAGAAGGAATCTGTAAATTTAGCAGCTGCCTTTTCTCCTTGCTTGATATATCTGCTGAGAAATGTCTTATGAGCTCCTGTTTCACCAGAAATACTGAAAGACCAGAAATTACTTTAAAAGTAACATCTCATCTTTGTTGCAGAGTTCTCCCATTGTATCTATTTACATCCCACCCTATTTTTCAGCTATTGTAGCAGCAGGATCTGAGAGATGGGTCTTTTGCTTCGTCTAGAGGAGAAAGCAGACCCTTTTCCTCTGTTCTAGCCCCTAGGTTTTGCTAGAAGTCACTGAGATCCAAAATGTCTCTTTCACAGCTGTTTCAAAACATGTCTGATAATCCTTAATTTCCTCATTGTTCAGTGCATAAGACCAGGCAGTTGGGATAACACACATTTGACTTGTGGGTGATCTTAGCAGATTAAAAAACCCACTCCAGTTACCTTTTCATCACCACCTTGTGGTCATACCAGATGATGCTGTCCTGTTTCAAATATACATTGAAATGAAATTGGAATGAAATACTTTATTCAGCTCAGAGCCCACGATTTTATTTGTTCAAAAGAGTGGAATTTGGTGAAGGTGGTGTGGTGTTAAAATATTTTTGAAGGTCTACTTTTTGTGAAATTCTCTCTTTTTAGGAGAAAGAATGTTCCACTGTATGATTTTTACCTAATGTAATTGCTTGAATAGGTATGGCATAATAATTGGTCATCATTATATGCAGGTTTGTCTTAAAATATTTTAAATTGAGAAGTTCTATTAGATTTTTTTTCTTTAATCCATACTGACATTCACCTCCATTTAGACTCCTGTGAAGATTCATCTTTTTTAAGTAAGGTAAGTTTATTCTTTTGTACATCTGAGAATAAGAAAAGTGGCAAAATAGAATTTAATGAGAATTTTTTTCACATTAAGTCTAAAGACTTAAGAATTTAAGCATTGTAAGAATTCATGCTTCAACCCCATGGCATTAGACCTGAAACAAGCAGAACAGAATCAGGGGAACCTTGTCTCTGGTGCACTTGATAGTTGTAATTTAAATCACTGTTTTCAAATAAAACACTGAATTTGTAGTTGCTTTTCAATTCAGTGTACATAAATGGGTCATAACACAGGCACAGTTTTTAGTATGAAAAGTACATATAGGAAGGAGTTTCATAATTCAATATTTTTCCTGGTGTAATGGGCTGAGACTTACTGGTTTAGATGGTTGGTTGTGCTTGCCCTGTCTCTTAACATGTTGTGTTTAGATGACATTATCGGGCAACACATGAAATGAATAAACTCTATTTGATTCAATGTAAGATAACTGATGTAAAGATATTAAGCAAATCACTTAATAGGAAAAAGTTCATATGCATGAGTTGAAATACCAGATGCAGTAAAAATAAGCAAGGGCCAACAAGCCTGCTGATAGAAAGACAGATAGCAGTAAGAGAAGATTTGGCAGGCACTATTATTTTTGTATTGTTACACCAGGTGCATTGTGAGCATTTGCAATCTTATCCTCAGGATTTGACACCGGACATTTCCAAATCTCTGAGATTGTCCCAGCCAGATCTTTTGCACTGTTGGTCAGGCTAGAACTTGTAGATTTTTAAATCCTTTTGCACAGAGATAAGTAGGGCTCTCTCCAAGCTGATTATTATCCAAGGAATAATCCAACTGAAGCAAAATCCAAATTTGATTGTGAATAAAAGACTGGATGCCGACAAAGTCTATATGAAGCCCTAGCATTACGTGCACTTTAAATGCAGCCCTCTGGACCAAGGATGTCCTGCTCAGCAGTAGCCACGAGTGACATACAACCCATTTTATGATCCTACAAATAGCAATTAGTACTTAAAAAACCCCTCAAACTCAAATTTGTTATTAGCTCCCTTTTATAGCAGATATTCCTGTAGTTGAAATTCTGACCTTTTACTCTGTTGTAAACAGGAACTAAATCTGACTCCAGTAGTGTTACTGTGTTTGCAATCTCATTACTGAGAGAAATCCAGATGAAGGCAGATATATTGATGTCTGCAAACCTTGATAGATACCTCATAGCCTTATGGCTGTTTTGCCAAGCTGGGCACCATAAAAACCATTTTTAATGGTAGCTAAAATCTTCACTGATAATGCAATAAAGGATGGTGGTTGCATTCTTATGTCATTAGTTCTTCAGCAATTCTTTTTAATTATAAAGAAAAAGTATCTAGGTCACTGATAACATTAGGACAAAAGTTTCCATTGGCTCTTAGAATTACGTGTCTGAATGAGATTTCAAGGCTGCCATGCAGTGGTGCTGTGAGCAGAAGTCATTGAGGAGTGGTGACAACATTTCCTTTTAAGTAACATATTCAGAAAATCTTGTCATATTTTCAGCACTGAACCAAAAAGGCATTATGAAGGGATGCAGCCCTTAGAACTACTTTTTAAGCACTTGCAGAAAAACTGTGTGTATACTCCATCTCCTCGGTGGTATTTATTTGGTATTTAGTTTTCAGAAGTTTAATATTTAGTTCATAACATACGTTGGAAGTTTTTCAAGTTTGATACTCCTTTCCCATAGGTTTTTACTCTTCCCTACAATCTGTTGTCCTAATGCCAGATGAAGACAGCTAAATTCCAGAGGACTTAGATGTCTGGTCAACTCTGTCATATCATCCAATTATCCTGGAGCACGTTACTCTTTGGAAGAGCAGTTCCAAAGAACAGTCTGACTTGCTCATTGCACTTGTGCTCCTCTCACAAGGCACAAGCAGCTTTTGCACTTCGTATTCAGGCTTGATCTTGTCTCTGCCTCACATGGGTCTTCCATACAGCCTGGCTTGTGCCAGATTCCTGTTGTGCAGTGCATCTTCAGCAACCAGAGTCATGGCTCTGTCTTCACTTCTGTGCCATGACACCCCATTATTCTGGTGGATAATTAGGTCCTTGAAGCTGGGGAGCTTCTACCCCATGTCATTTTGCAGAGCTGGGCTTCCTGTACCTTCTTTGCCTTGCCTCTGTTATGGGGCTGATTTGTGGCTGATAAACCCCACAGCAAAGCTCAAATGGGGTAGGAGTTTCTTCTTGTCTGTGTTTCATATCAGAGAGAGTTTTCTTATTCTGAGCTAGTGGAAAAAACATGTTCTTTCTTTAGCACTGAAAAGGTGAAAATTACACAGCCTCTCCCCAGTCCTTCTACAAAATGGTAACAATATACACTTTCTTACCTTTGTGGTGTTGATGATTTTGCAGTGAAGTGGTGCTCAGGCATTAGCAAGAGTGGAGATCTGAGCCAATGTCCTGAAAACTGAAGGCCTCCCAGGTACTTCAAGGGAACACAAGGAATGGAGCAGAAGTCATGGACACCTGGCACATCCTCTTCAGGATTGGGAACTGGTACCAATCCTCTTTCATATGCCTGTTCTAGTGCATAATGTCCATCTCTGGAAAATTCAGCATAATCAAAATTAAAATCACATAGCCTGGGGGAGCTTGGAGCACTTGTCAGGTCTATCTGTCCATTGGATACTTGCCTAAGTGAGAAGCTGTGCTGGAAAGAGCCCTCTATTATTGTAATTTGCTCCTGCCCCTTCTGGCAATTATAGGCAAGCCTGACAGGTTATCCTAGGTTTCTGTCCTTTGCTCCCCATCTCTAAAATACCAAAACAATCACCTGACTTATCTCAGTGGTAGAGAGTTACTTGCTTAGATTTATGATCAGCACTCCAATTTATAATAACCAAGCACCGTTTTTGTAGCAGCAAGACCGCTTTCACTCTGTGGACGTGATCTTCATGTTCATTTCAAATATCTGTTCAGGGCAGTACCTGAAGCTTTCTGCTACAGGTTTCTTTGTGGCTTTCAGTCACGCAGTTGCATTACCACAAAGAGCTAATAGCAACCCCAATCTAGTTTTGTGAAGTGCTTACTGTACTGCTTCTCAGTGCAAAAGGAAAATGTTCTCTTTGCTCTGATGGCTGATTTACACACCACACCATTTTTTTTTTTCAAGAAGCTTTCAAAAAAACACTTTTTTAAAACCAGAGTTTACACTGCTTAGAAACTCTACTGCCTACACAGGCACACATATAAGCCTGCAGGTCTAGGTGGTACCTCTTAGTATGTTTATAATTTCTCAAATACTTAATAAAACAAGGATGGGGCTGTGCAGGAACTTCTTTTAAATAACAGTTAAACTACTGACTGTATTAGGTGGAAATCTTACTTTTGCCTGTGTTCTTCAGATATACTACTGATGAGAGAGTGGCTTGAGGGAAAAAGCATAAGAAATGTCTGGGGCACAGGGAATGTCAAAACTTCCAAAATCAGACTGTAACAGGTTTGTCTCTGCCTCTTGCTGTATCTAGTCATTCATGTGGTCATAAGAAAACAGCTTGGTGTGTCCAGGCATGGAAAAAAAAAACAAAACAAAGGGATTTTTATCCAATGCAGGCATATTATGGCTTCTGTAAAAAATTCCCAACACTGGTTGCAACTTCATGTGGCTCAGTGATACGGGATGAAATTAAATGGAAAGAAACCTATCCACAGCATCTGCTTGTTTCTAAAGAACAATTTGATTTATTTATATCCCAGAAGAAAAACAACTGTAGAATTTCTCTGTAGAAAAAGCATCCTTACAATGTCTCCCTTCTGGAGATGCACACTCACTGGCAGATTTGAGGCCTCCCAGACAGTGAGGGAGATAGAAAATACTTAATGAAATGAAGGTTTTCACATGGACTTTGTACACATGTAATTCCAGTAATTAAACTGTGCAGTGCTTCTTCTCATCAACAGCTAGAAGGGGCCAGCTAGAAGTAGTTGCCACTGGTCATGGTGGTGTCACAGCTGGAGGCAAAAAGCAGAAAGAAAGGCTGGTTCATGACTTGCTTCAACCACTGGCTCTGCTGGTTTTGACCTATTTTCTGAGAAAAGTGTCTCTATGTGGAACACCTAAAGTGGAACCCAAGGAGCTCAGTGCCACAGGCTCCCAGGACAGCTACTGACCCACACAGGCAGGTAAAGTGAGACTTTGTTTTTTCCCAGCTCTTCACCCTTGTCATCGTTCTGGCTTACGTGACCCATGAGAAACAGACTTTGTAAGCAAGCTCCTAAAGCAAGCTCATTCTGCATGGGGCATATGGACTAAATGGGAACAATTGTTTGTCATTCTTCCAGTTTCCTTGCTGCTGTTCAGCAGTATTTGGGATTTGGTTTGATGGTCATGGTTATAGGTTTCTTCTCAAGATACTTCTGTGGGACTGTTCCTCTGAACCCTAGAGGCTCATGACAAATCTAGCTATCCTAAATCCCCCTGATTTGGGCAATGCAATTGGTCTTGTTCTCTGTCCTGTTAGTCACCCAGGGCTGGGTCACTCTTGCTCCATTTCCCTTTTCTGAAATGGCAGGCCTAGCCCTTTGTTTTTATTTTGCTTCTACTTAAAAGCTTAGAATTGGCTTGAACTTTAATTTATACAGGTATCTTCCTGTCTTTAGTAATCTTTCTGTCTCAAAATTAATATAATGGCTTTTGCAAGACTCCTAGGGTCTGGGTTTACACTCATGTATTTGGGTATAAAATCTTATAGCAGCACTGGACTATACCTGTGCTTTCATTCTCTTGATGGTCCTTTGGGAAGAAAGGAACATATATGACTGTTTTCTTTGGGAAGAAATATTCAGTGAATAGTGCAGTGCATATAGCAATTGTACACTTATGAAGTCTTTGTCCCCTGATTAATTCTGGCCAGGCCTTTATGGGGGAATCAGTGCTAACAGAAAGGCAAACACTACCAAACATTAACCACCAAATCTCAGATATGTCTCTGCTACAGGTTTTCAAATGAAAGATTATCCACACTATCTGGTATGAGTAAAATATTATTGAATTATTAATCTGAATTAAAAAGTAAATGAAAAAAAATCAGGCTGAGGCAGATATTTACCACAGATAATTCCAGCCCAAACTCATAACATTTGATAATATTATAAACTGTAGAGAACAGACTTTTATAATGGGAACTGTTGCACACTCTTAAGAGCTGACTGGATCCATCCTATCTACAAGCACTCAGTCGTGATTCTGCACAGGACTTGCATAAAGCCTACTTGTGAAAAAAAACATGGTATAATTTCACCAGACTAAAAGGCTTTTCCTCCTACTCGTGTTTCAGGGTGTTCTTTTCTGGATTAAAGCTTTTTGGCTTCTCCTTTTTAATCTAATCCCTTTCCAAAGTGACACATTTCACTTCGCAGAAGGTCCCAAAGCCACTGCTATGACTTTCATTGGGCCCACTGCATGAAAGAAAAGGGTCCCTGGATTAAGATGCCACACTCTGTAGCCTAACCTAAGGTCAGCCTTGTTCCAGATTTCAGACTTCCTGTTTTCTGTTGAGCAGGTAGTTGCATGTAGTTTTCTAACTATAATCCTATGCATATTAGAAGTGCTATTGTGTGAGTAAACGTGATGAAGAGTACAAGGTGCTTACTTACAAGGTATTGTTAACCTAGGATAGATAGAACTGAGCTCTCTGGAGAGCTCACACACTGAAAATATGGGGGTGGATTTTTCATAATTCTCTGATGGACAGATACACCGAGTAAAACTTAAAAGAACCTGTTGTCACAGATTTTCTGCCTTGCAAATAAGCATGTGTGGCAGGGGAAGACTTGAAACTTACTGATCTCTGTTTTGGTATGGAAAGTTAGATGCAATGGCTTGTTTTCTCACAAGAAGCTCCACCTACTCTTTGTTCACTTTGTACCATTAGTGTGAACATACTACATACTACATCAAGAAGATGATAGGAAAAAAATAGCAAAGAAAGTCATATGTTGAATGCACATCATAAAAGGTTTGAAAATAAGGCAGTTAGAAGCAGTAAGAAAAGGCCCAAACATTGCATAGCATATGTGCATTATTTTACAGTCAGTAATTAGTCAGAATGTGGCAGTGTACACAAACCACAGGGAAAGACTCTGCAGAAAGAATTAATGAGGGATTTTGTTATTTTGACCGTCTGTGGCTGGGCCTTCACTGGAATGACCTGCAGCTGAGGCATATGGTCTGTAGGAGAAAAGAAACTGCAGGGGAAACAGCTTTATTAGAAGATCTGGTGATAGCCTTTCATTTGCTTGACACAGATACCATGCTGGAACTTGGAGCAGTGTCTTCTCCCAGTCTGAGGTGTATTCTCTTTCCTCCTCCAAGAGAGCTTAAGAATGAATTATCTGCAAATGGGCAAAGCTCCAAAGTCTGTTTGTGATCCTGTGGTGTCCAGGGTGCAATGCTGAGCCTTGGTGTCATCGAGAGAAGCGAAACCTGTGGCTGAGTTTGTAGAAAGGAGCTGCTAAAAGAGATGCTACCTCTTTCTTTTCTCTCATGCTCTGGCTGGACACCCCCATCTGCAGTGATGATGTTCCTGCTGCAATCTCAGGCTGACAGGCCCTAGCAGGGAAGGACTTGAGCAACTTCTCTGTGGCACTTGGAAATTTTGACCGAGACTAGTGATGGCTTCTGGCTGTACCAAGTTGCTTGGACTCAAAGTTGAATGAAACGTTTAGTACAAATACACTTGTTAATGAGGTGTGTCCTGACAGTGTGTGCAAAGCTCAACTGATTCAAATCAGTTGAGTGCCTTCCATTGTGCTAGGTTTGTTTTCCTGTGGAAACTCACTCACCAGAGCTACTACAACATGTTTCTTTTATTTCTGCAAATAAGGGTGAGGTAAAGGCTAGGTCTGAAGAAGAACCAAAAGGAAAGATCCAATTAAAATAAACTCCAAGATTCTGGATTTACATGGCAATTTCATTTGTCTCAAGTCTCAGGCTGTACACTTCTTCAGAGCATTATTAGGAATGACTGTACCATAGGGAGTAATTCACCCAGGACTACATTCACCAGCATAATGCCAAGTGCTACATGAGTACAATATTTTGCTGCTGCATCATGAGTTGACATACAGAACAATTAAGCATCTGGGTGAATGTGGGGGAGAAATGATCTTCTTTTCACCTCCAACCTTTTCTCTGCTTCAAAAGTGGACTGAAAATGCTATTTCCTTTACATTTGCATGGGAATACATTTATTGATATGCCTCCAGGTATTTTTTTTATCTGGTTATTCATATCTTGGTGCATGAGAATACATAGACTTGCCAATGTTCTTTCTCATGTGTTTGTTACATATAAAACCAAGGTAACAGTTCTAAAATGTGCTATCTATTCTTTAATCTCTATCTCATGTGTCAGGCAAAAAACAACAGTTATCTTTAAGGGCAGACAGAAAGTTTAAACTGAGCCAAAACAGCACTTGATTAATTGTGGAGATTTCTTTTTGTGCATTTTTTTATTGTTGGTAGACTTCAGGGAAGACTCAAAGGTCTTTCTAAATGTTGAACCTGAATATTTAATTCTAAAGCATTTTTGGTTGAAGCAAATTGAGGCATTCAGAAATTCAACATCCATCATAAAGGTATTTCCAGCTCTGCAGTTGTACATCAATGTCACTGTGCACTTATCTCGCCTTTACTTTTCCAGCTTGTCCATAGGAAGGTTGTAGGAGATCATGCCAAAAGTGTTTAGGTCAAGGCACAAAACATTGCCTACTCTCCCTGCTGCACAGAGCAGGTCCAGTCATTACCTTGGTTACAGTCACTGCTGAAGTCCATGTTACCACTAGTGAGAGTGCTGCAGTGACATGAAACACCAAAAAACCCTCACAGAAGTAAACTCAGTTAATTTTCTGGAGTGCATAATTTCTCTCACTTAAAATGTGCTCCTTGTTTTCCCCAGAAAACGCTTTTGTTTTTCTGAATGATACCCAAATCTGGTATGCCTTGATGAAGGCATGTAACTTGGCCTGTGTCTCACTGGACTGGGCCCCAAGCAGCCACTTGGATCTGCAGTCTGCTCCAGAACAACCTCCTGTCCTCAACTCTACATGTCAGTAAAAAGCACAGTTTGATGCACATTGCACTGAGCAGTTTCAGTTATGAGATTTTCATAATAAGAATCTTGGCCTACCTATTTTTTTGAGGAAAATCTCATTACGAATGCCTGAACACAGAGAAATCATCAGTTTACATCAGGCCAGAAAGTCACATAAGAGCAACTGGCATGTGTGGATATGTAGTTGGAAGCCTCTAGATTTGGGGCTTCTTGTTTTCCTAAGATGAACATTTTCCTAAGCTGCTCCCTGCCACTTGTTGCCCCAAAACCAAACCCCTATGACATTCACTTCTTTTTCCCCATTTCTTCCAAGAGTGGATGAAGAAAGGTCGTTGTGATACTTTCTCTGCTGTGAGTTTGCAGTGTGACCTCATGACAAGGAAATATGAAGAGCAATCCCCTGACTGGCCCTGTCCTTCTGGAAGACTTCCAATTCTTGGAGAACACAGGCCAATATCATTATATTGTAGCTCCTGCAGTGAATTTTCTTCCTTTATTTTTCCATCAAGCTGCTGATTAGCAGCCTGTTCCTGATGCAAGTGTCCAACAGCAGTGGGGACAACAACGCTAAGAGGCAATTGGTGTGCATTGCCCTGACCTCCAGCTCTGGCAGCTCCTTGACCCCAAACAGGTCAATCCACTGGGCCATGGATGAAATAGCAAGGGGCATCACTCTTGCTAACAACACTAAATTTGTTAGAACCTTTTTCATTTATTTGGTATTAGGGGGTTTTGGATAGCTTTTTGTCTGGGTTTGGTTTTTTGTTTTATTTTGTTTTGGGGTTTTTTTAGGAAGACAGTAGTTGAATACTGGTATATGTGGGGGGGGAAAAAAAAAAACAACCAAAAAGACAAGTACCACAAAAAAATGCATGCAATTTTTTTCTGCTGTTGTGATTTAACCCTGGCCAGCAACTACGTCCCCTGACAGCCACTTGCTTATTAACTACTTCCCCAGGTGGGATTGAGCAGAGAATTGGAAGAGTAAAAATGAGAAAATTTGTGGGTTGAGAAGAAGACAGTTTAATAGTAAAACAAAGTTGCATGTGTAGAAAAGGAAAACAAGGAATTCATAGCAGAAAACACCTTCTACTGGCAGGCAGGTGTTGAGCCATCTCCAGGAAAGCAGGGACCCATCAGGCATAACAGTGGCTTGGGAAGACAAATGCCATAATGCCAAATGTCTCCTAGAGTGTGTTGCATGCTGATTAACAACTGAACAGCAGTCATGGCTATAAACTCAATCTAGAACATTCCAACCAAATTTGTCATCATCGTGTACTGAACACACCTGCAAGAAGGCTGATGTTCAGTGAGAGGAAGGAGAGATGCTCTTATCTGCTCTGGGAGTTACCCAGGAGCCTGTGCTGAAACTCTGACTCCAGAATGCTCAGGTTGTTGTATCCTCCCTCCTGCAGAAGGATTTGGGATGGCTTTGAGAGTAAATAGAACAAAGAGTAGGGGTAAGGCTGGTTACAGAGCCCTGTAGACTCTGGTATGTGAATCTGATCTCTTTTAGGAGAAAAGAGAGAAGGAAAGAGAGATCCTCACCTATTTGAATGGAAACTGTAACAAAAGCTGCGAGACATTTTTCCTTCTGGCTGGAGACCTGACCAATGTGGAGAAAAGCTAAAGAAACACAGTAAGTGGAGCTCACAAAGAATGTGTCCTGAATACCACGGACACTGGTGGCTGTGGCTGGCCTAGGTCACATCTTTGTTGGTATCTCTGAACCTGTGACTTGCCCTGGAGCCTGTGAAGAGAGGGAAGGGAGATGATCCTCTCTGTGTGGTCCCTTTGTATGTAACACACCCCGTGAGAGCCAAGCAGAGCTGTGGCTTTGCAACAGTCCAGCCCCAGCGTGAGCCTGCGAGCAGAGAAGCTCTGAGCATGAAGGTTTGCAGGGGCAGGTGCTCAGAGCTGCTCAGCTGCTACAGAGAGGAGATGGAGCTGAGCACAAATTGCAGGCAGGTAGCTGATGAGAACTGTGAGAACTCCGACACCAGGACAGCTACAAGTATCAGCTAAAGTCCCTGTGGTTTTCTGCTTGCCGGCCTCCAGGTAGTTAGGTTACCATAAAGAATTAGCAGCATCTCTTTTTTTAGCTTCTGAATTGTTTATTCTTCTAGATCTTATCTCTGGGTGCATCCACACTGTGTGTCAGTTCTGCAGAATGCAGACACTGCTGTGACCAAACAGCTCCATGTGTCAACAGATGGACAGAATGGAGCTGGGTCTGTAAATGTGGAAGGAGTAGTTTCATGGTGCTGTGCCAGCAGAATCAGTGTCTGCATCCTGCTGGTGTCCTGCAGAAACCTCCTCAGGCAGGGATTTATACCAGTTTACTGGCTGCACCAGGAAAGGGTGAGAGGCAGCAGGGCAGAGGTAGAAAAGCCGCACAGGAGAGGGAGGGCAGTGACACAGCATTTCCTCTGAGGTATAAAGCTGGATAACTGCTGCACAGGTTACTGTGCTGAGACTGAAAAGCAGGATTTTTTGATCACTAATGTTTAGATGAGGGATTTGGCCCTGACTGCTTCAGTAGCTGATTCAGATGTAAAATGAGGCTCACAAAGCTTGAGAGATGGGGTTAGGCCTGGGTAAAAGCAGTGAAAAAACAACAAATATCTAGGCTGTGTTCCAGCTTGGACTTCTCCGGTCTCTGCCCTCTCCTCCTCCTTGCACTTGTCATGCAAACTAACTCAGCCTTAGACAAGTATTCTTCCATGGTTCAGAGGCTTAGCAATGGCAGTATGTCATCAGATGAACCATTAAACTCAAGGGTTCCCTTGTGACAGGACCAGTAAGATGTGTTTAAAGAAATTAACATTCAAGACCTGTGTTCTGTGGGCTGCAGCTCTCTGGATTATGCTAAGACATAAACTAATGTGAGCCTTAGATCTCAGGATTGAAATAATTTCTGTGCTTCATGTAGCACGGAAATAACTGGTCAAGCTCAAAAAGCTTCTCTCCTTTTCTTTGTTTTTGTTTTTGTAGCTGGTGGTGAAACACTTCAAAATTTTTATCACAAAAATGAGAGTTGCTCAAATTTATCTTCAGTCCTGTGTGGTCATCCTGGGAAGGCTGCTGCTCAATTATTACACACAAACATTTTTTCTTGATTTTTTTTTTTTTCCTAGAAGCCATGCTACTTAAATACTAGGACACAATGTACCTGAAATGGAATGACCTCGTTTTATACAACATGAGATAATTTCCAATTGCATATATGTTAGATTTGACCTTATACAAAAAGATTGATACTTGCATGCATGGTAACAGCACCTGCAGTTGCACTAGAGAGAGGATGGAAGACAGAGCTGACAGGGCTGGGGAGGATCCAGCTTGCATGCTGTGCTTCTGCGCATTTACACTGGCTGCACTGTAGACGTTTGCTTCCTTCTTCTGAGAGCTCTGGTACTGCTGAGTTCTTGCTGCAGGCCACATCACTGACACCTAGCAGGACTTTCTTTCATCTCTGCTCAAGCCCAGACACCTCTGCAGGTGGAAGCTGCCTTGGTTTGCACCAGTTTGACATTGTCCTAGGAAATAAGGCACCAACACCGTAAGTGTGAGGACTAGGCTGTTGTGGGAATGCAGTTTTGGTTTCTAGGAGTGTAAAACCAGAATTCCTCCCTTTTATTTGTTGGAGAAAGCCAATACCATAAGGTTTCATGTCTGTGGTCTCACATGAGCATGACCAGAGCTGCCCATGCCCCAGCCAGCACCCAAAGGAGAGCTGCCAAGAGCCCTGGCACAGAGTGGAGCTGAAGTGTGACTCAAAGACAGTAGCTAGTTCTGCCTCTGTGGTGTTTGCAGAGGAATTTGGGGCAGCCACTGCACCTTGTGCCAGAGGCCAGCTTAGACAGACTAATCAGCCAAGCTGCCAGAAATCCCCAGCAGTTACAACAGCAGCAGACCTGTTCAGCTCTCATGCAATACTTCCTGCCTTTCTAGACTGACCCTGCCTTCCCTGGCTTTCTTTACCTAGCACAAAAGAGACCAAAAGTCTGGCTCTGAGCTCAGATGCATATTTTCCTGCTTCTTTAATCTTCATAGCCTGGCAATCTTTATTCAGATCCCTCCATCAGGTGGAAAACCCCTAACCATTCCCTTTGTACATTTTCTTCTGAATGATTTATGGCAGCAGGAAGAGTCAGGTGTGGACTCCCCTCCCTCCTCGTCTGCCCCAGCTGAGCTGTTCCAGGCCTCGGACAAACCTCCACGATCATGTGCAGGACTGATGGGTTTGTGACAGACTGAGGTGACCGTGCATGCCATGAATTAGCACAAGAAGTCCTTCTAAGCCTCTCTGGATTGGCCAAAAGGGTTTGTGTGTATTCTGTCCCATACATACCTATTACAGAAGGTGTAGAGCTGAAAAGCAGCCAGCAAGAAGAGGAGACTCATAAGGCTGGTAAGGCTGATGACACAGTGAAGAAAGCATCCACTCTTCTCTAAGGAGAAACAGATGCTCTTTTAGGTACATCTCACAGACCCTGTTTCCCTTGTGCCTCTGTCAGGGTGGCATCTCCTGGACAATGCTCTCTGTGTGCTGCAGAGGATTACCTAAGGCAGCTGGAATATACAGTGCCAGACACAACTGGCACTGGGAAGGAACAACATCCCCCCATGTCCTGGATGGAGGAAGCCTGTCTTTCGCTGTATAGCCACTCCTGCCGACAGCACTGCTGCAGGCCTTGCATGTGCATCCCAGCAAATCTCAGCTCCAATTCTCTTCCAGCTGACTATTTCATTCAATTACCTATGGCTGCACACAACTTCCCTGCCACATCTTCAACTTCACCCCCTAAAGCCTTCACCTACCAGCCAGCTTTGGGAGCTGTAACCTGGCTTTCAGTCTTCCTGTCACAACCCATGTGGACCCAAACAATTAGCAACATGTAATGGCACCACTGGATTACAACACTTAGATCTGGGTGATCGTATCATTGACACATTTGTGTGTCATGACCTTTTGAATTAATCCCACCTTTCCATTCATCCCTGGAGGTGGATGGCAAATCCACTGCATCCATCTCCTTTCCTACAATTTCACAAAGGGCTTTACAGTTCTGATAGCACCTGTGTTGATCCTTCCCCCTCCCAGCAAATGTCTTACTGAAAACTCAGCTGCACATTTCCTGCTGCAATCCTGCCAGTGCCACTCACATTTGCTTGGTGCATGAACAGAGGTCTGAAGAGGGCTCTGAACACCAAATGCACAAAGGGAAGCTCACCTGAGGGACAGCCAGCTATGGACTGGTTCCAGTTCCCAGCTGGGTGGGACACCATGCAGGTGCTCACACTGGTTCCATTGGTGCTACGCGCTGTGAACCTGCTGAGAACGGTCACTGTCCCGTTGTCGTGGCACTTCTCCTCTGCGGTGGAGCTGCTCTCTGGGACCCACGAGAGCTGAGCCGGCGGCTTCCCCGCCGCTGCCTCGCACACGGGGCTGCGCTGCTCATCGCAGTACAGGCTCAGCCTGGGGGGGGCTGCAGAGCACCAGCAAGGGGAGAGGCATGGAGTTAGTTTGACACAGCTGGGCTGGGCGGTTCTTGTTCTCCNAGAACAGCTCTCTTTTTCCCTTTTGCACAACTCTCCCCCATCCAGCTGAGCCTTATCACAGCCATTCATATTCTCTCTGTGTACATGGGAAATTGCTTCACACCTGTCATTTCTAACTAGACAGTGGAAAAAGAGAACAGCAGAAGGGAGAAGAATTGTGGGAAATAAGGAGAAAGGAGACACAGAGATACTCCCCATGAAATGCATGAGTTTATCCCAGCAAGGATCCTAGAATCACAGAAT
>VZSE01013966.1:0-27113 GCA_013398275.1 Promerops cafer
CCAGCCCCAGCCCCAGCCCCACTCCATGGCCCATTTTCCTCAGGGCGGGCCCAGCTCCTGCTCTGTGGCGGTTTGTGTTGCGCGACCCCGACTAGATGGGGGGAGCCGAGGCGGCCATAGCGAACACGGCCTGTAATACCACCCCCCTCGTTCTGCCCTTTCCTGGCATTTTTCGACACAGCTGTGCTTATCGAGCTTTGACTTTCTGTGCCCAAGCTCTGCATTCCAGACAGCCAGTCCTACACGTCTGCACCATGCCCAGACCATTTTGTGGGTAAAGCAGTGCGCCTGCCTTTCAGCCAACTGTGCGGGTCCAAGTTCTGTGTGCACACAGGATAAAGAACTGACTTGTTTACACCGACAGCTGTGTTTTTCTATCAGCTCGCATGTGTCAGCTGCACACAGAGACCCCCCACCCTGCCCTGTGTCCCAGCTCTGTCACACTGGCAGTGTTTTGTGTGTCACACTAGTGCTGCACTGAGTGCCACACTGGTGGTGTGTGCCACGCCGCCACTGTGTTGAGTGTTGCACTGGCACTGTGCTGTGTGTCACGCTGGCACCGTGTGCTTCCAGACAAGGCTTGCAGACCTTGGAGCGTAAGCAGGGGGGTGTGAAAGGTGGTGACAAAAGAAGGATGCCAAACAAGGCAACCAATTGCTTCCAGACTCAAAAACCAGCTCTCTGTTACCTAATAGTGTTTTCTTCTCCTTCATCAGCTAATGCCACTCTGCCACGTGCGCACTCTGCCGTTCCCCGGAGAGCTTGATGCATGAAGAACCTTCGGAAAACTGACTAGGGCAGCACAGCATTTTAGGAACATCTGTGGAAGCCATCACGAGCCATCTCTTTGCTGAATACAGGTGCAGTTTTTAACCAGTGTTTGATTACAGCAGGTCTGTTGACATTCATTTTGTGTAATCTAAAAATAGCTTGTTCAGCTCGGGAGTGAGGACATGCTCCCTACAGGTCTAGGGAGGCTGAGGCTATGGCTTTGCTAAGTTCAGAAGGCATCTCTCTAGTTAGCTTTAATCCAGCTGGACTGAGTACAACAGTACCCAAATAGAAACACAGAGTTTGGAGTGGGTTCACAAACTAAGCAAGCATCTGGGCTTTCCAAGAGGCTTCTAAAACTTGAAGCAGTCAAATCTGGCCCTAGCCTGGCTGCTATAGTCATTTTACTGCACCTCTGATAGGAATAAAACTTTGTGATGTGACTGAGGAGTGAGAATACTCTTCAAACCAGAACTACAGAATTCAGTTTTATTGGAAACCTGTTTGTACATGCAATTATTTATTATATACCTCTCGTGTATTGTTGCAATTCCCAAAAAAGCTTATCTTGTTATTTCCATGTGTGACTCCTTTGATCAAGGACTTGTGACTTCTTGGCCAGTTACTTTTTGTAATTGCAGAAGAAATTTCCTATTCACCACAAATAAATTGAGTTTTAGTGCTGACTATTTAAATCTGACTTTCTGCTGAACACTTCCACATTAATGCTGGTTTTGAAGATGACACCTAAAGCTGTTAGAGTTGTTTTACTGATGGACCTGAATTAATGCAACATCCTTACTTAGTCAGTCTTTTTAATTATACGTAGGGAATTTTCTCAGTAGCTTGGCCTGCTATTTGGGATCATTCACTTTAATACCCCTATTTATGATCAAAGTGTCTTACTGAATCCCATGAGCCCTTCAGGGCTTGCTCCAGCATATCAGTTGTCAGGACATTGAAGTTGTTAGTTTTATTAAGTTTCTGGGGTTTGTTCCAAATTCAACATTGCTTTGCATTAGAGTAGGAGCTGAAGAGGTAGGATGTTAGCTTTTCCATTTCATATCTTAAAGCAGCAGGTATTTTTGCAGCACTTTTGCCCAGGCTAGGGCACACCTTTGATTTCCAATTCAGAGTTACTCCTGGGACAGGTGACATTTTTTAGACACTCAGGTACAGTTTTGTCTGTGCTGATTTTAATACACAGGTCCCACACAAAGGGAAAACTTTTCTTATTTAAAAATCTAAAGTAACTCCCTGTAAAGGTATTTTAGTTGTAAACCCAAGGCTTGTTTTCTTTGAGGACGGGGTTTAATTGACTTTCTGCCTTCAGTTTAGTACCTTTTGAAATTGCCTTACCTTTGTTTCCCTGCTTTCCTTCTTAAAATGATGACGCACTTGAAAGGGATTTTTATCAGACAATACCCCAGCAGGGACTTGAACCATGTTCTGTTGCTTTGGAAACAAGAAGTTATAGAACACAAGTTTGCTAGGCTTAGCATGAAACGTTTGTGGACTACAATTTTCTGCCTGCGCACAGCTCAATTTGAGGGAGTTTTAATATCTCAGGCAAACTTGTTACTGTTCTTAGTTTGAGGGGGTTTGGCCATCAGGGATAATAACTGGGGACAGCTTGCTATGTTGTGCTTCAGCCTGTTTTAACAGGGAGCAGGGCTTACTCTGTGGGGCAGGAGCAGGCAGAGTTTGTGGAGAAACAGCTCCCCTGGCCAATCGCAGAGATGCTCCGTGCAGTGGAAGCATTTGTGGCACTTGCTCTGCTTTTAGTTTTAAAATGCTCTTCCCTCCCCCCCTGCATAAGGTGATGTCCTGAAGCTTTCGCTCTGGTTTGTGCAGTAGAACTTGGTTAAACCAAACATCTTCTGTTCAATCGTTTAGTTGTGACCTGTATGTGCCAGTAGAAGGTTCTGTATCTTTTTTTCCTTTGCCTTTCTGAAAAACTATGCTGCAGTGTCAGCTGTGCAGCGCAGCTGAGCGAAACATCTGAATTTCCGTGTACACAGCTTTCAAGAGGGCTTAGGAGACACTGAAGAAATTCCATTGGCATTTACTGCAGTTTGTCAACATCCATTTTGATTAATGAGGCTGGAGTAGAGGGACACTGGAGACCTGCAGAGCTGCATCAACTGGTACCGAGCTGCCACTGCAAAATAGAAGCGGCTAATGATGGTGTCAGTGAGGATGCTGGGCTTGGAGTGAGGATACTGCCAGGCAGCCTGGCACCCTAAGGAATGGGCAGAGGTTGAGGAGTAAATGCAAGTCAGAAAAGCTGAGGACCTGAGCTCTGGCCCCACCTTCCAGGTATCTAAAACAGCTGGAGGCACTGGATAATACCATGATGGAAGAAAGAGATCTCTGAATCTCCTCTCTATTACTCTGTCTTTTGGAACAGAGAAAAAGGCGAAAAAACTGTTTAAATTAAACTCTCATATGCTAGGCAAATTTTTAATTGTTCACCCCTACTTCTGTCTCCAGGCCAACTCTCAAGTTTCTTTGGCAGTGTGGTAGCAGGTAGACCAGCAGCTGAGTTCTAGGTAAGACACACGTGGTGTCTCTTTCAAGACAGGTTCTTAAACTCAGAACCCTTTGTGCTGCTCAGTAACTTGACCTGCTGTGTCTGACAAGTTCCTGAATTTAGCTTTATGGTATTTCATATCCTGCAGTCTTGTTTGCATCTGCATTTCAAACGCTGCCTTACCCAAAGCCAGAAGCCCTGTTGCTCAGCTGCCACGCTGGGAGGCAGGTGAGCACACTGACCTGTGGGCCCACAACAGACCATGGCACCCTTCGGGAACGAGGAGTCCCCTTTCCAAAGAATAAGCTCACTGAGAGATTGATTACGTGTGGTGTTCCCACTGCTTATCTGAAGAAAGGTGGAACCTTTACTCTTTTTAATGGTCGGCGTTACGTTTGTCTTTTGGTAACTTCTTCTGTTTAAGAGTATGGAGTATCAGTTGAAAGCTAGTCCTTTGGCCCCTTTGATTTTGTAAAAACAAGTGTGCAAATGTTGAACTTATGATTAATTTTTATGAGTAGAATATTTGTGGAGGTTTTTTTCACCAGAATGTGAAAAAACTACGTATCATTTTTGTAAGGCTACAATATTTGTGTTGTCAGATCTTGAATCACCAGTAATTCCAGATAAAAATAATTAATTTTTCATTGTGCTCAGTGGTAAGACAGCTAGTGTGGCCTAATAATGCAACACTAGAATTTCTCCACACACCTTTAAAAATCCATGCCCCGAAGAACAAAACAAACCTCAAGAACCGCTAACGCCCAAGGCCATAAAGGGCCTAACTTTGGTTTATTTCTGAGTGCACCCTAAGAACACCCCCCACTGCAAGCCGCTGAACACAGAGCTCTTTAGCAAGCCAGACCACTCATTCCCATGCTTAGATGTTCCAAAGTATTATGGATGTGGGAGCTCTGCCCTTGGGGCAGATGCCAACAAACTGCACAGTACCTGAAAACCTAATGAAAGTGTCTGCAACCTTCTCCCTGCTGGAATGTCCTGGGGAAGGAATTTTTGCCACTCGTGATGCAGCATCTGTTCTGCAGTAGTTTTCACAAATATGTTCACTCCTACCTGACAGCCACCGTACAAGATCTTATTTTAGTTCCCCTTCTTGTAGTAGAGGGCTGTTAGCTTGGGTTTGCATGTGGCACTTTGAGTAATGGCATAGAAAACATCACAGCTTTTTAAATTCCTTCTCTTATCTAGGCTCTCATCTGTGCTGCTAATACAAGTAAATGAAGTGCAGTCACGGTGGGGGGAAAGGGCACAGGAAACAGGGAAGCCATTGATTTGAACAAGCTTCTCACATGAAGTTGTTTCCTCTAGGAAATTCTAGTCAAAGATATACATGAGCAGTCTCAGTTTTTCCCTAGCTCAGCTTTAGAAAAAGCTTAAATTTGAAGGAAAAACCCCCCCAACATCTACAGCCTTTCCAAGACAGATGATCTAAGTGAAAACCAAGCTGAATGTGACCATGCTGTAGTTTCTCGAAGGCAGCTGTGGCGTTTCATTTTTTTTTACATTAAAAGCATGTTTTCTGCCTTAGATCCACATAGATTTTTATATTCTAGATACCTTCTGCACACATTCCTCTTATCATCCCTGTGATTTGCAATACCTGCTTTGCATAAGCAAAGTGACTGATAAATGATGATCCTTTTATATCTCAGTGCAGGTAATCCTGGATGCTTGAACGCTGCCATGTTCTCCAATTTAACTGGGAACATACCAGGTTCTAAGTATGCATGGTATGTGTTTTGTACTGACAAAAAGAGGAGGGACAGTAAAGCATAAAAACAAGATTATGTGGTGTAGTCACTGTTTTGAATTCTAAACTAATAAAAAGTTTTGGGCTTAACTTGGCAGTTAACTTTTTTTTCCCCCTCCTGTTTTCAGGTTACAGCTCTTGGAGATAGTGGGGGATAATGTGTTGTCATATGGAGTAACTTCATTTATTTTGACAAAAATCAGTCTTCATGCTGTGAAGGTAATGGTAGGTAGTTAAAAGAGCAGTCTGCTGGATTACTCAACCTGTTGGCACCTACCAGATATGTCAGCATTTTACACAAAAAAAAAAAAGACAATAGGTAAGACAATAAGCTTTTTAGATTCTGTGTGCTAACAAATGCATGTCTGTTTACGTAACCATATATGAGGTCCAGTGGATGAAGTACTTTTTAAAAAACTTTTTTTTATATTGGAGTAGTGCTTTAAATTTAATGACAGTAGTTTTTATATTGTAAAGGAGATGCAATGAAAATAACTTGTATGGAAGCAGTATTTAAAGCTCCTAAATTAGTTAGAACTGTAATTTAACAAATTTCCAACCTCCCAATATGGAAAACACAAACTGTACGACCACAGTCAGTGGGAAGAGCAACTCCTCTTTCTGACAGGGTGGAATTGCCCCTTCTGTATTTGTGCTCCCAGGCTCCCTCCAAGGGTGGGATTTGCTTAAGCCCAGGACCATAGCATAAGGAAAATGACTCATTCTTGCAAACTGCACTGTTAGTTTGATAGTCTGCTTTACTTTTTTTGTTCTAGTAGATAACGAACAGAAAGCCTAATGGAGAACTTTCAGAATTGTCTCCTTTATCTGGTTTCTGAAATGATGATCTGACGCAGCCGCCGGAGCCCGGACTAGCTCTTTACAACAGCGCTGCACCAAGGTGTGGGAACAGCTCCTGTGACCAGAGCTGAACCTTCAGAGCAGCAGGCTCTGCACTGAATATTTCTGTGCTGTCGTCAGGGGGAGAGCAAAGGAAGTAGAAGAAACTCTTTGACTGCAGCTCTAACAATGCTGCTCATGGCTGGAGAGCTCAGGGACAAAGAGCAACAGCCAGAGCCGTACACAGGGTTTTATAGCACAAAAAATCAGTGGGTGGGTACAAACACAGGACCAATCCAGGAAAGGCAGGGGAGGAGTGAAGGGATCAGGCCACCCCACGGGGACCAATGGGGACAGGCAGGGGAGGGGACAGGCCACTCAATCCAATGGGGCGTGGAGGGTTGGGGTGACACCCAGCGGGCGGAACAGGCAGGGGTTGGCTGCGCAGGGAGTGACAGGGAATTTACTGGAGCAAAGGGACGGGTAACAAAGGTTGGCAGGGAACTTGCAGAACAGAGGCTAGGGTTCACAAAGATTGATAGGTGATAGGGGAGGGTATAACACTGGGAAGAAAGCAACTTAGAGGGAGGAAGGGGGAGGTATTGGAACGAACCATAATAACTTGGGAAAAACATAACACAAACCGCAAGAATGATCTCTCTATTTGCTCAGGTCCTGCTAAACTTCTCTGCTGGGATGAATCTACTACAGGACTTTTTCAAGCATGCCATGCTGGTTTGGAACCATTTCCACCCTGGCAGAACCAGCCAACTGATGCTGGCAGGTAGCATTTTATGTATCTTGCAGTTGAATTGACAAATACTTTCATTTTGTTTGTTAGCTTTTTTGTTTTGTTTTGGTTTTTTTTGGTTTTTTTTTAGATTTTGCAGCTTTATCATTTTGGAAAACAATGACATTTAATTTTCTAGATACAAAACCAACTGTGAGAAAGTCACATTTGTCTTGGGAGAGAAGCAAAGATAAAATGGCAAAGTATACTGGTTTTAAGAAGCTTTTCTTCCTATTCTTGGAAAGCTATTTGACTTCTTTCCATCTCCCCTGAACTTACTGTTCTTCATAAATGACCTCCCAACAGATAATGGTTGTCCTTATATCCTTTCAAAATCTCTCTCTGTCTAACATGGGCAGGAGGCTGGAATTCTTTTGTTCTGACCTAAGATAAAAGTCTTGGGACATGACAGTGGGAAATAAGTAATTGTTAGAGGGCTATTTTGGGGTTTAATAACTACACAACACTGTTATTTTAAGCTTCTGAGTTTTAACAAACCAAACAACATTCAAGGGAAGAACTGTCAAATGTGGACACAAAACTCCTGTGGATGAGTGTAAGGGTGGTTAATGTCTGTCTGCTCTGGGCACTCCAGCTGGCCATTGAAATGTGCTTTGTGTTTATTCAGTGTTGTTGCCATTAGTGATTTTCTTCCTTCTCTGAGGATTCAGGCATGGGAATGCCCCTACAACAAAGCAGTGCCTTCACCTCCAGGCTTGGCAGTGCTGCAGTTGTCTCAGGCTCTGGCTTCTCCTGCTGTAAATAGAGCACATCAACTCCATAGCCTTGGCAGCAGGAGTAGATTTCAAGAATACAAATAAAACTGAGGTGTCAGTCTCCTGCAGGCTGTCGGTGGACTTTTGTGCTCAGCTGCCCTTCTTGCTTTCTCTTTTTACTTTTTTTTTAAAACTTTTTCCTAATCTCTACTGTTAAGGGGGGAAAAAAGAGAGCTGTTTATCTCAAGAGCGTTTCATATTGCTTAATTCTAGAAAATAATTAGTAGGATTTCCTATCCTCTGCAGTCTGAAGTCCCTGATTCCTATCTTATTCCTCTGCTGTTTTTTTAAAAATTATTATCAGATCAGAAAGTGAAAATTGTCCTGTACAAAGAGCAAAGGTGCCAGCCTTCGACTCGTAGAAGATAGTGTCAATTTTGTAGTTTTGTTTATTTATCACAAGTACTGTAACTATTTCATACCAGCCCTCTGCCCATTTAAGTTTTGGTAAGAGCTTCTTCTGTAAACAGGACCCTGAGTCAATTTACTGCTTGTCCTGCCATCCCAGACCAGGGTGACAAGCCACAAATAACAGCCCCAGTGACTGCCCGAGAAATGTGCCAATACTGAAAATGAGCAGATCTTTTGCATGAGCAGGTTGCCAGCCTTCTTCTTGGAAAAGCAATCAGAATCAAAGGGTTATTCCAGCTGCTTATTTCACAGATCAATGGACTAGATGTTGATCCACTGAACCTTATGACTGCAGGCATGTAAGAGGCATTGACACTCAGAACACACAGGGAATATTTACAGAGGGTAATCCCTCCTACAGCGATAGCCACAAAGACTGTCCTAGTCCATTTCACAGTCCAAGTTCTCTTCTGCAGCATGTGAAAGCTTTAAAATATCCCAGAAAGCCTTGAGGGACGTGTTCATTAACCACTTACTCCAGAGGCTTTCAAGGATTCTGTGGAATACCAGTTGTTCTGGATCTGGCTCTCTGAACACAGCAAACAGCCATCACTGCCCTGAAATCGTTTCTGAAGCCAGGTTTCAGACAGGAAAATACAGCAGTTGTTGAAATGCTGAGTTTTGTGCTGCTGATAAAAGGGAAGATAGCAAAACTAAACACCTAACAGTTGCTAGTGGTGTCTCATTTCAGCTGAATTATCAGCTAATTAGGGAGATCTTAATTTGTATATTTTTTTGCATTGCCCCTCCTGACTTGTTCCTTTACCTGCATATAAACTCAGCTGAAACTTGTTGATGCTGTGATAGTTTGATTCCCTGCCTTCATCTGATTGTCTGGGTGTGGAATCTGATTTGTAGAGTTTGCTTTGCTCTCATCTCATCTTCTGTAGTTCTGGAAATGGAAAGTTTGGTAATACCTGGGTTGCCAGTAAATTCTAGGACCTTGAAGTGTTTTAAATTTTAATGTGTAAGAGACCTGTATTAATGGTGATTACTGAAGCATGTGACAATGGGAGTTTGGTTGATATGTTGTCATCAGTATGTATTTTAATTAACAAATAGCTGGACAAAATAGAAACCAGTCAGTTCCCTCCTTTAGCTATAGAGAAAATGGTTGGAAGGGACCTCTGGAAGTCAGCGAATCCAACCCCCAATATTTTTAAACTTAATGGAGCGCATTCATTCCTGGTGGATAATTATAACAAACCTTGAAAAATGAGGGAGAATATATGCTTGCAAGCTTGATCAGGTTTGGGTTTTTTAAAAGGTAATTCATTGTTACTTTTGAATTATTCTTACGGGTTTTAGTTAAAATTCAACTTTTTAAAATTTTTGAGTGCAGAGGTATTTGAACAGATCACAAAACTCAATCTTCCTTTCTTACCTAAAGATATGAATGAATGTATAGCCCCAAAGAAATGCACAAAAACAAACACTTTAATCTACTGTAGTTCTTAATTTATGGCCCAGCAGTTTCTTGAAACAGGCTGAGTATTTCCCTTTTGTAACAGGCTCAAATTAACATTTTATGCTTCTTTTCTTTAATAAATACAAATCCAACCCTGAAAATTGGGCTGATTGAGTCAGTGGTTGCTATGGAAATGTTCATTTGATATATAAAGCTGGAATTGGATGTTTGTTCCCCCTGACTTGCAGCTTCGCCTAATCCTCTCCCCATTGGTAACCGCTGCCTTTGCAAGGCATGTTGTGAGTGTCCTGCTCCGGGCAAAGTGAGCCAGAGCAGCTTTGGGATTTAAATTGGTGATCTGAGCTAACTTGTGTGAGTCTTTGAGTGATGAGATAGAGCTCTTCTGTTGTCTCTGAGGTGGAGGTGGCAGGGCCTGGGCGAGAGGCAGGTGGCAAGTTCACGTGGTTAATGTTTTCTAATTCAGCTTTACTCTGTACAAGATTTAGATCTATTTGTTCCAGTGTTTTTAGGACAAGGGCTATTCTTACATCTTGTTTTACAGCAGATTTATCACCAGACCATGCTAAAGCTTGTTTTATAGTAGTGTTACTACATTCTTATCCATGCTTGTTTTAACCCTTGATTTTCTTCTGTTCTTTAGAACAGGTAGGACAATCAGTAGGACAGGCTAGGACAGGACATATTTGGGGGTTGGAGAAGAACTGCACTTCTGGGAACATGCACGTTTTCATTTTGATGATTGGGACAGCAGGACCTCCAATTCAGGATATATCTGAATGTCTTCTACTGGTTTTAGTGCAGCACAAATTGCTGGTCTCTTTCCTGGTCATCATCAGATGAATGATTTTTCTTCTCTTCCCTTTAAAGAAGGAGAACTGTACCTGAATTGCAGTTTTCAGGTTGAGGTTTTACAGCACAAGGGAAGACCCTTGCCTCTTCTGCCTCAGTAGTGAATGAAGCAAGCCCAGGTACTTATTTATTCAGTGACTACATGTCCAGTGCATGTACTGGGGAGACAACATTTTCTTAAAATAGAGATACATCTTTAGAAAAAAAATCAGCTGATATAATTAGAAAAACATACCAATGTGTTCTCACATCCACCTCCCTCAACCCTTCCACTCTTAAACAAAATCAATGTACTTCAGCCTGGAGAAGAGAAGCTTCTGGGTGACTGAACTGTGGCCTTCCAGTACCTGAGGGGAGCCCACAAGAAAGATGGAGAGAAACTTTTTGTGAGAGCCTGGAGTTACAGGACAGGGGGAAATGGCTTCGAACTGAGAGACAGGAGTTTTAGATTAGCTATTAGAAAAAAATTCTTCTCTGTTGGGGTGGTTAGGCCCTAGCACAGGTTGTCCAGAGAAGCTGGGAGTGGAAACACTCCATCCCTGGGAGTGTTTAAGGCCAGGGCGGACAGGGCTTGGAGCAGCCTGGGATAGTGGAAGGTGTCCCTGCCCATGGCAGGGGGTGGCACTGGATGGTGTTTAAGGTCCTTCCCAACCCAGCCCCTTCTATGACTCTGTGTTACTTAAAAGTTAAGTAATAGTTTAGGTCAAATCCAAGCTGAGCTCATTTATTTAGATGTACACCAGTCAGACTATCTCAGGCAGATAGATGAGGCTGGCAAGAAAGGTGCATATTTTAAGTGTACAGGTATTTGCCATAAGCCTTCTAATTTAAAATTTCCAGCTGAGTTTGAGTTTTGTCATTCCTGCTGAAATGTGTTTGGAGGATTATGTGCTGATCTGGGTGAAGGGGAGAGGTTTAAGAGGGGGTTCATGTTCTGGGGGGAAGGCTGAAGTTGGCTTGCAGGGCAACAGGCCTGTGCTCTGCACTGCATTGGAAAACTGCTGTGTTCCAAACATGAGGAACTGAAAGGAAAAATGTGGTTGCAGAAGTTAAAAGGTGTGGAAAGGAACTCCAAGAGAAGTTCTCTTTGTGTCCTGGATACCAGGGATTAGATTAGGTGTGGGGGAAAGAAGTGTCTACACCTGGATTTAGGAACTGAGATTGTATCTTTGTGGTGAAGACAGGCCAAAGAACATTCTGGACCATCTATTTTCACTGCCATATGGTTGTAAGGATCCTGATCCTTCTCCTGTCAAAGTTTTCTCCTGCTTCATAACTATTGAGATAAAAATCCAAGGGTTTATTTTTTTTTGGTTGTGAGTATAATCTGCTGCATCTTGCATCCCTATTTAACATATTTTATTTACTAATGTCAAATCCATGCCAAACTTACTGTGGAGTAATTCTCTTTGTACAACTCCAAATAAGCAGGAATGCCAAATCATAGGAGGCACTTCATTGCTGAACAATTAAACAGGAGTTTTGTATTAACTGGGATGTGTCCTTTGGAATGAAGTTAGTGTCATCTTTATCTTGTCATCTATATCTCTTTGGTTAATTGGCATGATTTTTTATTAATTGCTGTCTTAACTGACACAGCTGGAAGTTCTTGCATTGAATAGAATTAGTAACATTGATAATGTTTGAAAAACCTAGAGCTAATCCACAGTCAAATAATTTTACAGTCCCAGAGAATGAAAGGTCTAATTCTGTTTTGTAACACTCAATAATCCTGTTTATAGTCTGAAAATGTAATGTGTGTCATGTAGCCTTGGAGGCTGGTACTTATCAGCTGTTATTCCTTCTGACTATTAAAACGGGGTTCTAAGTCAGCACCTCATTAAAATACCCCTAAGCCAGCTCTTTCCAAGCTGATGGCTTCCAAATGGAAACTTAAATAAGTCTGTGATAAGGGAGAGCCAATGGAGACACTGTGAGCAGCCCGTCCATGTGCCCTGAGGTGTTTGTTTTAGAAGTGTAGTAATCATGAGAACTGTCAAAATCTGCTGGAGTTAAAACACTAGTTCTACTTTTACCTTGCTGAAATGGCAGACTTTCCTGATAAGAACATTTAGATACCAAATCCAGGGTATAACTGAATTACAGCCACCAGCTGGCCTCCCGAGACACTCTGTAACTCTGCCTGTCCTAAACACATCCCTAAATTTGAGACTGTCGTTTCCTAAAAGCTAATTCTGCCTGTAGTGTTTACCTGCTGGCATGTCATTCATGCCCTGGAAGGCAATTTTCAATGTAAGCCACTAGTCATAAACCAAAGCAAACAGGCTGTCGTGCACCCATTGGAAAGCACAGAAGTCACTGATGCAGAATTACTGAAAATGTTCTTCTACATTATTTGTAATTGTAAAAAAAGGTGCAAGTCTGAAGCACCTTGAAGTTGGAGGTTGGAGGGGTTGTCTGGGTAGGAAGACTTGGGATGGAAGTGGCCTGTCAGCAGAGGAGCTGGAACAGTCATGGAACACTGACACAGGCCACGTGGGCACTTGGAGAGAGTTTGTCCTTTTGCACAATTAAATTACTTTTCCTGCTGGGAAAATTGCATTTTTCTGTGGGTCTCCTATTAGTGGATTTTGGCCCCATTTGCTGAGGCAAGACTGACACTGGCTCCTCCAAAGAAGTGGGTAAATGAGTTCTCTCTGTCCCTACTGGAATGGAAGCCAGGAAGACAAAATACACCAGAACTTTTGTTGTCATCCCCAGCTCTGTGTGTGGGTGCTGGATAATGGAGCAGAGTGCCAAACTCTTATTCCTTAAGCCTTTAAAGATTTAAGCGGTATCGTTCGGTGTAGTAAAGTTGTAGTAAAGCTCTTTGCCATGTAGCTCTCCAAAGCAATGCTATTTTTACTCACTGATAGTCTAATACCTTTTACCAGCTCTCAAGAATGGAAGAAAATATTTGGAATATACTTTTGAAAATTATGAGAAACTACAGGGGAAAAAATAAGAGGTCTAAGGAATTTTGAGAGGCTTTTCCTTTAGAGAGCTCCAGGATTTTCTCTATGGGGTGGAGGTTATGCAGCTGTTTTTATCCTAATGTTAACATATTAGGTTATAGGAATCTTTCCACTTAATTGAACAAACACAGGAGAGTATTTACGTAACTGAAGACCTGCAACTGCCAGCAGAATTAATTAGGAGAGGAATAATTAGGCAAATAGTGGTGTCCAAATGGTCCCAATAGAAAAATGTATTGCAATCCCAATAGAAATCTCATTAATGTTGTTGTTTCTGATGAGCTGTGCCTTTTGCAGTATCATAAAGTGAGACAAATGTGGAAGGATCTCAGTGGGATGTCAGCTTGGGTATGAGGCAGAAACAATATCAAGGTTTTAAGCTGTCTGGTCTCATTATTGTCACTTAGTCATGGCTGCAGCTCCACTATCTGCTTAAAAGCCTCCTGTGATTGAACGAGCCACTTTAGGGTGAAGTAGGTACAGAAGAGAACATTTCAGGTTAGTATTTGGTATGGAATTGTTGCTTCATGCATGGGAAACAAGTTGTCTCTTATGCTGAGAAGATAACCCAGGAAAAAATGAGAGGAATGGAGCTTATTTCAAGTACTTCTGCTTGAATTTTTCAGTTCACTGGTTCAAAGAGTGGAAAAGTTAACGAGCACATTATCTTCGAGTTCCCACTGTAATGTCACTCATGCAGAGGAATAAAAAAGGTTAATTCATGTGATGTCATATTTATAGTGGCTGTTCTAGGAAGCAGGTTCCTGGTCTGCAGTAACAAGGTCTGTCCCATGATCAGTGAGGGAAAATACCTTAGAAATAGTCCTCCAGCAGGGAAGTTGTGTTTTCCCAAATTCCCCCTTCTTTTGTCACCTGAGAATCTTTTTTAGCTCTGTTACAAATTATGGTATTGTAATTCTGAGTGCATTTTTCAAACTTGTTTCATCGGTGCATTGGAATGGACTAAAAGGTATTGCACTGTGAGAACAGCTTTAATCAAAACCTATCAGTAAAACAAAAGCCTTTCACAAATAATCATTCAGAGATCCCAGCTTGGAAAAGTGTTACGTCCTCAGAAATAACCTCCTCCAGGCCTTCCAGCTGGGGCCTGGGGAGGTTAAGGGAGATGTTTAAGGGTCACAAATACCATCTGAGGCAACACTGGTAATATAAATTGTCTCACAACACTCCAGTTTCTAACCAAGTTGGAATTCTGGCTTTCATTACTCTACCAGGGAGCTACAGGGCCCTCCTGAATTGATCTATTAACAGGGTTTTGTTAACATTTTGATCAAACTACTAACAGCTGAGTAAATTAATTTGATTTTTAGTGATGGATAAATTAATCCACATCAAAATGTTCTAGGCTGGAAAAGTAGTGCTCTTTGTCACAGTGAAGGTTTGCAGTAACAGCTGTGTACATTTTGTATTTATCTGTTCCCCTTCCCCTGTTAGCTATAGTTGCTGATGTTTTTCATTAACTTGGTTTCCTATTATGGCAGCAGCTCTGAATAAATATCAGTTAGGCCGACCTCTTATTTATGTGCATGTCCTTAAAATGTGACTACCAAATATTAATTCTAGATTCCTGGGGCCATGTTCAGACACATACATCTCCTCCTTAGTGAAGAGAGACACTCAAGGGAGATTTTTATGACTTTTGCTGTAAACTCAGTGTTTGAAAACTGGGTGCAGAGATGGAAACAATTGACTGTCAGTCTCTGAATACTTCATATATTTCTGTCCTGTCCAGAACACCTGGAAATAACGGGATTCTGATTTCTCACAATACACTGAAATTGATCCCACTTGTTACCTAATCACTTGTAGTGTTAATGACAAAATCTTTCTTCTGCTGCTTTCTAAACACAACCCTTTTGTCCTGCAGCCCCGAATTTCCAGGGGGGTGACCAGAGGAGCTGTGTGAGGCAGGAGCAGCAGGCTGGTGCCTCTGGAAGGAGCTGGCTGTGCTGCCCATCGGGAGCAGGAGTGCCACACGGGCACCCATTCCCTCGGGAACACCCAGCACCTGCGTCAGGGACACCGCAGGGGTGACACACGTGCAGCAGCTCTGGTGCCTATAAAAGTACCAGTTGCTGTGCAAACACTGTGCAGCTAAAGAAGGGCTGCTTCTCTCTGTACTGTTCTTGAGCAAAGCCATTCTGGGGTTGTGCTGTGGGAGCGTGGCCGAGGCCAGGACTTCCAGAACTGGAGAGGTTCCCTGGCATGAAGGATCTCTCACAGAATTGGAAAATCCTAGAATGGCCTGGGTTGGAAGGGACCTTAAAGCCCATCTCAATCCCATCTTCCTGCCATGGGCAGGGACACCTTCCACTATCCCAGGTTGTTAAAAGCCCTGTCCAGCCTGGCCTTGGTCACTTCCAGGGATCCAGGGGTAGCCACAGCTGCTCTGGGCAACCTGTGCCAGGGCCTCACCACCCTCACAGAAAGTATTTCTTCCCAATATCTAATCTAAACCTACTTTCTGTCAGTGTGAAACCATTCCCCCTTGTTCTGTCTCTCCAGGCCCCTGTAAAAAGTTTTTTCCATCTTTCTTGTGGGCTCCTTGCAGATACTGGAAGGCCAAAATGGACTTTCTGTGCACCTAAGACAGAGCTGTACTGCTGAACCCTCTAGGGCTATTGGAATCCTAGAAAACTGGGAGAAGTAGAAAATGAACCTTAAGCCAGAGAAACAAGAAGAAAACTCATTTCTTTGTGTGCTTTCTTTTCTTTCACCAGAAAGGAAATGCTTCCTGGAGCATTCAAACATTTGCTCTGCTTAAATTTTAACCCTTTTTTTCAGGCCACTTTTTTCTGACATCCAAAAGTATTTTTTCAAAGTAGAATCCAGGCTAATGCAAGGAGAGGAACTGTGGATTATTGAATAATGGGGCAGTCAAAATAATGGCCACAATGTGAGAAATAAGCAGGCAATAGAAAGTTAGTGCTGGAGAGCACTTCTCAATACCTCAGGAAGGTTAAACAGCTCAGGTCTCAGTAAGTGTAACTTTCCTCTGTTGTGTCTCAGCTGATGAGCATCTTCCTTTTGGCCCTACTGCGTATATGTCGTGCCTTGCCTTTTTCATCACTAAATCAGAGGCAAAAAATCAGGTTCAGGTTGTTAAGCCATTTCTGTCGTACACCTCTCATGCATTGGCTTTCATGTCCTCACAAAACCACAGAAGAAAAAAAAAAAAAGGAAAAGAAACCAAAACCAAAAGAACAACCCAGTGCAGAGGCTAATGACTGAAAAATCAAAAAGGGGAAAAGGGAATGAAGATGTAAAAAACACAGAGTTACTTAGGGAGGAGAGGGGGAATGCAGGTGTTCAAAGGGTAACACTGCTCAGCAGTAACAGGAGTTATTTCTAGAAAAAACACCCTCCAAACATTAACAGATCTGGTCCCACTGGTGTGAGGGCAGAGGCAGCGAGTCAGGAGGTGAATAGCACTGAGCTCTCTTGCATTCTGTATGTGAGACAGGGATGCCTGGCAGGAATCCCTAAGGCAGGACTTTAATTCCACTGGAGCAGCAAGAGCAGCCTTTTCTAACCCCTGGTGCTGCTCTGCCCAGTGTCAAGGGTCCTGACCCCAGGTCTGTAAGTGAACTTCACCGGGGTCATGCAGGGGTTAAATGGCCGGACTTGACCTCAGAGGTCTTTCCAACCTCAGTGATTCTACGAATCTGCAATGCAGAGGCCCTTTGGGACCTATTGGACTCTTCCAAAATGTGTGGTCTTTCTGTATCTCACAAAATGCCATCCTGGGAGCACGGCTTTGGCAAACTGGGGCACACTGTGCAGGCTGCCCCGGCCCCCCCCTACAGCACAGACAATCCCGTGACAATTTACACAAGTCAAATAAATCAGTCATCAAACCCGTAATGACTTGAAAATGCGCCCCAGGATTGCTGGGGGGCATGGCTGTGTCCCCCCGGCCATGGAAATACAGGGTGCTGGCTGCCAAAGAGGGGTGCTGGGAGCCACCCTGGGGCTGCCCAGGGCACCCCTGAGGCGGCCAGGCTCGGGCAGGAAGCTTCACTGTAGCCTGGATTTACTCCTCATTCAAAACCACTGAAAGCCAAACTCCTCCTCCTCATCAGAAGCCAATTTTTTTTTTTCTGTGTGAACTGTTTCTTGCTCGTGCTTAACTAGATTTTAAAGCTATATTTTAACATGAGTTAAAGCACTGTGGATATTCCCCCCTTGTCCCCAGCAGAGGCGGGAGGATGCGGGTCAGCATGGAGGGCACAGAGCTGCAGCTCCTGGGGGAGCAAATCGCCCCTCGCCAGCCCTCAGCTCTGCCGGGCCCGAGCGCCTCCCTGCCGTCTGTGCCAGCTCACTTCAGTGTCTCTTAAAACTCTTCAAAACAACATCCAGCGGGTCAGGAAGCACTGATCCAGCACATAAAAAGCAGGTCACCTCTCAGGAGCATGCACAGATCCCGTGCAAGCCGCCTTCTAAAATTAGAGGTAGTGTTGGTCTTTTGTTGGTGCTACAGACGCGTTGTTTCCGTGAGTAAGAGTGGATTCTGAGCTGAAACTGAGCTCTGGCCCGGGCGGTCCCTGCGGGGAGGGGACGGGGCTCGGCTCTGTGAGCACATGGAGAAATCCTGCACCCGGCAGCTGCTGCCGCCGCTGCCCGGCCCCCAGCACACCTTCAACGGGGAAGTGCCCGTGGCAGCTTCTGCTCCACTCTGCCCTTCTGCGTCCCAGCTCATGCAAAGTGCTCTGCACCCCAGGTGCATTTTGCAGAGCTTCTGTTTTGATGTGTGAAACATTTAGCTTGTCTTGGGTTTGGCCACATTATTTATGAAGGCAAAGCAGAGCAGTAGTTTAGTGATAAATGGAATTTGAGATTGCTCCAGAAATTGATTTGCCTAGATCTCTTCTGTAATTCTAATGTTACTTGATAGGCCATCATCAACTGTTAAGAATACACTCATCTACTATCAAGGAAGAAACTCGTTTGTGCAAGGATTTTGGTTTTAAGAAGTTTTTCAGAGAAGCTCAAAGTGCTTAAATGTAGATCTTCTTTCCTTTCCTGCTATACTACTGCACAATTAAGCTCTTGCTTTTGCTAGTTTTGTATTTCCTGAATGTGGGAGCAACACAAAATACGTTGTAGTAGAACCTGAGGGGTTGGGAATGTAATGTAAGTATGGATTTCTTTCTAAAAGGAGGAAAAAAAAAAGTCTGGCAAAAGTTAGTTGTATGTTCTCTGACAAAGGAGAGCTCTGCACTGGTGCTTGTTTCACAGCCTTGGAGAGTTCACAGGCTGTGGCTGACAGACAGAGGGACAAGGTCTCACCTCCTGGTCAAAACCAGCCCAGACCCCAGAGGATTTTGGGGGACTCAATGCAGAGGCTGGAGAGCTGCAGGAGTACAGGGCCAGGCTCTGTCCTGACAAGTGCAGACACAGCTCCTGGCAGAGCTGAACAAGGTCCAAAGTGTTGGTGTGAGGCTGCTGTAGCACCAGTGCAGACCTGCCTCGCACAGGGTTATGCTGCAAGACAGTGCTAAAGCTCTTCTGGCCTAAGGAACTGAGGGGAAAATGGGTGATAGTTAAACAGCTTTAGAACAGTTCCATATTTTTGATAATTGTTAAACATTTCCAGTGTTTCCTGTAGGAAATACCAGGTGTGTTAAGTCACAAAACAGCAGAACACAGCGGGGGCTTAAATTTAGGCTAGTTCAGAGAAAGTGTACACACAGACCCTGCTCCTTGCCCCAGGAAGAGAGGTGGGGACAGGTTGCATCAGTTGGCCTACTCAGGGATGAGCCACACTTGTGATGACAGATCCATAAACTAATGGGAACATTTAGCATAACAATGTGCATGTTGGGGGATATGAGGGGACAGACGTGGGAGGCAGATGTGTGCTTTCCTCCAGGAGTCAAACACCAGCTGGAAGGAGCCCTGCTCTCACCATTAATGGATTTCTAGTGTGCTTAAACCTGGCTGGTGTGTGATTATTTTTGATCCTCACATCCAAACAGTGGGAAGGGGAAGCTGTTTCTTGTTCTGATGGTCACCCTCTCTTACAGTCCCACTGAGAGAAGGGTTTAGTGTGCAGGAATGTAAGGAGAAAAGGCAGTGAGAGATGTGGAGGAAAGGGGAGATATGGGATCTATAGGAACAGAAGGGAAAGGAGAAGGCTGGAGCAGGAGGATGCTAAAGCAAATGGAGTAATGTGAACACAAGAAATGATTTCCAGAAAACAGAGATGTGAGGAATCCCTTGTGATCACTAGTGAAAAGGCTTGCTTCAGCTTTTTAAGGCTGGATTTATACCCCTACAGAAGCACACATTTAGGCAGTTATCCCTCAGGAGAGCCCTGAAAGGGAAGGAATTTTACTTCTAAGCTTCCTCTTCAAGTGTGCCCCAAAATAATCAATGAGTATAAAATCAGTACTAAAAGGAAGTCTTCTGATTTTGTGACTGTCCAGCTCAGTTTTTTTGTAATTAATAGAATTTTGATTGACGTGCTGAATCCTGGCCTATAAAGGGATCAGAACACAGCAGCACTTGCATTGTCTGAATGGCAAAGGTAGAGTAAATCTCTGGCTTTACTTTTCCAAGCCCTTTAGAACCAACTTTCCTTGTGTAAGTGTTAGCAAAGAAATAATCCATGCATGCTTATGGCTTCTTTTACGCTTGTATGATTTTAATGATAATTAAATAGTACATGTCTGAGATCCAAAGGCAAACCAGAGTCAAGTGTGCCTGACTCATTTCTCCTCTCTGAACAAAAATGGGAAACATCAAACCTCTGTGTGAGGCTGTCTGATGTTCTTCAAAGCTCATAGCTTTACCCTGCTCTCTCATGTAGATATCCTTAGGTAGATATCTGATACTTGCTGAATTTTGTAGTAATTGGTTACAGGAGAGGAAAAAAAGTGTTCTCTTGTGCACAGAGAGAATTTCTTGATGGCCTGAAATGTGCAACTGGGCTTTTCTTATCTGCAAAATGGATTGAAGCAGGTCTGGAAATATGATTTGTCTTTTCCCATAACGTGTCAATGAAATAGGGATGCAGGAGAACTGATGTAAGCAGCATGAAAGAATCTCTTTTAATCCAACATTTCCTTGGTATTTGTGAGACCCACTGGGAATGTTTCTTTACTGCTGTATGTGGTGTTCCTGTGCACATGCAGCTGCTCTGGTACTGAGTGCTGGTGTAGATGGATCAGGACTAAATAATGAGATAATCCATGGAAAAAGCAGGTTTCAGTAGGGATGGCATCTTCTTGTGTGTGCTCGTAAGGCTGAACACTGGAAGTACTTTAACACAAGCTACAGGATAATAACACTTGTGCAGATGTTTTGAAAGATGTATTATTGATTATTTTTCTTCTCTAGCTTTGTCTCTTAGGGATCATGCTGCTCCATGTGTCCTTTCATCTGTCCCTTATAATAATTTATGGAGCCAAGTGTAGAGATCTCAAAGGTAGGACACACAGTCACTTCTGTTCTGTACAGGGAAATACACAGACTGATGCTCTATTAAAGAATGCAGTATGAGCTCAACCCGTGCATCAAAGAACCCACAAGAGAAAGCCCCAGATTTACCTCTCAGTTAAAGTTTCTCTTCTCTGTCAGTTTTCAGACAGTCATCAGAGAGGGATGAACTCCTGATGCAGAATTGTGATAAAAACATTGAAAATAATTCAGTCAACAACCAGGCACGAGCCTGCTGGAAAGCAGGCTTCAGTGGTTGCTGTTTCCAGGGGTGAGTTTTAGCTGGAACTCTGCTCAGCACTGCATTTCTTCCAGCAGCTGAGGCTGGGCTGATGTGACTCTAGGACTGTAGTGTGACAGGAAGTGTTGCCCTCCCTTCCCCATTCCCCCCTGGCTTCTCAAATCATTATAAATGGGTTTTCTCTCTGTATTGGGTATTGATAAGGAGTACCTGAGAGCTGTGATCTTATTTTCCTTCCTGCTTTTTTTCCCATTTGGAAGCAAGTACTTTTTGTTTGTTTACAAACTGCTGGATCCAGTTTTATGCTGTTACATAGATGGTAAATCCAACTGAGCACCTACATGCAGTTACCCACAAGAAGTTTTTCATCTGGCAAGCATGCAACATTTGAAATATTCCTTCCTTCCTGATACTGAACCAAAATTCTCTCCATTTAGAATTGCATTTAGTTGCATTTTCTTGAGAGACATCTTGTTGGCAGCTCTTACATTAAAAAAAAAAAGGGAAACATTTATTCATTACAATTGATTTATGGTAAAACTAATGTACCAACCAAGTAACTTATGGTTGTAATGAAGTGACCTCAGTTATAAAAGATGACCTTCTGAGGAGCAAGACATTTTCAGGTACAAGTCACCTGTAATTTTACAAGACAAAACACAAGGATTGCATTTGTAGATGAAGAATGTTTAGATAGCATCGGTGACTCAGAAAGAAACCGATTAGAGAGTCTGCAAGAGGAGATGCAACCCTTGCAACAATTCTGTGTGGATCCCAGGGCTGATCAGTGTGAGAAAGAGATGATTATGCCAGAAGCCTTTAGTTCAGAGAAGAGACAACTTGGAATGCAGGAGAGGTTATAAACCATTGGTGAGATGAGATAAAGAGTGGCTGTTCAGCAGCTGCTGGAATACAAGAACTCTGGAGGCATTGCACAAGCCTGATGGAGGCAGCATGTGAGCCTGGGGAAATCCAGGGTGCACCTGGATTTGGGAGCTTATTCCCAAAGGATATCAAAGTCTCCTGGCTTTGAGGGAGTGAAGTGTTACAGGGACTAGAAACGTGCTGAGGGCACGGCCGATTCTGAGCATGGCTTTGCAGGTTCTGCTGTGCAGAAAGACTGCTGGGCATTTGAGGCACAGTAAACACAGCGAGACTTCGAGGAGGTGCCACAGAGCTGGGGTGTGATCATCCATCTTCCTGTTCCACTGGCACATGCCACGGTCAGGGGTGGGCACTGTGGGCAGGCCGAGGGTGACAAGGATGATTCGCTGTGCCTGGCAGGGCAACAGCAGAATCCTTCACTGATCTGGTAAACGGGCTCAGCTGACAGCCCTGCTCCATTCAGAGCTGTGCTGAGGATGGCAGTAAGCTGTGTAAGCACAGGAGGCCAAGGATGTTCTCTGTGCCTCCCAAGGTGGGGAGCGGGCACACCTCGCTGGAGATGGCACAAGGGGCACTCAGGGAGCAGCACACTGGAGGCAGCACACTGTGCCTGCAGGATCCCTGCTTTGGGGCTGATAAGGACAGGACCTGCATGACAGAGCTCATTTGTGGAGGGAAAAGGGCTGGAGCAAGAGAACTGGGAAATGCTGGCCTGGACAAGTGTCTGTGGTAGCAGCCAGGGGGAAAGTCTCTGCTTTGCCCTGCTCCTGGCAGCAGCAGCAGCAGCAGCAGCACTGCTGCCCTCACTCGTGAGGATCTGGAAGTGGTACGTGTTTTACCCCTGACTTAGCACTTGCAAGAATCCTGGAAACAGCAAAATTAGCACATTTCCTTGATACTCTGGGGCCTTTGACACTTACTGAGGCAAAGATCATTGACTCAGTTTCCAGCTGGACCGGGCTCTCCAGGGACATTGGTGGGACAGAGCTTCTGTAGCACTTCCCTCTTTGAGTCTTCTCACCAGGACTGAAGTGCTCAGGCATGCCAGAGGGAAGCTCTTTTTTGTCTTGGTAGAAGTTGCTGATTATATTTAAAAGAACTATTCTGGAGCTTGGAATTTTAATTGTTTTGAATCAACTTTTGATTAAATTGCTGCTATTAAATAAAGGATTCATCATCTGGAAAAGACCTGTAACTGGCTGGGAATAACTGCTAGACAGTGTGTTTATTTATTTCACTTTCAATCTGCTGCTGTTAGACTTTGGGTTTCTTTTCCTGAAGAAACACAGGGAGGAGGGCACATAAATCAAAATTTTATTCTGAACTAATTGCCTTGTTCTGAATTGCATAAAACATTTGATCTTTTTTCACTATAAAATATCAGGATAGAAGGATCATTAGCATTAGAAATAATATGAAATGCCAAAGTGTTTGTTGAACAGGAGATGGAAGCTTCTCTTCGTGTGATACTTTACTTTTCTTGTTTCACAACTAAAATTGGCCTGTAGCAGCACTACAGACAGGAGTGGTGGTGAGCTGCACCCAGTTTGATTGAAGTTTTTTTTCTGCATGGTGAAAAAGGGTATCCTCACCCAGCAAAAATAAATGACACTTAATGTGAATTTTATTAGCCATCAGTTTTTGCCTGGAGAAGAATATAAGAGCTAAGAAAAATTAACCAGAGACATTTGGATGTAATTGGAACATATGGCAGCAAAACAGTCACTCCTTTTACAGCAGACAGTTAAAAAATATTTTTTTATCACCCCATGTTGAATTGAACATCCTCAGATGCATGACAAATGCACAGCTGGAAATGAGGGGTGACAGGTTGACCATTTTCTTCTACTCATGGTTACTTTCCTTCTAGGAATGTGGCTGAAGACCTTTCAGAACTGTGCAGCATCACTGTTCCCCAGCAAAAAGCAGAATTTCTGCCATGCTGGAGACTCCAAACAGCCCCACAAAGTGCTATTGCACCTGCTCAGCAGTGTGCTGAAATGGCAGTAATGAATAATAAATGCTTCTGCCTCCTTTTTAACATAACCAAACCCTTCTTTTCTCCAGGAAAGTTTACAAAATCCTAAGTCATCCTGTGCCCAGACTGGCCATAAAAACACCTTACACAGGTTACAACAGAACCCTTTGTGTTGTAACAGAGACCTTTTCTTCCTATTTGCCTTGGACTTCCCAGTTGTTTGTATTTATTTGTAAGTGACTTCCAGCTGTACCCCTAACAAAAATTCTCCGATGTAAAGATTTGATATATAAGGCTGTGGTCATCACATTTGCTTACATTTGTAAAGCTCACCTGTATGAAAAGTGTGTCTATAAAGGAAAAATCCTAGGAATGTATAAAACTTGTTTTTGTAAAGTTTGAGTTGAGCAAGTTTGTTGGCCACTGGGTTGATAGGTGATCTTCTGGAGCAACAGCTTTTAGTTTCTTTTCCCAGCCTTGATGTTGAGGAAGTTGGTTATATTTTGAATTTCAGCTTTGTTAAGTACTTTCAAACTCAATAGTAAGGTGTTATTGGTGTCTGCAGCCATTCCAAATTCCTAATTCAAGTGAGAAAGGAAGGAAACAGGAAAAAAAATTACAATTAAGCCAGATCTAAGTAACACAAGTAAAACACCAAGGAAAGGTCTGTAAGAGAATTCCCTCTGGGAGGGGAGCAAGGCTGGTTCCTGGATGAACTTCCAGGGCTTCAACACGAATGGATCATTCATGGTGAGTCTCTGTCTGGTGGAGAGAACACAGGGCTCCCTTCCCCACTGGAAAATCTCTGTAATTCTGTCAGGCACTGTGTGACCTGTAATTATGGCCCTGTGCTCTTTTATTAATTTACACTCCTGCTTTACTTTGCTTGTGTCCAAGCACATCCATATTATGATGCAAATTCACCAGCAGCATGAAGGCCAAGTTCCAAGTAAGTGTTCCTAAGGGAGTTTTTGTCATACTTGTTTAAATCACGAGTCAGGGAAAAAAGAAGAAAACATGTATTCAAACCATTCATTTAACATGTTAGTACAGATCTGGATTCATTAATAAAATGCAAACTTGCTGATGACCAAACCAGTGCAAACTCAGGTTTCATTTACCCGTGTGAGAGGTTTATTTCTCCCTGTGCCTCTCCTGGAACTTCCCATGGAGTGAAATTCCCAGAATAAGCATGGCTGTAATGCAGCCCTGCATCAAAGTGAAGTTTGTTTGTATAGACCACTTGGCTATTCCCAAAGAAAATAAACGTTATGTTGGTCTTAATGTGTTCAGCAGCTTTGTTTCTTAAGAAGGGTGAAGAAAATGGTGTCTTTGGGCATTTCCTTCCATAGGATTGCAACTGAGGTACTACAGATTTCGAATATTTTGTCTTAAAATAGTTTCCTTTGTAAGGATAACAGTTAACTCCTGTCTCTGTGTCTGTAATTGCAAGAAACATCCCACAGAACCCCAGAACGGTTTGGGTTGGAAGGGTCCTTAAAGATCTACCAGTTCCCAACCCCCTGCCATGGGCAGGGACACCTTTATCTGCCAATCAGCATCACACCTTCCATTTGTCCTTCTGGCACACTCTGAATTCACCGTGTCTGCACGTGGGGGAAAGCACAGGGTCCGTGACAGGGAGCCCAGGGGGCAGGAGGCACCAAGAGAAAGGATCCAAAGATGGCCCTCATCCCCCCTTTCAGACCTGTTAAATAAAACAATGCCCCTGTCTTCTCCCCTGGCAACAAGTTCCAGGAATGTGTTACCTGTTGTAATTTTTAACTGTTTGTAGCTGGAATTGGTGCCTCCTCATTCCCTTTTCAGGGAGTTGGTGAGTTTAATGTTGATCAGATCTGCTCCCTGCACGGTACTTAAACTTAACCCTAGCTGGCTCTGGAGAAGTTGTTTCAGCTGGTGGCCCTTTAAATCTCTTTCTAGACAGTTCTCCCTCTGCTGTAGTTGGTAAAATAGAAATAAACCCGCTGTCAGGAGCCCGGGGCAGCCACGGAAGCTGTTCCCGGGGGAGCGGGCAGGAGCTCCGGCCAAAGTGGCCCCAGCACTCCCCAGCGAGGGAGGGTCAGTAAAGGCCTGCAGGGCCGATCGATGGCTCTGGTGTTTCCCTTCCCCGCTGTGCCCGCGCCGAGCCGAGCCGGGGGCGCCGGGCAGGGCTCCCACCCCGGACCGCTCGGAGCTGCTGAGTTTCGAGCTGCTGCCGCTCCCGGGCTCCTGCCGCTCCCTCCGCGCCCGTGTCTCAAGGGCCGCTTCCTCGGCCGCGATAATTAAACGACTTTGCCGTCCTAACCCAGAATCGGGGCGAGCGCCAGAGAGGCGTGAAACTTTTCCGCCGTGACTTTGGCCGTCACCGCCCCCCTGCCCCGTCACTCCCCGTCCCCTCCCTCTCTGCCGCTCTCTGCACTGCCCCCGACGGCGGCTCCGGCTGTCCCTGCGGCCGCCCCGCTCCCCCCAAAAACCCAAAAAGCGCGATCCGCTCTGATCTCGCCTTCAGAAAAGTTCACTTTATTTACAAGGGGGTGGCCGGGGGTTCCCCCCTGTTTACACACAGACATTTGTAAAATTAGCCAACCCCCCTGACAAAAACGCAAAGGAATGGCTGAGAAATAAATAAACCTCTCCCACCCTCCGAGGCGGAAAGGCTCCAAGTCAGGGGGGGTTCTGCTGCCCCCCGGCCCGGGGCTCAGGCGATCCTGCTGCAGAACTCGTCGAAGTCCCTCTCCATGAAGAGCTCGCTCTCGATCACATCGTCCTCCGAGGGGAAGTACTGCTGGCTCTCCTCCTGCGGGGAACCCGCGGCTGCATCGACCCCGGCCCCGGCCCGGGCGGGCGGGGAGCGGGCGGCGGGTCCGGGCTCCCCCGCGCACTCCATCAGCGCCCCGCGGGCGTTCTCCAGCACCCCCAGGTACGAGTCCATGTCCAGCGGGTCCATCTCGCAGTCCGACCCGCCGCTCTCGGTGCCCACCGAGTCCGAGCGCAGGTGCATGAGCTGGTACTTCTCCCGCATCAGGAACTGGTTGGTGTTGCGGGGCGCCCGCATGCCCGGCGCCCGCCGGCCCAGCACATTGACGGGCCGCAGGGAGAGCAGCACCCGCGGCCGCGCCGGGCGGTGGCAGCGGCGGAAGGCGCGGCAGTGCTGCTGCNCCCCCCGGCACCCCCTCGCCGCGGGCGGGCTCCCAGGGCGGGCACACGATGAACTCCGCGCGTCGCAGCATCGCGGCCCCCCGGCCTCTCACATGCTCCGAGCCGCCGGGACGCCCCCGCCGCGCTGCTCCTGCGCCGTCGCTTCTCCGGCGCGTCCTCAGCTTCTCTCCGGGCTGAGCGGCCGCTTCCCAAGAGCCCTGCGGGGGCCTCTGCGGGCGCCTCTACCTTTTCACGATCCGCTCTG
>VZSE01013966.1:27246-133219 GCA_013398275.1 Promerops cafer
TCGCCTACTCCCCGGCCGGGCGCTTCCGGGCTGTCAGCGTGCGCCGGGCACGGCGGGCCGGGGCAGGGCCCGGGAGCGAAGCGAGCGAGGGGAGGGGACGGCGCCGAGGCTCAGGGACCGCACAGCGAGCGCGCGCACCGCCCGCCGCCCCGCGCCCACTGCCGACGCGCTCCCGCGCAACCCCTACTTATCACCTCCGGCGCGGTCCAACTGCCGCCGCGCCGCGGGGGGGTGCCGTGGCTGCACAGCCGCCCCTCAGCCGGCCTGTCCCCGCCAAACTTCGCTCTCCGCGCCCGGGCTCCGCGTCACCGCAGCCCGCGCGCTCGTATCTCCCGTGTTATCCCGAGTTACCCCGGCTTATCCCGGGATCTTTCCCCCCTTGGGCGCGCTTTGGCTTGGCTCAGAGCTGCGGGCGCATTTTGTTCATCCCCTATTCACGAAGGCCGTTTACGCTCAGATCCCCGCGCCAGCACCGTTGCCGCCCGTCCCTTGCTGCGGCGCCACGCAAACCGCTACGCAAACCGCGTACGGCACCCGTCCCTTGCCGCGGCGCTACGCAAACTGCTACGCAAACCGCGTACGCCGCCCGTGAGGGGCGCTGGGGGTGGGGGGGCAGCGAAATGGCCGCGGGGGCAGCGGGGAAGGAGAAGGGGCGGCCTGAGGCCGGCACTGGGCGCTGGAGAAGCCGCGGCGCTCAGTGCCAGTGCCCGCGGCCGCCCCTGCTCTGTAGCTCCAGGCTGCGGCCGGCGCCACCGCCGGGGAGCGGTCACCTTCCCGCAGGTCCCACAAAATGGTGCCCGCGCCTTCCCCCTCAGCCGCCTCACTCCAGGGGAGTCCCTCCTGAGGCTTCATGGTGTTGGTTTTTTTTTTTTGTTTTGTTTTGTTTTTTCTTCCCTTTAACCTCTCCAGCTGAATGGGTGATTTTTCATCAGTCTAGAGTGAAAAATGAGAGCACAGACATTAATTATTGTAGTTTGGGGAATGCCCCAGTCACTTGTGCTGGGCCTTGGTCCCTCTACGACAAATTTCCCCTAATTTTCCGATCTGTTTGGGGTGGGTTTTTTTTATCCTGTATGTAACTAATCTGACAATGACCTCCCTGTGCACCCCTTCCCCACGGCCAATCTGTTCATGGAAAACGAGCTCAGTGTTGCCCAAATGCTCCCAAGTAAAGGCTGTGCATGAGCAAGGGCAATAACTCCCATGCAGGTAACATTTTATTACAATTTAACAGTGAACGCAAAGAAGTACAAAATATACAGGGGGAGACAAGGTAAAAATCCGGATTTGGGCTAAGCCTGGAGTCAACGTTGCCAAAACCAAATTGGCAATATTTGTCTGTTTCACCGCTTTAGAGCGTGTATTTCTAAGCAGCGTTTGTTTCAAATTCCATTCAGGAATTATATGGTATTCCATTTAAACTCAGTGGTGTTATTGCCTGTGTGTTTTACAAACTAAAGGCCAAAATGGAAGGAGTTGGCACCGGAGCAAGCAGCAGCTGTCTAAAATCTGCAGCCTCTGAGATCTGAGGGCATGCGAGAGCAGGGGCAGGCTGCAGTGCTTTCAGAGTTCATGGGGATGTTTATAAAGAAATGCCACATCATGTGGTAGAATCCACGTCCAGAGTTGTCACAGGCTTTTTCACAGATGTATTAGGCAGCAGTGTGGCTTGAATAAACTTCTGCCATTCCAAACTTCCCTCCTGGATACAGAACATCCCAGAACTCTGTGTTTGTACAGGGGACTCTGCCCTGGCAACCGCATGCACCCAGTCCCTCCTGTCTGGCTGGTCAGCACAGCTTAGTCTGGCCCCAGTTCCCATTTTCTCTTGTTTCTCTGAGTTTGGTACAGATTGAGTCTGCATTTCTTTTAGCTGTTCTAGAAGGGTGTAGGAAATATTGTGTGGAAAGGAGCCTTGTGCTACTCTGTGCAGGCGAGAATTCCAGTAAATGTGCCTCCCTTCACATCTGGATTATCTCAAATCCACACACTGACACTGCCCTGCACAGACCATCCTGTACGCAGTCCTGCAAATCAAAATCTAAAGCTTTTATTGAAACCTTTATTGGTACCTACATCTCTATCAGTAAATAAGTTTTTAGAGCACTTTGAAATCATTACCTGGAGGCAGCTGAACTGTTTGTGCCATTATTGACCTGGCCTTCACTCTCCACGCTCTGTTCTGCTCAGGGTTCAGGTGTGCAGGCTGGGAAGAGCACCCATCTCCCTCACTCACCTTCCTGGCTCACTTCTATTTTTCCCTGTCGAGAGCCTTCTCACAGCTGTTTTCAGCACTGGAAAAGTGGAGGAAATGTTTTTTAATGTATCATGAAACGTTTTGTAATTTCTCAGTGGTTGCCAGCCAGCAATGCTATTTTCCAAAACCCTTAAGTTTCCTTTGACATGGGGGGACCCATCTACATTTTTTTTTTAAATTTTTTTTTAGCAGCAGAGGTACTTCTGATGTAGTTACAGCCTTAAGAATTGGTATCTGGAGCTATTTAAGAGTATCTCTTTAATGGAGGTAAGCTCGAGCTCCCGAGAAGAGTTTGGAAGAGGCCCTTGGTATCCAGTTACTGGGAGAAGCCCAGTGTCCTGCTCTCGCTGGGTTAGAGCCGGATGGGGTTATCCAGGACACCCAGCACCGCTCCTGCCCGGGCCTGGGCTTGGGGCCCGCGGCTGAGGCCTGTCCCCGGCCCATGGATCGGGCTCATTTCACCCCCGTGCCCTCAGGACCTTTCCCCATGGCCGTGAGGGGAACTCCCCGGGCCCGCCCGGGCCCTTCCCCACGCCCCGCCGCCTCCCCGCCCCGCCCAATCAGGGGCCGCGGGGCGGGCGCGCGGGAAGTTTCCCGAGCTGCCTCGCGCCGCCGTGACGCGCCTCCCGTGAGAGCTCGCGCCCAATGGGCGGCCGTCTTATAAAGCTCCTTGGTGCGGCCGCAGAGAGCCGTGCGCTGATTGGCCGCGGCGCCGGCGGTGTTTCCGGCCATGCTGCGCTCGGCGCGATTGCATCATGGCGGGACGGAGGTGAGGGGGGGCACGGCCCGGGCCGGACCCTCGGCGCCTCACGGCCCTGCCGGCCGGGCTTAGCTCGGCGGACGGCGGGCGGCTCCGAGACGCGAGGGCGGGGCGGCTCCAGCGGCGTGTCGGGGCGCTTGGCGGGGGAGCCGGTGCTGGGCGGCACCTTCAGTGTCCCAGGAAAGCGGCGGCTCGCGGCCCGGCAGGTGCCTGTGCTGTCACCGCGGCAGCGGGTCCGGCCGGGCTGGCAGCTCCCTGCGGCGTTTGACGTTTCTAACTTGTGTTTTTTTGTGTACAACGTCACGTTCATGTGTGTGTTTTACTCCCTGGGGGCTGGACAGATTCTTCGCTTTTTCGGCAATTTAGGGGTTACTTACAGGAGGTACTTATTAAAGGTTAGCCAGGTGCTTTATTGCAGGGCTTAATACTTAGCAGGTCTTGGTTTCATTAGTTACTTGTACAAAGAAAGGTCCCTTACAGTGTGTAGTATGTCTTAAGCATTCCCTTCAGCATCCTTTTAATAGGGGGGGTTGATAAATGCACCCTTTTTATTGCTGCAGCTGCGGTGACTTTGATATCTCCAGCAAACGTTGGCTTCCACACCCCGGGAGCCTTTTGGAAACTGCAGAAAGCATTTTTATTCCGTTTGGTGGTGACATACTTAGAAAGCAGCTGTCAGGTAATAGAATTCAATTGTCACATAAAAGCAGTGTTCAGTAACTCAGCTGACACTGGTTTCTGAATTTTTATTAAAAACACATAGTTCAAAGTTATTTTAACATAACCTAGATTTTTTTTTTTCTCACAATGATATGTTACATTTTTAATCAAGGTAGTATGATGATGATAAAAATTTCTTAGGCCATCACAAGATACAGTGTAAAACTGGGCTCTTGCATAGCATGAAGTTTTTGTATCTAAAGACAGCATTAATTGATGAGTGTGCTTGTTGCTTTAGCAATGTTTTAATTGACCTTTCAGTATTAAAAGAAAACCTTGTAGGGGCACAGCTGGGCTAGTGTTGCAGTTTTATTCCCTGTGTAAGACACTAGCACAGGATTTTCAGAAGCAATGTTTATTCTGTAGTTCAGCATTCTGTTCCCATCCATCCTTCCTTTTGCTTTAAATGTGGTTGTTTCCACCCCTTCTAGAAATGAAGAATTTTGATTATCAGGTGAACAGTTGAGTCTGATGTTGCCCCAGAACAGTACCTAAAAAGGCAGAAATGGGGTGCCAGGTGTGTTTGGAAAATAGAGCATTGTTTAACTTTGGAGAAGGCAGCTGGAGGTGCAGAAAGGAGGCTCCTTATCTTTGGGGGGAGCTTTGGTCTCTTTTACAGAATAGTTTGTGGGATAAGGTGAATGGAACAAGAATAAGAGACTGATCATAAACCCCTTTTGTACACCTTTAGTTCATCCTGTGTCTTTATGCTTACAGTTTCTCAGTCAACAAAATGATTACTATCTTGAAATCCACTTTGCTTTAATCATATCTGATGTATGGAAAGTACAACAATATTTCTCAAATATGGGTTCACTTCATTCATAGTTGTGTTTTAACTGAATTTTAATTGATTTCTAAAAAATTAATACTAAAAAAAGCACACGGGAACTTGCTTTTTTGAGTTTAATGCATGTTTTTTTTTTCTTGTAGATAAGAAGCCCAGCTTAAGTCTCAGACTGCTGTAGTACAATCTTCAAACTTTGACACCTTTGCTAGTGAATGTTATCCTCTAGAAAAGTGAGTGTACTTAATAAAAACTTGTTTAATGGTGCATTGTCTTAAACTCTAACACTTCCTGTTTCTTCAGCAGAAAATGAGTAGAGAACCCTTCTTGCATTTACTGATCTCTGTAAATGTGTTGTCTGAAAGTGAGGTTTTATTTGACGTGTTTGTGTAATTTCTGTAGCATGCTTTGTGATGTTTTTGCTCAGTCTGTGTTCAAAGTAATGAAGTTGTCCTTGATTATTTTGGGGTTTAAAATACCTAGATTGCCTATAATGAGCTTTTTTCTGTGCTGTTGAGGTATTCATACCTCTGTCTATAAATGATTGTTACATCTTGGCTTTTTTTTTCTCAGCTGAGGTTGAGCCATGGCGAGATTTTCAATGTGCTTTTGCCTTTGAAGTCAGTCTGTTTAAAATTCTGGTTTGTAACTTGGAAAAAAGAGCTGGTAGCGATGGTTGCATATTAATTCCCAACAGTATTTCTTTCCCCCTGCTTCTGATGCAATAAACTTGTGATATTGCTGAGAGTGTGGATGGATTTGTGCCCTGTGGTTGCTGGACACTGCTGTGCCCGTGCAGTGCTTCAGCTGGGAGGATGGGCCCACAGTGACGCTGTGATTTACGCAGGGAGTCTGTGATCCGTGAGCAGCCTCCACAGCCCGGTCACAGGCACACCCCAGAGCCCCAGCCTGCCTCTGCCTTGCTCACCTGCACAGAGCTGGCACACCCCAGAGCCCCAGCCTGCCTCTGCCTTGCTCACCTGCACAGAGCTGGCACACCCCAGAGCCCCAGCCTGCCTCTGCCTTGCTCACCTGCACAGAGCTGGCACACCCCAGAGCCCCAGCCTGCCTCTGCCTTGCTCACCTGCACAGAGCTGGCAGCTGGCCTGTCTCCAAACCTTTGCAGTTATCACTAATTTGGGAGGGCTGAGCTTCAGCTGAGTAGAACATGCAGATCCTTCAACCTCAGCTGGCTTGTGGGAGATAAAAGCTTTAAGACTGAATTCTTTTATCATCTCCATTGTCTCTGTGATCAAATCACTGAGGAAAGACGCAGCCTAACCAGTGCTTTGAGGCAGAACAGTGAAAACTCCTACTGGTTGTGTGTAGAGTAATTCACTGTGCTCAGGCTGGTTATTACCTTTCTAAAATACATCCAGGCCATGTCCATGTGTTCCTTGTCAGCCCCTGATTTCCCCTCCAAATGCTGTGTTGCCTGTGCACCAGATTGTGGGATTCTCAATTATAATATAATGATAAGGGATAATTTGGGTTTATTAGTGGAGAGAATGATTTGTCATGAATACAAAAGTGGTGGAATTGGTCTGTAGCACATTTTTTCATAGCAGTTCAAGCCTTGAGCTGGTAATTTTTGTGGTGTTCTGGGTTCCATTTAAGCAAGTGTTTTGGAACTTCAGCTGTAACTGGAAGAATTGTCTTCATGCATTTGCCTTTGTTGCTCCTTTATGGTTAGTATTTAAAACCTGAGTAAATCACAAGACTCAGGCCTTGTGCAGTTACTTGTAATTCCTTAATGCTGAGTGAAGCTCAAGGCTGTAGTAGCTACTTCTGGTGTAAGTGTACTCAGGAACAGCAGCACTAAAATGAGAAATGGAAGAACCTTTTTATTCTGTAGCATCATCTGTTACAACCTTCATCACCAATTTTCTCCTGTTAGGGAGCTGCTGTCTCAAAAAACACTTATTCCCCAGAGCTTTGTTTAGTTCTTGCCATGGCATTTTATTGAAATCTGACCCCTTTCTATCTCAGCAGGTCTGGAACCAGGCAACTGTTGTGTGTTCCTAATTATGCTGAGAATTCCTCTTCCCTGTGTTGCTTGTACAGTGTGGAAGTGGCCTGTTTTGGCTTAGTTTTAATGTAGTTATAAAACTCCTCTTCATCTTTGCAGCGTTTTTCAACTGTGCTCTCTGCAGTCTGGCTGCTTTTGGGGGCATCTGAGATTGCTGGCACAGCCTGATGGAAAATGCTCTTTTAAACATCTGAACAGTGTGAATAAATGTGCAGTGAAAAGGAGTCCCTTCTTCAGTAGTTTAAAGTGAAATTCTCTGATACAAACTGGTGCTGAAGGGTCAGTTTGAAGTTGGAAGCTTTTCCTGAAGAAAAAACCCCAAACCTGTAACCAAAACAGAATTTACCCTTTGACTGTTTTCTCTGGGAAACAGAAATAAAAACACGATTAAAAAGGGAACAATCATAGTTGAATGATTGGAGAATCCTTTTCCTGTTCCAAAACTTTGGTGACAGTCAAAATTAGGCTTTTTTTAGAATGGAGTGCTTGCTTTCATGCCTGCAGTGAATCAGGCTCTTTGGAAAACTGAGCTTTGGATTGGTGATATGGATTTGAAAGATAGAAGTTGTATTTGTGGAGTTATTTTTTTCTCATTTCTGTTCAATATGTATTTTTGTCTTCTTGATCCTTGTTGGGAAAGAATGGTTCAACAAGTTCCAGAAAACATAAATTTTCCAAATGAGGAAGAGAAGATATTGACGCTCTGGAAAAATCTTAATTGTTTCAAGGAATGCCTGAAGCAATCAAAGAACAGACCTAGGTAAGAATCTGTTAAAAGCTGTAGCAACTGTGTGTGGCAGTACAGGGTTGGCTTGGCTGTAATTACTCTTTGTTTTTTCTTGGTTCTGTAAACAGCAGCTGCTCCCTTTGCCAACAGCAGGCCTGGCTCTGCTGCTGTCCCTTTATATTTCACTTGGTGAAGAGTCAGCAGTGTTCAAACAGTTGTAGTAAACCTGTAATTTCCTGCCTGGTGGGTTTGTAAGAGAAATGGGGAGGTAGGCAAAGGACTCTTCCTGTTGTGGAGCTGTGGGGCACCGTGCTGGGCTGTTCCATGGCAATCCTGGCACAACTGGCAGTGGTAGGAGCTGAACAAGTTGGAATGTTCCTTCAGTCCCACTGCCAGCGTGGCACCTGTGCTGACTGACCATGGAAGAGGAAGGAATGGATATTTTCCTAGTGAAACACAAGCAGTGTAAGCATGGAGTCACCCTGTGTGAAGGCCTGCCTGCCCAGTTTTTGCTGTAATGAGCAATGTTTTGTGTTGTAGGTTTAACTTCTACGACGGCCCCCCGTTTGCCACGGGGCTCCCCCACTATGGCCATATTCTTGCAGGAACCATCAAAGACATCGTGACCAGATTTGCCCATCAGAGTGGTTTCCATGTTGACAGAAGGTTTGGCTGGGATTGCCATGGCTTACCTGTGGTATGTGTTATGAATTTGCCTGCAGATGCTTCTGTTGGTTCCTCTTTCCCTGTTGTTCCCTGCTTAGCACTCATATTTCTGTTGCTTTTATACCTGATGTTGTTGCTAAAAGAGAAATGGAAGTTCCTTGTCCAGTGTGTTTCTCTGGCTTTTGTGTGTGGTGAGTTAAGGAGCTTCCTACTGGTCATGGCTATGAACCTGTATTTATTTGGTACATATTTCAGAAACTGGTGTTTTGTTTATTTTTCTAAAGTTACTAAAGAAACAGTCGTGGCAGAGTGAGCCTTTGAAATCCCTGCCTAGTTCAGGTGCACCTCTCATGAAATCTCACAAGGTTAAAGGAGGCCCCCGAGCCTGGTTAGAATGTATAGGACACAAGGAAACTATCCAGGGCAATCCTGAAAGCTTTGGATAACTGGATGTTTTGTTTGTTTGTTTTCCATGCTCCCAGGAATATGAGATTGACAAGACTTTAGGCATCAAAGGGCCAGAGGATGTGGCAAAGATGGGGATTGAAGCTTACAACAAAGAGTGCAGAGGGATTGTGATGAGATATGCCAAGGAGTGGGAGGTGAGTGAAGGCTCAGTCCGTGTTCTGCTGAGCATTTCTAAATGTGTTTGTGCAGAAGTGTTTCAGGTGGGGTGAACTTCATCCTTTTGTCTGATTTTGTGCATAAATCTCCTGTCTTTAAGCTCCTGTGTTTCTCCCCTGTGATCCTGAAAGGGGAACAAAAAGAGCACCATTGTGGCTCGGAACAGAGACTGCTGTGCTGTCAAGAGAAGGTTACTTGCAGGTTACCTGGAGCTCAAAGTGTCTCATGAGATACACTGAACAAACAATAGATATGTTGAGCATTGTCTCTTTCTTTGTGTCTTCTCTTGTGTAGAAAATTGAAAGATCTGTCTTTGATTTTCTAATGGAGCAACTAAAAAAAATTAGCATGAGCCTCACTGCTTTTCTGCACCTCCTTCCCCACAGTCTTTTCACTGGCAGAGTGCAGGGCAGCAGTTTGTATTTTTGGAGGAACAGAAATTCTCACATCTGGCTTTGTCACAAGAGGTGTGGGTAAACCCTCAGTCTTCCCAGAGAATATTGGTGTCAGCTTTGCATCTCAGGAGTACAGGGAGAGTGTTGGTGTGTGCAAGTTTGAAGAATGGTAGTTCTCTAAAATGATTTCCAATAAAGCTTTATCTTAACCATCATTTTTTTTCCTAGGCAGAACAGTCCTAATTATTGTAATTTTTCCTTGTGCAAAAGCTCTTCTACTTCATCACACTCCTCTGCACGTGTCTAGTCCTGCTGTATTTCTTTTCATGGAAATAGGACTTTCTTAATTGAGTATCACTTGCCTCTTGCCCTTGGGAGCATTTTGAAGTTATGGCCAGTGTCTGAAGAAACCAGAGGTGCCTTGGGTAGAGTAACTGTGGCCTAAACCTCAGTGAGTGGCTGGATGAAAAGCAGACAGTTTGTTTTTTTCAAATTGCACTCTGAAATGTTGTATTTCAAACCCATCATCGATAATTCCTGTTGCTTTTGGAAATAAAAATAGCAAGATTCATTCTGGTTTGTTGTGGTGGGTTAACCCCAGCTGGCAGCCAAGTACCAGTGAGTGGAGATAAGAGCAGTTTAATTGAAACAAAAGAAAATACTATAATGATGCTAATGATGATAGTAATAGTGGAGGAGGAGAGAGAGGGAGGAATAAAAGCCAGGAAAACCAAGTGATGCCCAGCCTGTCTCTGCCNGCAAGTGATGCCCAGCCTGGCTGCTGAGTGATGCCCAGCCTGTCTCTGCCCAGTGATTCACAGCTCCTGGCCGAGTCCCCCCAGTTTCTCTGCTGGGCATGATGTCCTGTGCTGTGGAATGTCTCTCTGGCCAGTTTGGATCAGCTGTCCTGGCTGTTGTCCCACCCAGCTCCTTGTGCAGCCCCTGGCTGGCCCAGCCTGTGAAACTGAGAACTCCTTGCTTAGGGCAAGCACGACTCAGCAGCACCTAAGCCAGCAGTGGGTTAACAGCATTGTTCCCATCCTAAATCCAGAACACAGCACTGTACCAGCTATGAAGAAGAAAATTAACTCTGTCCCAGCCAAACCTGGAACATTTGTGGTTCATTTTCCATGCCTTTTAACTTGCTGTGCTTCAACAACTGGTGTTTTTCCAGTGCTGGTTAGTCGAAGCACTTGATCTTTTGGGTGGTGAATGGATTTTATATTTTGTTTTGTGCATAAACTTGTGCCTGTAGGTGTTTTTTAAGATGATAAAAATAGTGAAATGTGTTTAAATATCTTTTGACTTGTAATAAATTCAAGTATTTTGGAATAGTGCTAGGAGAGGAATTACCAACATTCCTGTCAGACAGAGTGTTTATTTTCTGCCTGGAGTGGTTAGCAAATATTTGAGCCTTATGAAAAAGTAGAGATCTTAAAATGTGTGAGATTTTACAATGCTGAGACCAAACATAAGGGTGGATCCTTGTGCTAATCAGTCCTAGGCTATGGATCTTACTAGAGGAATGTCAGAGTGGCTTAAGGGTCAGGATGGAAACTGATCCATGTCAGGAGCTCAGGTGTTGTATGGAAATGTAGAGGTGGGAGAGTGGATGTGTTTTGTGTTCATTTTGCTGGTTTGACACTGGGTGTGGGCTGTGTCACAGTGTCAGGACAGGTGTCCCTGGCTCTGCTCTGCAGAGCTGGGGGGTTTGGATGGCTGTGAAATCCCACTTGTGCCAGTGAATCCCACAGCTGGCTCATTCCTCATTGGTGTCTGAATGTGACCATGATCTGTCCTGGGACAGGGGCTGGCACCTGTCACTCCTGTGGCTTTGGCAGCCCTCTCATGGCTCTGGGCAGTCAGAGAAGGCAGCTGGCCCTGGAATAGTTTGATAACTTGTCACGTATCAATTTCTTTCAGCATTTCTTTGTCTTCAAGTTACATCATGTTTTCATGAATCTGAAAGCTGATAGACTGCATCTTCTGGGTTTTCACTGTCTCTGCAACAAGTTAAAAATAGAAGTGAGACCACTGTAATGAAAAGCAATTTTCAGGCATTTGAACCTTGGCTGAACCTGGAGTGATCCACCATTTCTATTTGATGAATGATCCAAGTGATCTACCATTTTTGCTGTGTTGAACACATTTGCCTGTTGTGTGACCTTGGTTCTAAATAACTATGCTCATAGTTTCATTCCTTGCTTATTTTTACCTGTATGAATACACTGTTTGGAACTATTATCAGGCTAAAATATTTTATAGATGTATTTCATTGAGATGGGACAAACACTGCACTTAAAAACCCAGCTGATTTTTATTTTACAGAATAAATATTGGTAATGTATCGTGATGATGCATTGTTAAGATGCCTTTCAATCTCTGTTTTTGTGTCTTAACAGTTCAGTGTTACCAGATTAGGACGTTGGATTGACTTTGAAAATGACTATAAAACTCTTTACCCCGAGTTCATGGAGTCTGTGTGGTAAGTAACATGCATTGCTTTATGAATTTAAAATGTGAAAAAGGCTTCACTCATTGCAAACGTGTTGGTCCATGTATCACTAGAACTGTTCTGAAAATGCCAAATGTAGGTAAAACATCAGGCAGAGTAATTAAAGTGATGTGAAATCTCTTGATGTCTGAGTTTTGGAATTCATTGTCCCTTTTTTCCTTCTCCAGGATAGCAGGGCTTTGCAAAATAAAGTACATCAACATTGCCTTTGGTGAGCCCTGAAATCTTACTGCTCCATGTCAGCTTAAAAGCTCTTCTGAAGATCTATTCATGTGTTGCTTGGTTGGTTTAGGAAATTACATTCTATCTCTGCATTCTTGATGTTCTTCACACTGTCAGCTGTAAATGGGCAAAGTGTCCAAGCTCAGTTTGGCTCCAAACCTCTTCCTCAAGCCTGATTTTAGAGGCTGTGAATCTGCTGTTATCTTTTTTTTTGGCAGCACAGTTTGACAACTGACTTGGACTCCTGGTGCAGAGCTTAATAAAGTTTGGGTGTTTTGGCAATGTACTCAGGGTGCCTGTTGGGATTTCAAAAGACAAGACAGCCCTGCAGGTTAAGGATAGTCAGACTGCTTTAACACACTGAAGAAATGGCAACTGAGAGTCCTTTGGGTGATAGAATGACAAGGTGAATTGCAGGGACAGGTTTAGCAGAGTATGTGCTGACAAAAAGCCATTGAAAAGCAGATTATGTGCATAATAAAGTATTATTGAATATTCGGTAATATTAGTGTTACTAGTCAGCTTTAATTGTGTAGTTAGTTTCATAAAGATATGGCAGTGGATTGACAACCTTTTAGATGTCCCTGAAGCCACTGCAGAGGGCTGAAGTGCCAGTGAGATTTCAGTGAGCATTGGAAAGATGGTGGGAAGGCAGCAGATGTTTAACTCACTCAGCTGAAAAAACCCTGCATAATTATAAAGCCAAAACTGACAAGAAACCTTGATTTTGTAAATTACAAAAATACTTAGTAGCACCTCAAACCCTGTTTAACTGGCAGCTTAAAAACCAAAGCTGCCTTGAGCTAGTTGCAGGGTCTCTCTCAGCAGCCCAAGCCTTTTTTTGGTGGTTTGTTTCTCCCACCACCTCTTTAAAAGACAGTTTCTGATCTTTCACCTGTGTTACAGAGATCACCTCCTCTAATGCTTGCTTTGATATTAACTCTAAATTGTATTGGATCTGAAAACTCAGATTTCAGGAAGTATGTAGGCAGACAGCCTCTTAATTTTGTACTTTTTTTTTGCTTCCTGATACTGTTAAGTTTCTGTTAAATCATGTAATGAAACACATTTTCTGTTTTTAAAAATTGGGGGTTTTTTTGGAAAGTCTCCTAGGACTGTCTCAGGGCTGAAGGAGATAATGCTTGAAGAGAGCTCTGTCACTGCACTTAGAGTGGTGCTTTTGGCAGGGTAATGCACAATTTCCTAAAAATTAAATTGGATGGTTACCCAGGCCATCATCAGACCCACAGGTGTTACTGAAGTTACTTTGCATGTCCATTAGGAGTGTTAATCTGAGCTATAGGTTCTAGCATGCTTCTCTCACAATTGATTCAATTTTTTCTGAGCTCCTTCTGAAATTCTTTAAAAAAGTTTTAAAATTCAGTGTCCAGCTATGTACAAAAGAGAAACTGCAGCTTAATTTCAGCATTGACTGCCCTGTAGACCATATTGGGCTGTCCAGGGGTTTTACCTTTCTGTTGTTCTGTCTGTGGGAGTACAATGCTGATTTTAGGCCCAGAAAAAGAAAAACCTGGTATGAAAATGGTAGTGGGCATGGCAATTGTAGCTTTTGTGGTTAAAATATGGTAAGGAGTTGGTCTTTAGACCTATAATCAGCAAAACCAGTCTGTTTAGCTTATTTTTTTTCTGGTCTGTAGCTTTTCCTGCAGCTCTGGAGTGGCCTCAACTGGAATTTCCTAGTGACATGTGGTGTTTTCTTCCTTGTTTCTGTTGAGTTCAGTGAGATAATCTGATACTTGTGATAAATGTTGTTTTCAGTGGTGGCTGATTTGATCCAAATTGTGTAGATTTGAAGTATTTAGGACTCAGAGACCAAATACATCTGTTGTACAGTATCTCTACAAAACAATATTAATAAGCTCAGAATGCTAGAGAGCATTTCTTTTTCATCTTTATAATTGTTCTGGTGGAAATGACTACTTTGTTGGCATTTTGATGCTATGTCATATGATGACTGACTAAACTGAATTTTCAGCCTGCTAAATTTTAACTTCCCATAAAACATTCATTGGTAGAATTGTGGTATCCTGGCAGAATTTTTCAGGGGAGGATTGAAAGTTGGTGTCAGTAAGAGGTGATACTGCACTGGTTTTGCATGTTAAGATCCAGTCAACACTAGATTTAGATATTAAATAACTTAAATGGAATTTTTAAGTTCTAATTCTGTACAATTTGTCCTGCAGCCAGCTTGGATCTCAATTAAAAATGCCCTTCACTGGAACAGTGCAGTGAGAGTGATGTTCTTGAGCTGCCATGGCACAAACATGAAATACGTTCTTGCCTTTTTTCTGTACAGTCACAGACACATCCAGTGAAATGGAGAGGAGTTTGATGGGAGCTTAAACTTCTCACTGAGGTGGTCTGGAAGAAACCTTTGGGAGTTGGAGTAACTATAAATCTGTATTCAGAGCGGGGTTGTTGCCCAGGTGAGGGCTGGGGGTGGGTTGGCCCTGGGGCAGCTCTCCCTGCGATGCGGGGATGGCGCTGCCGGCCCCGGGCTGACGCCGGGGCTTGGCCTCTCCTGCTGCTGCTCCGAAGCGTGCCTTGAGCAGATTCCTGTCACCATCTAGTGCCCGAGTGAGCAACTGCGGGCTGAGCCTGTTACACACCGTCCTTGGTGACAGAGCTCTGGGAGGAGGTGCCAGGGAGAGCTGGGCTCACACCCGACCTGCCCTGAGACAGACCCAGCACTCAGCACTAAACCAGAATGAACTCAGAACAGATCTCTGAACAGAAATTCTCCTAATAGATTTCTAGAAATAGATTTCTCCTAATAGAAATCACTAGTGCATTCTGTGTATTCTATGACTAATGACTCTCTAGAGAGATACTGGTGATAAGAAATGTGGTTTGTCCATTTTTTCTATGAGCTACCTGTATTTTTTCCCTCATTCTTGTATTTCTTTTGTGCATTAAGTTCTCTAGTCCCCTTGTTGTTACCTTCTCACCATTCCAATCTTTATCTCCTTACCTGTATTTGGAGGAGGAATAACCTGCAGTCCTATGGATGATCTTTGGGATAAGTCTAGCATCAGTTTTAGATATTTAAGTTTTCTGTTACACAGCTATTTTGCATTTCGAACTTGATCCAGAATCTCTCAACAAACACACTGTTCCAAAGATTACAGCTTGGAGGGTAGACCTGGAACAGGATGATCTCTGTATGCCAGGATTTTAATACTTTCAGTGGTAGTTTAACATAGAATTTGACAGCTTCTGTACTCAACAATTCCTAGGCCCTGGAACAAAGAAATAATTTTCCTGACTTTCTTCAGGAGCTGTCTTTCTAAGGTGCTATTCTAAAGGTAGGTTGTGTTTGTTATTGGAATTCATGTTCCACTTAGGTTTATGCTTTGATTCACATGCAGTGTTTTTTGAGTACTTTTTTCCTTTTTTTTTTGTTCCTAAGCATCTATTTTTGATTGTTGCTTTAATTTTGATTTCCTCTTGTTTTTCAAGTGTTGTCCATGAGTTGTAGGAAAACCTTTTCCTGAGAAGCTTTGCTTCCCATGGTGCTGTTAGGATGCAGTTTTTGCTGAACTTTTAAATGACAGGGCTTCTTACACAGCGTGGTGTTTGTGCCTGGATTTGTTTGGTAGGTCTATAGGGGCTATAAAATTGTGCTTTCATCTTGATATGAACTGATGTGAGGTCACACAGCCATTATTTTGTCCATTTACCTAAAGTACCATGGATATGTTGAAATCATAGCCCTCTACATCCTGCTGTCCTAATAATGGCCACAGAACTGTTTACAGTGCCTGCTGGTTTTTCTTTACAGAGGAAAAAAAGGGGGGAAAGCACTTTATGTGTTTGAAAAGAAATCTGTGTTAGTTATGAGTTAGTTCTCTGGAAAGATTGGAATTCTCAAACCCTTAGAAAACCCTTAGATACTGATCACTGCAAACAGAGCCCCTTGATCCCTCAAAGGCATGGCATTAAGAACTTGGGAAGCTCCAAGGTCCAGTCCTTCTCTTTGATGTGAGCTGGATGTACGTGTCTGAGAAGTGCAGCTTGCTTTTGCATAGGGAGAGATGCTGGATCCTCTGGGGGGTGCCAGGGCTGCTTGCAGTGCTGCAATGACTGATTCAGTATCTCTTGGAAGCAAAAGCTCCCTTTGCAGGAGTTTGGTTATATCCATGTGGTGTTTGTGTGCTCTGTGTGTGACTTGGATGAACAAATACTGCAGGAAGGTTCTGGTTTTTTTGGGAGTTCTGGGGAGAGCAAGGCTTTGTTACTGACTGGGCTCAAGCCTCATGGCACTTCAGGAACAACAAACTCTTACCACTTTGGAAGTTACATTCCTTGCACCTTTAGGGACCAGATTCTCTCTCAACAAGAAGCTGAAATATGCACTGAATTTCACCTTTTCCCAAACTGCATTTTTCTTCAGTAAAGGTCTGAGTGCTGTTCCCACAGCCAAGAGGATACAACTAAATTTATTTATGTGTGAGGAGAAATGTAGCAGAATTAGAGGAACAGGATTTGATTTCTCACTTCTGTGAGTAAATGTTTTGTTTCTCACTAGAAAGGAGCTGTGTGGTTTCCTTAGATTATTTTTTTTTTTTTTCAGAAAGCACTCCATTTTCAATTTTGGCTTACAAACCTGGGACCCCTTTCTTGCAAAGTGTCAACATTTTTCAGACATAAGGGTTAAACCATGTTTTGTGAGGTTATTGTCTAAAATATTGTGATGACTTTTTAATCACAACATGATGTCCAGCTGCAAGTGACTCTTACTGTTAGAACCATCTCCTCTTTGGCAGGTGCTGAGTTTCAGGTGGGCACTGCTGCAGGGAGCTCTTTGGGAATCATCTCTGCAGCTCTGGTGATCACACACCAGCAGCTCCCAGCAGCTTTTTTGTTAAGAAAACCATTTTAGGTGCTTTTTAAGATAACGAGAGAGCTCGTGCAGTGGTAACAAGGGCCATGGCATCAAACAGCAGTCTTGACTCAATTATAAATAATAAACTCTGTTTACTCCACTGCAGTGGCTGTGTGAGGGGTCAGGTGGTGCCAAACTCCAAAGGAGTGCTCCTTGGTGCCTGTGAGGAGCTCAGGGCAGGGCTGTGGTCTGGAGCACATCCCTGCCCTGGGGCACAGCTGGAGCCCGGGCTGTGCAGTGGGGTGGGATTGCCACAGGAGGGAGATGCCGGCCTGGACTGGGAGCCTGGCAGCTCCACGTAGTGCTCACCTTTCCTGAGCAGCTCCCTGAGCTAACAGTTATATTTACAGCCAAATTAAATATTCAGTGTTTCTCTGAGTAGTTTTTGTGTGCTGTTAGTAGGCAGTGTTCTATAGAAAGTAAAGTGGAGCCCTTTTCTATAGGTGTTTTAGTTACTGTTTTTGAAAGGCAAATAGAACACCTTCAGTAGGAATGCTGTCACTTGTCACAGGCTGCCTTAATTATGCTCTGAGGGGGTAAGCATACATTTAAAGTTATTTTAACTCCCACAAAAACTTGTGCAGTTAGCCAGCTCAAATTTATATGTTGAAAGCTGGTGAAATGATATTCAGGGATCATTTTTATAAAAGATTGATCTAGATTTATACAAGTCTAAGTTGATAAATGTAAAATCTCCACTGTAAAATAGTCACTCACTGCTGTTTCAGATTTGGGTTGGGGTCAGGCAGCCACATCTTGCCTGTTGGTGACATTTCTTGGTTGAACAAGGCTTTTTTGGAGTTGTGTGTAAGGTAAGGCACCTTTGTAGGAGTGCACAGCTCTGAGAGACTCCTGGGTTTGGCTCCTCTGTGGCAGAACTTTGATGCTGCTGAGGGTCTCAGAGGCTTTTTCCATCTCAGACTTGGGATTATATAATTTTTCTGACCTTAGTGGCCACTCATAGGAGAGTTTTAGACTTCTGCTGGAGCCCCATGGATGAATCTGAGTGGACTGCACATCTTTTCTGTGTGACATTCTGTATTTTCTCCAGCTGCCCAATCTGCAGTGTAATAATTATTCTGATTAAGGCATTGCAGGACTTCCATGTCAGCAAGCCAGGGCATCTCTTATTTTGGTCCACAGGTAGAATCAGTGCAATAGTCTACTTGTGTTTTTTTGCTGAAGATGATAATTTCAAGCATAGAAGACAAGACACTGACTGAAATACAGGTCCAGATTCTCAAGCACAAAATGACAGCCTGCAGAAAGAAGTGCTGCTTGCCAGGATTGGGTTGGTTGCTTAGCAATGAGCTATTTATCTGCAAAGGGACCCAGAAATGGGAGCAGGATGGTTTGAAAACCTAGTTTGAATAAAGGAGCTTTTAAAGTCAGCAGAGTTTAACAGTTTTTCTGTGAAATTCAAAGTGACGAGGCTGTGCAGCAGCTCTGATTTGTGAGTTGGACTTGGCAGGATTATTTAAGGCTTGCCCTCTCCTGCCTTACAGCCTGCAGGCTGTGCCACTGAGTGTGCAAGTCAGCAAGACATGGGAAGCTGATAAATGTTGATGATCCTTGAGGAAACCCTGGAGTATTCAGGGTTTGTCCATCACATGGACACCTTGAGTTGTTGTGTGAAGTGTTTCTCTTCCAGCTTCCATTCATCTTGGGCATTGACTCAATTTGTCACTTGTCATATTTAGTGCTGTCTTGATTATTTCAAGAAAACCTAAGGATCCAGCTATGCTACAGGCTGTGCTGATGATTTCCTAAGCAGAGTTAGACCTTGGTGTGAGACTGTGGTCTTGGTGAGGATCTGAGTTCAAAGTAGAGCATTAAATTGCAGCACCATAAAACTGAGTTCATTATTTTTCATGGTTAACTGTGCCCTCCTGTGGAAAATGCTCTCAGGTTATCAGGATTTACTTGGGGTGGGTTGCAGGTGACTCTGACCTGTATCTGTGTCTCTGCTGTAGCACTGGTTGCTGCAGCAGAAATTCAAGATCACGTGAGAAGTGAGCAGCCATGTCACTACAGCTCTTCTCTAAACTATGACTGATTTCAGCCTTGTTAATTGTTCAGATTTCTGGTGATCCTTGTTCTGAGGAAATCTGAGAAGGTATTTGGATGGAACACAAATCCATATTGCTGGTTAATCTCTGTGCTATGCAGCCAGTGCATGGAATACCAAGCTGCTAGTAGCTAAAAATCTGCAGAAATGCAGTTGCAAGAAATTATCTCTTTGCCTTTTGACTTGCAAATACTGTCTTTAGTTTATGGTGGGTTTTTTTAAAAAAGGTGTAATTCAGAAAGAAACTCCAACTAGGGCAGAAACTCAATTTTTGCAGTTTATTTACTAAATATGAAACACCAAGTTATTCCTTGTTCGTTGTGTACTTCCAGGTGGGTTTTCAAGCAGCTCTATGACAAAGGACTGGTGTACAGAGGGGTTAAGGTCATGCCTTTTTCAACTGCATGCAACACCCCCCTGTCCAACTTTGAGTCTCATCAGNTAAAAAGAAGGTGTAATTCAGAAAGAAACTCCAACTAGGGCAGAAACTCAATTTTTGCAGTTTATTTACTAAATATGAAACACCAAGTTATTCCTTGTTCCTTGTGTACTTCCAGGTGGGTTTTCAAGCAGCTCTATGACAAAGGACTGGTGTACAGAGGGGTTAAGGTCATGCCTTTTTCAACTGCATGCAACACCCCCCTGTCCAACTTTGAGTCTCATCAGAACTACAAGGTAAGTTTGTTTTCCTCTGAACTTGAAAAGCTTTAGTGTTTTTCACTTGGTGCTACCTAAACATGTCATTACACTCCAAATTGGTAGTAAAAATCTAGGTAAATGGGTTAATTTTCATCATATTTTGCTGTATTTGTTTGGATCACTTGATCTTAGACTTCTTCCTTGGTTACTACTTACAGATGTTTAAAGTACACACTTTGTTTTATTGTGGTAAATTCCTCCCTCTCTGTGCTCTCAAGGTTTTATTGCAGTGGTGAATTTCTATGCTGAATTTTCAGAGGAGAGCTGCAGTTGTCCCTGTCTGTGCACATCTGAAAAGAAGAGGGTCTTTGGCAGGGTTTGAATCTTCTGTGAGGAGATTCATAAGGAATGTCAAAGACTCTGTAGCTGTAGGATAATGGTTCATCTAAGAATCATTAATTTAGATTGGGAAACACCAGAAAATATTTTACCTAATAGAATGCAGGGTTTACTGTGGTTTATAAAATGTTCCTTTAAAAATGAGTAACAAGATAAAGCAAGTGCAGCTTCTCACTTGCAACAAACTCATGTTCACGTATGTGAGGGCAAAACTTGTGTCCCAATTTTCCAAATTCCACCTTAGTTTGTAGGTAGAGGTTTTGTATCCTTTCCAATCCTGACCCAGGCCTCCGTATCCCTGTATTGTAAATCTTTCACTTGTATTGTGGGAGCAGAGAGCTAGCACAGATTGTACATCTGATCTCTACATCTTGCCTAAAAAAGGCCAGTTTTCTGGGCAAAAATAGTGTTTTTAAAACAAATGTTTAAATAGACTTGGAGTACAGTGCAGCCCACAGATACCAGAGAGATACCAGAGCTATCAGTATTGCTGAAGGGTATTTATATTGATGAAAAAAAGGTTTGTGATTTATGAAAGAGGGATTTGCAAAAATATCTTGATATTTGTGACTATTTGACAACTGCAATAATTACTTTTCTTGTCCTAATTGAGTGACATTTCACACAGGCTCAGATAAATGAGCTTTCTTTAGAACAAAGACTATTTTGGAGGGTTTGTATGGATGTGTATCTATGTTCTCTTTTTCCATAAAGCTGAAGCTCTTTTCTCTTCTTGAGTCTTAATGAAATATTTAGATGCTGTTTCTTACTCTAGAGCCAGAGGTGTGTGTGGGTGGGATGCTGCTCTGCCACTCCATGCAGAAATTTCTCATCTGCTAGAAATGATGTTTGGAATTTGTGGGTCTGTGAGCTGACAGGATTTATTCTTGGTGAGCCCAGTCCTTTCTGGGTGTGAGGCAGCTGTTGCCTTTCTCACAGTGGAAAGCAGCCTTTGGCTACTGTTTATTGATCCTCTGAGAACTGGGACACAGATCAGGAGCAACAGGACACAAGAAGCAAGTTCAGAACCAGACCTGGGTGTCCAGTGCCCACCTGAGTTAACAGTGCCAGCAGCTGCTACTGCCTTAAACTGAAGACCTGGTGTCTGCAGGTGAAATTTTAACAGCCAAAACACTACACAATACCATTACCTGTCAGCCTGGATGGTATTTTTTTATGCTTTGCCAGTTGTTTGTATCTACTTGGTGTGCTCAGTGCTTCAGAAAGCAAAGTGAGTAGCCTGCAGTGCTGCCTCGCACTTGGTGCCGACAGAAGAGAGAGCTCCAGCTCTGCCTGGTATCGAGCACAGCCCATGGGTTATGTAATATTTATGTTTTACTGTTGACTGCACCAGATGTTCACAGAAAATTCCCTCTGGAGCAGCCCTCAGCTCAGACAGAAATAGCTGCCTGTCCCATGAGGCCATTAACTGTTCCATGATGCTGGATGGAGACCAGAGCGCCTCGCACGGGACCCATCTCTGGGCTGAGGGTCGGGGTGCGTGGCACCCTCTGAGCTGGCACATAGGATTTCCTAGTGACAATTCCACATTTGCAGGATTAGACTTGCTTTTACAAGCAGCTTTTCATCATATGTGAAATGTGAAGTGACTGAATAGGGTTGTAGTTGGTTGAAAGAAAAACTTCTTTTCTGGGGATTTTTAGGACTCGTTTGAAGGTGAAGTTTTATAGGGTAGCTGACAAAGGTCTCCTTCCCTGAGGTTTTTTTACTCTTAAATATTGACATACTCTTGTTTTTAAGTACCCCAAATCTTTTTTCCCTGCTTGTTAACAACAACTTCTTAATTAGAGATGAATCATTTTATGTGATGGCTGTTCTTCCTAATCCCTGGCTGCAGAAGATGTGGAAAAGGCTTTATTTAGCAGTATCTGAGAAACTGCTGATTTTCTTGACCCTTGAGGGTGGCTCAAAAATGGAGTTACAAGAGGTACCTAAAGGAACTGCACTTGTCTGGTGTTTTGGCAGCAAATCCCCCAAATCTCCCTGCTAATGGGAGGTTTTAACCCTGTGCCCTGTTGGACTGACAGACTGCAGTGATGTCATGAGGAGCTCAGTGACTGCTGCTCTGTTCTGACTTTAATGCTGCCACTTCCCCTGTTACATTACAGATGAACATGGCATGCTAAACTGTTTTTCAGGATGTTCAGGATCCTTCAGTGACCGTGAGCTTCCCACTGGAAGAAGATCCAAGTGTTTCTCTTGTTGCCTGGACCACGACTCCCTGGACCTTGCCCAGCAATCTGGCCCTGTGTGTTAACCCAGAACTGCAGTATGTCAAACTGAGAGGCAAGTGGTGAACACCTCTTCCTTCAGTGCCTGTGAATATGTACTTATGTTTTGTATTTTAGACTGGTTGATGTTAAATTTACACAACTTTTCTGGCCTTGAACCAGTGGTAGTTTGAAGGATGAGATCCACTTTGGATGTGGCTGTTATTTCCAGCTGCTCTGCTCTTGTTATTTAACATGAATTGAGAGGACTAGTCCTTAAAAAATACTGATAGATGAAATAAAGAATAATTAAAAAAAGGTGTGTTTTTGTAGTCTTTAGTTATACCTTCACCTACAAACACCTTCCCCCTTTTTTTTTGAATAAAATAGTGAGCAGGAATTTCCAGTGTCAGCATAACCACAGGAATCTGTTGTGTGTTAAACATGAAGTTGTGCAGGCCTTTGCACTGAACTCCACGTGTCTGGGTTTTCTCTCTTTGAAGAGAACTAAGTATGTTTCAGTTTTCAAATGTTTTAACATAAATTTGAACAACCTAAGAAGAAATACTGGGTATTTTCAGAAATAACCTCACTTGCCTGAGGCACTGAGTTGGTTTTGGATGTCTCTGCCTCACTGCTGTGGAACAGTGACCCTGAGTTGGCAACCTGGATAAAATTTGTCATTGAAGTTAGGAAATCTGGGTGGTTTGGGATAGAAAATGAGTTTCCCTCATAACATTTCACTCATTTTTGATGTTAATTTCCTTTGTTGGTATATACTTCTTTTATAAAGAAATCCAAGCATGTAATTGGAATAGCAAATCTCAGGAAGGCTGCATAAAGTGCAATCATTACCTTACAACTTAATAATATTGATTTTATGTAGCCATTGTCCAACTTCCAATTGTTTCCTTCTGCTTCAGTTACAATTTACTGAAACTTCTTGTTTGCTTTTTTATTTGACTCAGCAATAACAGACAAGGTATTTCTGCCTCTGCAAAAACAAAACACACTGAAAATCAGTGGCCTGGGTTTTATCCTGTGGTTTCTGTTTAAATTTAGCCTTTGGAAAGTGTTCCTTAACTGGCTGTGTGGGGAAAAAGTAGCTGGAAAGTAGTAAAGGATTATTCTGGGCAGTTTTATTGTTACAATATCTTGCATCTATTGAAAGGTTTCATAATGGTGCAAATGAGGGGATTAAACTGAGATTTGTGAAACTCCTGTTTTATTTTATATTCTAGATAAAGCCACAGGGAAGATGTACATTTTGATGGAGTCCAGGCTGGTGGCACTGTACAAATCTGACAGTGAATATCAGATACTTGACAGGCAAGTACATAAATTGTTATATTTGCTGTCTTTCAGTGTTTTTCTAGATCAGGAGTTAAATGTTTTTAAGAAGATGGATTTCCCTGCATCTGTGTTTATATTGCAAAAATCTATAAAAGGACATTTGCTTGAACAGATTGGTCTTGTATGTGAAGCTACAAATAGAAAAAAGTTTCATTGGCTCCTTGTATTGTGGTGGGGAAGAAAGGTTCCATAGTCCACCCCTCTCCTGTGTGTTTACATTAAGGTAAAAATTTGAGAAAATGCTGGAGGTGTGGTCCAAATGCCTTCTTCTACACATTATGTAAAGATTTAAAGGGAAATGGGCAAAACAATCCCAATTTTAGTAAATAAATATTACTTCTGTAATTAGTGGCAGTCACTGCTTTCTGCAGGGTGCTTGTTCATGTTGATAAGGTGGAAAAATAGGAATTATTTAAGAAGTCAGACTGGGCAGAGGGTGCAGGTATTAAATTCTGTAGCTCTTTAAGACAGAATGTTTGTCTTGGCTTCTGTTAAACCTTTTGTCTAAATCAGCCTGTTAAAGAGGTCAAATACAACAAATATTTGTTTGCTCACTTTATTCAAACAAACCAGAAAAGCCTACAAAACCCCACATAACTGCAATAAAAATAGTAAAGACTAGAAATGTTTTTGAGAATAGCACCCCTTCTTCACTGGCATCAGTTATTTCTATTTTTCTCTTTTTATCAAGCAGTTGAAAGCTTTAAATTGAAAAAAATAGAGGATATTTCAGCTAAGCAGTTGCATGTAATCATTAAATTAGGGAAATACAGAGCTGGGATGTTTAAGATGTTTCCTATTCTGCTGGCTCATACTGTGGCAGTTGAATAATTTTTTGTTTCTGCATTGATTTCCATCCTTCCCCCCTCTATGAGAATGCTCTTAATCTGTCACTTGGTCTGTACCAATTTAAGCTGGTGTTCAGTTTCTAAAGATGATGTTCAGTGCTCTCATTCTTCAGGCTTGGCTGAACTTCTGATCTCTGGAGTTTTTTCCTCCCCTGAGTCATCAGTGAAACCACTGAACAGTGTCAGTGTCAGGATGGTCCTGCCAGGACACCACTGGGAATTTTCCTTTGGTCTGATACTGAATTAACAACAGCTTTCTCTTGAAGTGGTGGTGTGTCCTCCAGTTCAAGTATTTGTGTGTGTTGGAATGATAAAGTGTCAAAACTCTCACTAACATTAAGACCTAAATTTGATCTGCTTGCTTGCTATCTAAGCTGGTAAGTCTGCCCCCCACTTTTTGGCTGTGTGTGGCTTGTTCTTGACAAATTCACATTGTCTGTTCTTTAGCACTTCTCTTACTGGAGACTCTCAGTCACTTGAAGTTGAATCAGGTTGTTAGACCTGTCTCAGTGGTTTTTAAGTCTCTCAGTGCTTCAGTTCTCCTGGGAAATACAGATACTCAGTTCCTTTCTGGTCTTTTGAAACCTGTTCAGAGTGTCTAAAAACTAAGCCTTCTATCAAAACAGTTTTATTTTCTTAAGTATTTTTTAATACATTTGCTTTAGGCTTAAAAAAAGAAGCAAGCTAGCCCATATATTAAATTTGTTGATCTGTTGTCTTTTGCTTCCAAATTCTTCTTTAAATGCAATACTACAAATTTAACTTCAGTGTGACTGCAGTCATTCTGTATCCAGGAAGGCACAGAACATTTTGGCCTTTTTTGATGTGTTGTCTTCATCAGAATTGTGAAGATCCTGCTCTTTAAGGCAATCATACACATTTCAGGTGTTGTATTTATGTCCCTGACTAATTATATTTCTAACACCACCACTCACCCTCCAAATCTCTGATTATTTTTTAAATTTTCCTTTTTTGTTAACCTCTGCCAATCTATAAGGCTGCTAGCAAATCTCTTTGCAGAGCAGTATATTTTAATTCTTTTTGTATTAGTGCTGTGGTCTCTTTTCAAGCTGATTTCTTTTCTGTGTGTGGTCATGCTCCAGTTTTTCTGTTATGTAATAATTAATTTTCTCAAATGTGAAATGTGAGACAATTTAAAGGCAGTTGAATGAATCTGTGAAAGATTTAGATCTATGAGTATCGAAGTTCATGGAAATGCACTTCACCACTTCTGCTCTTTTTTTCCTCCTTTAGCTCACTTTTAAATTCTCCAGCAGTCAGGCCCTTGAGGGAGAAATTGATGCCACTTAATCTATACCAGGCATCAGGCTGAGGTCAGGGAATGGTCTGATGGAAAATGTTCAGTGTCTGAAGTCCCCTGAAGTGGCTGCTTTCACTCATGAACTGGTCTGGGTGTATCACCCCAGTTCTGGCTGTCCAGTGGCTTCTTGCTTTATTTAGCAGGGGTAGAGAGGATGTGAGTGTTGAGCATTTCCCTCCCCTTGAGTTAGATTCCAGTCCTTTGGCATACAAGCATTTAATTTCTTCACACTGTATTCCCTTGTTGTCTCTTTTTGGCTTCTAAAGAGTCCAAACCAGAGATTTCTGATCTTCTGAGAGTGAAGGATTGCTGAAGTGATTTTAAACAAGTCTTACAGTCTTTAAACTACTCTAACTTAGGTCACAAGAAGGCACCATTGTATAAATTTTCAAGCTGAAGTTCAGGACTTTGACAAACAAAGTATTTCAGATCCCAAAATGAAAATCAGGAATGTGATCCACAACCTTTACCTTTCTCAGACTTGTGTCAAATAAGAAGGTAACTACTTTTCTTTTTTTTTAAAGCCAATTGTGGTGCTTCACATTCTGTATCTGAGCATTCCCACATCTGTGTGGCTGAGCACTGGGATGCTTTTCTCTCATCTGATCCTGATTAAGCACCTCAAACATTCCTAAGGCTGTTTGTAATATAAAAACATATAAACCATCTGCAAAGCTGAGGCTTAAAATAGAAATCTCCCCCATTCCTAGAGGATATTGTGTGTGCTGAGCTGAGGAGTTGTGCTCTTGAACTTGGCAGTAAATGCTGCTGCAGGTCCTTCCTGTGCAGTGAAACAGCTTTGAAAAGTCCCCCACATGGAAGGAGTCAAGTGTTTTATGGTTTGACCATTGTTTGGAAGTTGTAGATCAAGGACAGAGGAGGGAGAGACCACAGCTGGGACACAGTCAGAGAGCCAGCCCATCTATTAGATTAAGTTATATTTTAGCTGGATTTTCCCCCTGAAATTGGACGATTTAAGCACTTTGAGGAGAGTTCTGAGCTGCAAATCCCAACCTAATCACTGCCTTTGTCAGCTGCTGTCAGAAGCCTGAAGGGAGCCAGACCTGCAGGCTCCAGCTCAGCCTTACATTTCTTGTCTGGCTCAGCTGGTTCCTCAGCCAGTCCTGTCTGTGCTGGATCATTCCCTGAGATGCCTGTGGAGAGTCTGGATGCCCAGTTTTACAACAAGGAATGAGGCATCTGAGCTTCACAGGCTGCAATACCCTGTGCCACAATCTTCTGTACATAAAACTTCAGGTGTTCTGGAGCATTATTTAGTTCTCTTGGACATGCTGAGCTTTAGGGCTTTGTTGTTACGAATATTGTGTTTTATCCAGAAGATTCTTGCCCAGCTTTACCCTAAGGAGCTTGTCACTAATGCTTAATTCCTTTATTAATTTACATTGATTGTTTGATTGAAGTCCATCAGGTACAAGTTGTTGACTGGTAGCAGAGATGCATGAAAAGACATTGTTTTTTCTCCAAGTCCAAGTTACCACAGAAGTGGGAAGTAAACTGAAGGAAATGCTTTTAATCTTCTGAAATCAAATTCTGTCAGGGAGGTGAAGAAGTGGTTTTTAAGTTGTTAATTTATGTTCTTGTAAATCTTTCTCCTCAGGTTTCCTGGTATTGTTCTTAAGGGCAAGAAATACAAACCACTCTTTGAATATTTTATTCAGGTAAGATGAATGAATTTGGTGTTTGATACAGGATATAAAGACAAAAATCAAACCCATTCTGAGTATTCCTTGTTTATATTATAAAAGAGATCTTAGGTTCTAATAACAAACTCCAGGTTGTATTAAAGTACCTTAAAATCCTAGTGAAAGTTTGAAAAACAGTGTTGACTTTTTTCTCTAATTTTTTTCCTTTAAGTTTTAAATATACTCAGAGTAAACACTGGATGATAAATAGAAGTTTGATTTCAGATTGCAGAGAAACTTCAGTACATAGTAACAAATACGTATTTACAAATATTCTCTCATTTTTTCATCTGGTGAGTGTTATCTACCTCCTAAGTCCAGAAGCTTTGTCTTCCCAAGGGAATGACTTGGATAACAATCACAGACATGTCATGTTTCCCACTGAAGAGTTAAAAGCCTTTGCTAAAAACCTACTGATGTGTCAGATTTATCTGGGTGCAGCTTTTAAGCACTGCATTAGGTCTGGCATCATAGGTGATAAAAGAATATGCAGCAATAGGAGAGTGCATAGAGAATTTTTCTATTAAAAAAAAAATCTGATTAAAAAGTGATTACATTTTTCAAAGAGGAGAGGTACAGCACTGTTGGCCAGGCAGCTGTGAACTCCTGCAAGGGATTTGTCATTTGTGACACTTTCTCTTCTGAAAGATGTGCAGGAGTCAGCAGAGGTGGGAAAACCTCTGTAGGGAGCAAGGTCTGATATTTCTAGAGGGAAGTCAAACACAGCTGAATCTGGAAAATTGGACTGTGCATCTGAAGGTTGGAATAGATTCATTTTGTGAGTCCTGCTGTACTTGTAAGGAGCAGATGGGGGCATCTACAATTTTTTTTTATTTAGAATGGAGATCTTATCTCAAAATAGCTCCCTTCAGAACAAGCCAAACATAATATTTTGTAACATATTTGGTTCAGCTGTGACTGCAGTATTTTTTTTTTTACTATTTTTGTTTTAAGGAATAGTAAATAACCCTTTTTTTCATTATCTGTATACTGAACACACTGAAAATTGTCATATATTTTCTTTGCAATTTTTTTCAGGATTTTCTCTTCTCTCTGTTTTTAGTTGGTATTTACCATGTTCTTATTCTCTGGAGGAAATAAGGAAAATGTGTGACTATAAAAGCATAACTTTATTTGTAATTCAGAGGTATAGGGGACACACAAAACTGTAAGGAAACTTCTGTACCTTTCTTGGTCGTGTCCTCACGTTCAGGAGAGTATTGATTTGCAGTCTGTTAAGCACAGAACTGTGTGAAGATCTGTGGCTTGAAGAGTAATTGACTTGGAGGCCTTCTGGAGAGGTGTGAGATTTAATCACACTTGACACTCTTTAAATGAAGTACACAGGTGTCTGGGCTATGGGAAGTCATTAAGTCATGTTAGGGATGTCACATTTTACTGTGTCACTGATTTTTGATGCAGTTCTTTCCTCTTTTGTGTGGCTTAAGGCTCTGCCAGGTTCTGAACAGCCGTTTTGCTGTATGTGTGTAAATCTGTATCTATATAAAACCATATTTTTGTCTTACAGTGCAAGGAGAAAGGTGCCTTTACTGTGGTAGTGGATGGTTATGTGAAGGAGGAGGAAGGCACAGGAGTTGTCCATCAGGCTCCCTATTTTGGTGCTGTAAGTAGGAGCTACACATCTGTAATGTCAATTTTGGCCAGCACATGTTGCTTGGCTTTCCACCTCCTGGGGTCTCTCTCAGGGTGATTGATGTGAAGCAATCTTCCCATTTGCTGCTTCAAAATGTAAGAATATCCCATAGCTTTGTGCTCTCATGAGCTCTCCATGGAGTGCCTGTGCTGGACCAGAGCTGTTTGTGTCCCTGGCTTTGGTGTGTGCTGTGGTGTGTGAGCTGAGCTCCCCACACCTTTGGGTGTCATTGCTCTCAGCTCTTCTCAGAGGCTGAAGTTAGAGCTTTGAGAAGGGCTGATCTGTGGCACTGGTAGTGAAAACTGGCTTTGCTAAGTGATAATTTTGGTTGGGAGCAGCAGTTCTGCTCAGCACACTGCCCCTCTTCAGTGTTTCAATTTCATTACTCACTGGGCTTTCAGAGAATGAGAAAATGCTTTCACTGCTTTTGTCCTGAGACTTTATCCCTTGGTGTGAAAGGATTTTGTTGCACTCCATTCTTTGTTTTTCTGTCTTTATTGTCCCATCCCTCAGTCTGTTCTTTTTTAAGGCTAAGAGGAATAATTTGTCATGGATTTAATCATTTCAGTTTTTAGACACTTGAATTAAATGCACTAGTTTAGACTCATTGTCCTTTTTGTAGAGTGTCCTGTCTTCAGCCATTATCCAAAGATGCCCTCAAAAAACTTGCAGTGCCTAGCAATTAGCAATCCCTGGACCATGAGGTCTGTCATAATTTCCAGAGAAACTTGGCATTAGCAACAGGCCTCTTTGTGTTCATGTGGAATAGCCCATCCTCTTCCATCCTTTTTTCCCTGCATTTTTCTGAAGGGTACATCCATTGTGGTGGTGTTTCCCTTGTCAGGATGATCGTTGATATGAAAGGATGTTCCAGCTTAATATAGCTCTGAATAAAGAAAATTAGAGTGGGCTGTTAGCAGTAAATAAAGAAAATGGTGGTGGATGGTCAAGTGTCCTCAGGAGGATAAATCCTGTCACACTTCTGCTCCTCAGACTCTCCCCTGGAGCTGAATCTTGGATGTTCCAGAGGGGTGAGAGTTGATTTAGAGTCAGGAGCTCTTGCTGTGGGAAAGGAGGAAGCTGCCAGCTGGGAAGGAGCTCTGGAAGAAGCTTTCCCTGGGCTGCTCTAAGAGTGCTTTGTGTATTTGCACAGTCCAGTTAAACTTGTTGGAAACAGCTTGTTGGAAGGGTTGACTGGCCTCTTAGAGCAAGGATTATCTACCCTCTTTTATTTGATTTTTTTATAATAAACACACTGAGTTTTGTGAATACCCAGGAAAAAATATTTTTCTCTCTCTCTCCCCTGGGAAATCAACAATTACTTGTAAAACTTTTTTTTTTAGGAAAAACTGGAGAGTAACAGTTAAATGCTTCCCAAAGAAAGAAATACATAAAACATTGTGTGAGGAAAAAGTGCACAGACATCACAAACAAAACCTTGCAGTCATCAGCTAAGGAGAGGTTTGAGTAGATAACTTTTGGTACAGGGGCCTGAGTCAGAGGGCTGTGCTGCCTTCAGAAGGAAAGTGCACAGTGTATGTTGCACTTAAAGCTGCTGCCTTCTTTTTGGGGTGCATGTAATTCAGTTTTGACAGCCCCCAGGTTATTTCTGTTCAGAAAAGCTCACAGAGGTCCTGGTGTAAGCTCAGGATTTCATTGTTACACAGTAGGCTCTGTGTAGAATACTGTTGGTATTGTGTGTTGGCCTTCAGACAGGCTTAGATGAAAGAAGGGAGATGGTTCATGGTAGCAGAGTTGTCTTCCTGGTTAATTGGCTCCTCTGCACCTTCCTGGTGAATTGAAGGTGAATAGAAAAAGAATAACTGGACCAGGATGGTCAGAGGGGAAGAAATAGAGCATAGTCCTTCACAACAAGCCTCAAATCTTGTCTCTGTTCCTTCCCATCAATATGAGTGAGTCCCTTTGATAATTAAAGTTGGAAAGCCAGGGTTTTATTTATTTATTTAAAATCCTACTTCCTGATACGTGTTCTGTATTGCTGATAGCTCAGCAATGTATCCTTCTCCAAAAACATTTAAAGTAAAAATTCACTTTCATTTAGTTCCAGATGTAGTTTCATTGTCTTGTGTGATGCCTTTGCCAAATACATGCTGCCACACCATATCAGAGCACTCTATTATTTCAGTTCAAAAGACATCCAAATTAAAGCTCACAGAACAAGATAAACCTGTATTAAAAATGGTGTAAACTCATTGTACCTCCAGATTAACATGACACTAAAATTCAGCTGCTCAGGCATTTCATCATAGGTAGATGTACCTGCAGTCAACTTAAAAAGCTTCAGCAACACTTGAATTTGCATACAGATTTTTAATTTGCAATACTCCTAGTGCCTGCTCAGACTGTGACACACAAGTTTCATAGATCTGTTACTGATGCACTTTTTTTTCAGTACCTGACATTTTTGGCAAAAGTGATGTTGGTTTTTGCTAAGAGGTGCTGAAGGTGAACATTTGACTTCATGTTTCTGTTGTTTTGTGCAAATTTCGCATAAAAAAGTTTTTGATTTCTCAAAAATGAGCTGTTTAATAGTTTCTGCTTATTAATTTTGTATATTACAACTTCTGTGTGTAATCTTTTGAGGGATTTTGAGGTACAAGAGTGACCACTCTAACTCCTATCCTGGAAAAACCCGATGTTTGTCTTAGCTTTTATTTGAGCTTAGCCCTTGTGGATTCCTTGTATGGGCCTGAATATATTCTTGCTTCGTGGAACTGAGGGAAATCTTCATTAAATCAAAGGGCAGCTCAGTCTGGAGAGCTTCCCCTGACGTTCAGGTTGCTCAGAAGCAGGGAGCTGGCTGCAGAGGGGCAGAGCAGCAAAGCCCCCTGAGCACCCCTGGCTGCAGCAGGGCTGCAGGTGGGGCTGAAGCCCCTCCTGAGCCAGGGGCTGCCCAGGGCAGGCTTTGCTGTGCTGCTGGCCTCAGCAGGGCTGGGCGTGCCACCTTTGTGCTGGCTGCTGCCTCAAAGCCTTGAACAGCTCACTGCCAAATCAGGGCTGACATCAGCCCTGTCATCTGGCCTGTGTTTTCAACCCCACAGCTCCCAGTCCCTCAGCAGGAAGAGCTGAGGAAGGGCAGCAGAGAAGGGGCTTTTCCCAGTCATGTCCTGACTGCAGGAGCTGGTGGCCAGGTGCAGGTGAATAATTGTGTGATGCTTTCTGCAGCTGCAGCACAGGGAAGGAGGCTGTGCTCTGCTGGGAGTGCTGCAGCTGGAGGGATTTGTTCTTTCTGTGTGTAAAGCTGTGGTCCATGAAGCAGCCAGCTTCCCTGTCTGTGGATGGATTTCATCCTTGTAAAATGCAACAGCTCTGGCCTGGGGAGCTGGGAGCTGCAGGGATAGTGGGGAGAGCTGAAGGGACAGGATGAGGCCACAAAGGACATGGAAGCCCTGCCCTGGCACTCCAGAGCTGGCTCTGCTGGGTTGGTTGGGGCCAGGGAAGGAGAATTCAGGGAGCTGTGGAGCACTGGCCCATGAAATGTGTGTTTACACACTGCTCTGGTGTGGTGGCCTTGGGCAGGCTGTGAGGGTGCTTCAGATGCAGCTCCTGTGAAACAGCTGCTGTGAATCCTGAAAGCCATTGCTGTAACTGGACAAGAGACAGATTTACAGGGACTTCAGACTTGAAGGTGAAATCTGAGCTTTTCTATCCCCCTACTAATTTTGTTTTAATCTTTTCTCCAATGCCATTATTGTTCAGTCATGTTCAGGAAAGTCTGAAGCAACTCTTTTTTTTATTTTTTCTTACTGCTACAGGAAATTAAAAATTTAAGTGGAGACTGGCCAGGAAAAAAACCTATGATGTTGTCCATGTGTGGTTCTTGGTAGCATTGCCTTTGGGCCAAAAAAGATTGAGAAATTCAGGTTTAAAGGCTTTGGATCGTTAAGACATTCAGAAAAATGGGACTGATTATGTGAAATGCCAGAATTAGATTGATTAAAACAACCTGCTTTCTGAAAAAAGCCATGTTGGCTGGAGAGCTGGGCAGGTCCAGGCTCTGGCTGGAGCAGCATGGAGTGGCTGGCAGTTCCTTTGCCATGCAGGGGTACTCAGACACATAAAATACATGTGTGTGTATATGCATTGGTGTGCACAGAAAAACATGCTCATATCCCCTGTACTAGGTGACACTCTGAAGAAATCACAATTTTCTGCATTAATAAAACTATAATCCTATAAAACAGGACTTTCTCATAGGTATTTGGGATTAGTGAAGGCTGAGTATTTTGCTATTCTTGTTCAGTCATCACGTTCTCTGTTTAATATTTAATTTCTGTTTTGAGGGATGGATATTTTACCCAGTATTTTGTATTCTTACAGCTTGGTGCTTGTCTCTTTTGCAGGATGATTACAGAGTCTGCATGGACTTTAATATCATTCAGAAGGACTCTGTGCCTGTGTGTCCTGTTGATGCATCAGGCTGCTTCACAGCAGAAGTGGCTGACTTTGCTGGGCAGTATGTGAAGGTCAGTGGGCCTGGAGACAGTAAATTCCTGCTTTATTCAAGATACATTTAATATATGGCAGAAGCTTTCTTTTCTTTCCCCGTGTGGGCTTGTTTTCAATGGGTGACTGATATCTGGACAAATGAAAGTGTGTTTTAACATCTGCAACAAGGTTGGACTTGAGAAAAAAGTAGAAATGCAAGTAATGTTGTGTATCTGTAGTGAGAGGGCAGAGGAGTATCCTGTTTGCAGCTACTCCAGAGAGACTCTCACTCTGTGCTTTTTCCTGACAGAAATGTCATGTCCAGAGTCTCCAGGCACATGTGCAGGGCCTCCCTCACCTCTGGGTGACTCTGAATTTCAGGTGCCATCATTAGGTTTCTCCCAGGCAGTTAATGTAACGTGACCCACTAGAAGGGAGGAATCCAGTCATTTCCCCCACTCGTGGGCTGTGTTGTAGTGGGAATTTCCTTACCAGTAGGTGCAGGAGAATCCCTGGAAAAGGAACCCACAGGAACTCCACACTGCTCCAGATAAAAATCCCTAGCAGGAAATTCCATGTCCTGAGAAAACAAATTGCTTTTAGCCCTGCTGCTCCAGTTGGATAGCAAAGCATGTTCCTGTAAACAAATGCAATACAAGATTTTAATTTAAAGTCATTTTCAATTAAGTTGAGGATTCAGTCAGCTATCTTACCTTCCTGCTTTATGCATTAAGGCAAATAAGAGGATACTGGAGGCTCCATGTTTAGCTTCTTGCTGGTAAAAATCTGAATTTAAGGCTCTTGGAAATTTTCTGATGATACTGAATTTTTCACTCATAGGTATTTGTATATTTCTTTCCTTAATGTCGTATTGACACTTGTATGTTCAGAAATTATCAATAATTATCAATACACAGCTTTCACTTCCAGATTAGCATGTAAATCCCAGTTAGTTAGTGAGGTATTGTGAAATATGCTTCAAATTATGAAATTCAGTCACTTTAGAGGAATGTGGTATCAGGAAGTTTAAATATTAGGTAAAAAGCACTATGTGATTTCCTGCTACAAAATTAGAAGACTCAATCATTAGGATATTAAATAATGTAGTTTCTGGCTTGTGTTGGTGCTTCAGAAAATTTGAATTTTACACACAGGTGTGTGTATGTGGAAAGAGAGTTAAGGGTATAAAAGAACTGATGCTTTAAATTTATAAATTTTAATTTATCCATATAGCAGAGACACATTGAAGACTCTGTAAATAAAGAGGGTTTAGAGAGCAAATAACTGCAAATTTAGAGTTTTACAGTGCTCCTGCAGGAAATGTATGAACTCAATAGCAACTTTTTGTGTGTGTGTGTAAATGCTGGGTTATGCTTAGTTTTTTTAAAACTAATTTCAGCATCTGAGACAAATCCTGTGGTAGCTTACTGAGTGAAATGTGTGTTCCAAGGAAAATCTGTGTTTTTAGGATGCAGATAAGCACATCATCAGATGGCTGAAGGAGAAGGGCCGGCTGATCCACAGCAGCACCTTCCAGCACAGCTACCCCTTCTGCTGGAGGTAAGCACAGACCTGCCCCTGCCTTTGACCTGAGCCTGCTGACAGAGAAACTCTTCAGGTTTCTCCCATATTTTCCCCCTCTCTTACTTAATTTTCCTGACAAAACTAAAAGTAACACAAATGGAGATAATTAATTTAGGAGAGCTACAGTTTTGGTTTAGTCTTCAAGGAACTTTTCTTTTTTTTTGTCATAAAACTGATGAATTTAGGTGTAGTGTTGACATTTAGTTTCTATTTATGATTTTAAATGTGTGTTTTTGTAGTTTGTGTTGCTCATTTCTCTGTGTAGAACTCCTAACCACCTCTTGTAAAAAAAGGTTATTTTTTAAGCAGCTGAGTGATGGGAAAGGATTTTTTGATACCCTTTGAATTGGATCCAAATAAGTATATCACAGAATATCTTTAAATATTTGTGTTGAAGCTTTGTATGTTTTGAATAAAATGGCTAAAATATAGTTCTTTTGAACCTTGTAAGATGACTTCTTTCTTTGAAAGAAGCCCAGTTGCTTAAAAAGGGGAAGCATCCCAAGGTGGATGTCTCTGGGGGAAGTCTCCATGTGGAATTCTCCATGGGCTTTCAGTATCAGTTAACAAACAAGTTTTGGTTCTGAGGAGTACAGACTAGACAGATTTAATCTAGAAATGAAGCTTTTTTTTATTAGTGTCCTCCCTGGTTTGAAATTTCCACAATTGCTGTTGTAAAAAATCACCAAACAATATCAAATTAAAAAAAAAAGGATCTTTAGTAATCTTATAGTAGAGTATTAAATTCTTATTATGAGCAAAGACACACTTAAATTAAAATATCTAATTTAATTATCTGAAATGGCTTGAAGATTTTAAGTCCTATCTGATGTATACAGCACCTATAGTGAAATAACTGTGATAAAAGCTCATCTCTGTGTCTGGTTCTGACTCTGCCAGGTGAAGTGTTCTAGCAGGGTACATTTATCTTTAATTTATAGCAAAAATAACCTTTGCTTGCTCTTGAACAGCAGGATTGGTTTGTTTCTAGCAGCTGCCTAGAGAAAGAAGGGGAATTGCTCTTCAAGTGTTAACGTCCTTGATGATTTGGGACAGTTTTTGAAAAATGGCAGCCCCAAAAATCAAGCAACGTTTGTGTTTTTCTTGTGTAGCAACTCAAATATCCAGTCACGGCCTTCTGAGACAAAAGCAGGGATGTAGAAGTGCTGATTCTGTAGAAGATCCTTAATCCTGCCACTCTGTTGACATTTTTGTTGATTGATGATAAGTTGCAGGCAGCACCTAGCAGCAAATTATCCGGTGGGAAGATCTGAACAATGGATTCTACTTGAAAAGCTCATTTCACTGCCATCACAAATCAAACCATAATTGGAATATGCTAAAAGTAGAAGAGTAGTTCTTAACTTTGAACATAGTTATAAGTTATTTTGATTAATGTAAGAAAACTTTGCAATCAGACTCTTCTGAATGTACTACTGCTTTTCCCTGAAACCAAGCAGTTCTTGAGTCCTTGGGATGTTGAGAAATTTGCCTTTTTTTACAGATCATGAAATCAGGGTCCTTCTCTGTGTAGTAATTTTCTGTCAACTGAACTTTAAAATATGAAAAACACAACAGCTTGGTGAGGACACAGTAGATGGTTTTCAGTTAGTTTGTCTTTACTGAACTGCTGAAAATGGAGGACATGGGTCAGAACTGCTCTGTGCTCGTGTGAGATGTGGGGAGTCTGTGTGGTCTGGGCAGCAGTTCAGCAACTGTTGGACGTGACAGCTGGAGTGTCCCTCACAGCTCCTGCCTGCCATTCCTTTGGGAACATGTTGGGAAGCTCTTCCACTGGCAGATGTGGAGCTCTGACTTTTGCAAGCCAGTGAAGGCAAAGCCAAGAAGCATCTTTATAGCACGGGCCGACTTATTGATCATTTTGTTCCTAAATTTCAAGAAAACAGAAGATCAAAATTGATGCCATCTGATTCTTCTGATGTGTTCCTAAAGGATCTGTCTGTAAGGGGAACAAAACTTTGTTCAGTTGGGACAGAGAGGAATGGTTAGGAGGGATCTTTGTAAGCATCAGACTTTGATTTATGGTCTGTCTGGGTGGTTTTCCCCTTGGGCTGATGGAAAACAAAGCCCAGCAATGGGTATTTCCCATTTGATTCTACAGTAAAATCCAGTTGAATCTGGATTCCTCAACCTTCTGACCAGTCATGAGAGGCAGAAACGTGGAAGGTGTCACTGCTTGGGCAGATTTTAGTGTTCAGTTCCCTGCAGTCTCCTGCTGAGGCACTGCTTGGTAGGACAGCCAGAAGAAAAATATTCAGGGAAACTTTGCCCTCTCCCCTTTCTTGTTGCCTTCATGTAGGAGGAGCAGAGCCCTGTGGGTGCTTGGAGTGGTTATCTGGTGTTAGAAGGTTGTTATAAGGTGTTATAAGTTGGGTGGAAAGCCTGGGGAATGGTTCCTCTGCTTGGCCTTTGTCATGGATCCTCCCTGCCCAGAGCCACTCGGTGCCCCTGGGCCTGTCTGCAGCCAGCCCCTCCTGCTGCTCTCTCCTCACAGAGCTGGGGTGCCACGACTGTCCCAGCCTTCCTCTGCCAACATGTTAAGACCATCTGAGAAATTTTTAATATCAATTTTTTATTCTCCTTCTTTCCAGTTACTCAAGATCTTGTGCTGGCAATTCATTGTTCTTCAGCTCATCTAAAACAAGATACTCAGTGAAATCAAAACACCTTGTAGCTTGGGGAATGCTTTCTTTTTTACTGGGATCTTGCTGCTGTGTGAGGAATGAACTGAACTGTTCCCATTTTTTAGTTGTTAGGACTTAAATTTGTGTAGCAAACCATCACTAGGTTTGCATTTAATAGCTAGGACACAACTATATTATTACTGCTTTGACCTGTCACCATTTCCTTTAAGGTTATAGGTACTTTAACACTTAAGCACATTGAAACATACACGTAGTTAAAATGAAATGTCTTTTGAAATATAGTGTTAAAAGAAACAATGTGGTTTTTATTATTGGGCTTTGTGAGTTCAGCTTTTAAGGTCTGAACAACCTTAGCTGTGGGTTTTCTTTCTTTTGTGGGTCAGGCAGGTGCACCTTCAGCAAGTGCTGCCACAGTAGTAATTTTAATTTACATCATAATCTGCAGTAGTTGGTAGATTTCAAATGTGTTCTTGCTGTGGATGTAAGTAAAATGAATTAAACTTTGGCTGTTTGCAGTGCTGATGGCACATGGGAGATAACAGTAGTTTCTCAGGGTCTTTGCTGGTGAATTTTTGTGAATTGCCAAGCTCTGAACCAAAGTGACGTAAACAGAAGCAATATTTTTAAGAAACATTTTGTGGGGTGGATTGATGCTAAAGGAGAATGAGCTTCTCATTTCAGTGTTGTTTGCTCCTGTGTACCCATAGACAGATCCTATCCCCTAGGGCTATTCTCCCTCTTTCTAATGGAATAATGGGGTGGATGTGAAAGATTAGAAATGTCTGAGCTCCTTAGAGTGACCTGTGCCCACTGCTGGATCCCAGGATCCTTTAGGAGGATGTGCTGCCTGAACAGTTATTCAAGACCTTAAGCAGTTATCATGGAACTGATAAGTGAGACTGGGTTGTCTGATCTGCTGTCAGATGCTTGGAGATACTGATTTTACCCAGTAATTTAGGAAATTGCTCAATCTGTGCTCTGGCCAATTGTGTTTCCATTGCTAAGTAATCCCAAGTTGTGAAACTGCTCTCCTCCCATATGGATTTTCCTTTATTGCTTATTGAAGTAAGGTGTATGGTAAGATATATTTAAGACTTCTTTCATTTGCTTATCTGGATTTCTTGCTTTCCCTCTGCTCCTGGAATGGAACTTCCTTCTGGTTAACCCTGGGTGCTGTTACTTCTTTATGATCTGTGATTATTATTTTAAATGCAAATAGTAAAAACACAGCATAATGTTCCATGGCTTTTCAGGCTCATGTACACATAAAAAATGATGCAGAATGAGCTCATGTGGAAGACTGAAATATGACTCATTTTAATAGTTACTGAAGTTCATAATGTTGTACTATGTAGGAGCACAAATTTCAAATTCAAGTATCATTTGAACATTCTCATGATTGCTCTTGCTATACAAATTCCTTGAATTACTGGCTTTGAAGGCTGTAAAATTTTTTTTCAGGACTGGATTTCAAAATAGTAGCTCACATAAGTGTAACAGTTTATGTAATTTAACAAACCAAACAAACCCCAACCTTTAACTGTGATAATATTTCAGCAGCAGTGAACTCAGTCTGTGGAAAGGGGACTGTCATGTGCACAAATAAATATTAAAGAGCACTTTATAAATAAGGTAGCATTTAAAAATGTTGTTGTTTGTTTTACTCCCTTCCCTGTGCAGGTCAGATACTCCGCTGATCTACAAAGCTGTGCCCAGCTGGTTTGTCAGGGTGGAGCACATGGTGGAGAAGCTGCTGGAGAACAATGCCCAGTGCTACTGGTAATGCCTCCTGCAGAAATCTGTTTTATTCCTTTCCCTGGAGTTGGGGGTGTAGTGGTGGGTGTGTGCTGGAGCTCTCCAAAGCTATTCCACTGTTCCTCTGCTCACTCTGCTTCATATTTCCACTCTTTTTCAGCCAGTGCTACTGGGACCAGTTCTAAACAGTGTTTTATCCCAGTTTTATCAAGGTTGAGTACTTCCTAATAATTTACAGGGAAATATTCTACAGGATCATTAAAAGTGCCCTCCAATCCTGATATGCAAACCTAACCAATTCAGCATGAGAGAAACTGCAGAGGAGAATTATCCTGCAGAAGCAAGGATGTGCTTCCCAAAAGGCTCCACCTGAGACAGTAATAGTTATAGTAATAGGCAGCTTAGTTAAATTAAACTAAGTTTTAGACAAGTTGTGGGTTTTTTCATCTAGTTATTAGAGATAAGGTTGATTACTTCATCATAGGTGCATTTGAAGAAAAAATCCACACCCACTCTCCCCCCAAACACCCACAAAAAGCTCAACCCAGCTGCCCTAATTGTTGTAGGTAAACTCAGTTATACAGGTTTAAAGAAAAGAATTCTGTTAATGGCAAAAATGAAATCTTGACGTGTATATAGGGAGTGTGAAAAGTACTTGTGTGAAATTTGTGTGGAAAACAGCAGATGAGCTTTAGGTAACAACTTAAATGCATTATTAAGTGCAGTAAAAGGGGACTGTTGGTGCTGGTGGCCTTTTAGGGAGTCAGCCCTGGGTTGGTGGTGTCAGTAACAAAAGGACCTTATCTTCTGCACTTTCATAAGCTGCATTTCTATTTCCCTTCCTCTCATCAATCACTTGTGCCTGGGAGGCTGAGACCTCCCAGTGAGGAAATCTTGGAGATTACAACCTCATTCAGTCTTTCCATACAGGGACTGCAGGGAGAGCTGGGATTCCACCCCTCTCCCACCACAGTTGCCTCTTGCAAAGAAGGAGACTCAACCTTCAGTGAGCAATTACAGCTTCTGCTGCCTTTTTTTCATGGACAGTAGCTGGCAGTTAAATTCTCCACGAGCAGCTTTTGCATAACTGCTTACTGGTACTGTAAATCCTGGGATCTGTGGGGAAAGTCAGTGATCCAGAATAGAGCCTGCCCAGAAATGCTGCAGCCTGGCTTTGCCAAGCAGCACATGCCCAGTCTGGCTGTGTCAGGAGAGTTCAGAGATTAGTAAGTGCTGCTTTCTGTTTTCCATAGCAGAACATAATGTGATCCTCCTTTGGGGCAAAAATAAGCTGGAGAGGGGGTGAAAGTGTTTGTTCTTAGCTTTAATTAGCTTCTTCAAGATGCTTTCACTGTTGGGATGACAGTAGACCTGCATACTTAATTTTCACATGAACAGAAGAAAAAATGTAATGATCCTGTTAGAAGTGCTTGAATGCATGGGTTTTGCTTTTGCAGAAGCAGAGCTTCAGGAAGAAGCTGCTCAGTGACCTCCATTCATCCAGGAGACACTAATTAGGAAGAATTACTGATCAGTTTGAGCCCTGCCTCGTGCACATACTTGGGTTTTCAGGGGTGCTTTTTGTAAGCCCTGAGTAGTAGGGATACAAGTGGAAAGCAAAGTTTGGAGCTGCTGTTGCAAAGGTTGGGTGAGGAGAGCAGGCAATGACATCATTTGGCAATTGTCAAAATGCTTGGATTTACAGGAACCATTTGTCCTTTAGGCAATTCCTGAGTTTAAACCCATTTCATTATTGAACATAAAACTGATTCCTCAGAACTCCTCTTAAAACCATGTGGTCTTAGGGATTTTGGGAAGATTTTTGTTGGGAATATAGCTACAAGGAGAGATGTATGATCTCAGAATTATTAATAAATAATATGTATTTCCAGTATGTGATTCCACAGTAATTTGTATACTGGGTAATCTTGAAGCTGACTTTTAAAATCCAGCTTTTATAAAGAATAAGGGAGTGTTTTTGAGGTTTTCTTCCTGTGTTCTCCATTGATGCCAGTTTTGTTTGGGCTGTAGCTTCTGAAGTGGAGACTGCTGGCCTTCTGCTGTATTCATTTATTTAAATTTTGGGAACTCCTTCCTTCCCAAAACCTACTTTTTCTGCTTTTGAAGAGACTTGATCTCTGAAAGTGTCACAGGAATAATATGTAGCTTTTAAAAAATTTATTTTTGGACTCTCTGGGGCCTCAGCATGTCCTGAAAATGAGAAAATTTGGGATAAATGCTTTTCAGACTATATTAACCTTTACAAAATGGGTTTGACTGCACTGCTTTTTTTTATTCCTATAAATGACTGGTAGGTATATTGTCCCTTAAGAATAGCTGCCCTCTTGATAGATATCCTTTCTGATGAAATAGATTAAACATACTTGGACAAACTTCACAACCTGATTGCATTTCTAATTAGTTTTTTAGTGAATTGCCCAACTTATAAGGCCACAGTCATTCAAAATTTATTAAAGCCAGTAACTCTATTTTCATTTTTCAAAATGAATTTAACTATCGCTCCCAATAATGATTGCATGAGTAATGTGCCAGCATTTTTGTAAAACCAGAAGCCAAGAAACCCTCTCTACTCTGTTGGATCCTTATTTCAGTCAGACTGGGAATTAACTTGTGTTGGATGCTGATGAAAATGCACAACTGGAAGAGTATTTAGGGGTCTGTGCTTCAGCCTTTAATTGAAGTTCCCTTACTGAGTGTTCTTTACTGTGTAACAGAGATCTTATTTAAAAGAAAATTTAAATTAAAAAGGTTATCTTCTGTTTGGCATTCAGGCACCCACACTGCTGTATTTGAGATGAAGAGGGGCAGATTTGGCTGCTGTAAAATCCAGGATTGTCAGACCATGGCTTTCTATTCTCTTGATAAGGAGAGTTGGATGCAGCACCAAGGTGCTGTCTGGATTTCAGCCTTAATTGTTGTCACCATCATTTTCTTGAATGGTTTGTTGAAAGAGCATTTTTTATGTACCCACAGACTAAACCAGGCCACCTTAGATTATAGGTACAATAGAGGACTAATTCCTGTCATCAGTGTTCAAAGTTGGTGTAAATTGAAAATTTATAAGTTACTGTAAGCAATAAATCTGTACAACTTATAATGAAAATTCCAGACTGTTGTAGCTCATCCTTCTGGCAGTGGATATTATATTCTTCTTCTTGCAGATTGATAGAAAAGACTCTCTATTGTATTTAAATACCAGCTTTGAACTATTTTTTTTTTCTTTAAGTGAGGGAGGTTTAAAAGAAAATTCTCCTTCAGTAACTCCTGAAACAATCACCTGTAACTGTTGCCAAATTTCTCATGTTAAAGACTTTGGGCAGTTCTGGCATTGTTTGCATAAGATGTGCAGCACTTGGAGTAGTGGAAAAATGAGCATCAGTGGAGGGAAAGCAGCCATGGGAGACACTCAGGGGCTTCAGACAAGCCAAACCTTTTGTTCTGGCATCTTCTCAGCATTGAAGAACTCAGGTGTTGTAGTGCAGAGCCTGATGGATGGTTAAGGTGTGACTTTCCTGACTTCCATCACTTAGGCTGTTAGTTCTTGCTGGAAGTGCCACCCCCAGCACATTTCTGTGAGTGAAGTTAAAGTGTGAGTTCTGCAGCTCCTGTGTGAGCCCAGGTCTCTTCTGCTGTGTCAGTCGAGCACAGCAAGCTTTGGAGAAGCTTTTGGTCCTGGTCATTTGCATCTTTGACCACAAAACTGTCTCCCACCTGTGGAAAGGTGAGATGTGGTCGGGAGTGATGGCTGTTTGTGTCAGAAACCCCGAGGCTGTGCAGGGCATGGGCTGTGGAGCCCATCCACAATAGAAAACAAATGTTTCTTTTACTGAACTTGTCATTTTTGCTCAGATGAGGAATTTGAGTCTGTAGCAGGGCAACAGAATTTTAAATCATAACAGGATTGTAGAGCAAAGGAAGAAAATCAGTGAGTCCTTTCTCCTTCTTTTGCTGCTTATTTTTGTTTTATAGAAAGTCTCAGGACATTTCCTTTCTTAGTCTGTTGATATTAATACATTTCATTTGAACAGTTTTAAATGTATGGCGTGTGTAGATTTTTTTCATTTTTTTCTTTTCTTTAGTTTCACCATGCAGTTGTAACTCTTCTTTTTGAGTCATCAGTCACACTTTTCTTACTGGGGAATCGTGAATACAAATGAGATTCTCCCTCTAGTAGCAATTGTGATGTGTACAGCAACGTGGAGTCAGTAGATGGCAACATTTCCCGAGGAAAAATCCAAATTCGTGGCATTGCCTACAGCAGGAGGTGGAAAAAATTGCTGCAGGGTTAGCCTTGTGTTTGTCTAATTTAGAGAAGGTTTTATTACTGTCTGTTATCAGACATAGTTGAGGATTAGAAGTGAATTTGGAGGCTTGTTCACTGGATTTTGATGGCTTGTGTTCTGCTGCACTTTAATTTTGCTGTTTCCTCTCTGAGGCTCTTGTGCAGAGATTGCTGCTGATGCCATGAATGCAGAGGTACCTTTTCAGTCCCACTGAAGGGTCACCAAAAGCTTATTTTCTGCTTCAAGGAAAAACTTATAAATAAACCCCCCAAATGCCAGTTCACTAAGCAACTCCAGCTCGATTTTCTTGGGCAGCTGATAAATCTGTGACTTGAGCAGAGTGTTGAATGTCTGCCACTATCACAGGAATGCAAATGTATGGATATATGTGGATTGAAATGGATCCTGAGTGCTGATGCCCTACAAAAGTACTTTGTGCCAGTAAATGTTCAAATATTCCCAAGGAAACTGTGCAGAGAGAGGAAGAATTGAAGCTTCCCTTGTCCCTGCCTTCGGGCTGCAGGGATTGCTGATAAGATACGGAATTTTAGCAGCAATTAGCAGGGTGCCTGGGTCGTAGCAGGGAGATGGAGCAGGGGTTTTGGGGGGCGGTAGGGAGATGGAGCAGGGTTTTAGGGGGGCGGCAGGGAGATGGAGCAGGGGTTTTGGGGGAGATGTGCCAGCGTCGGAGGTCAGGGCTGCGCCGCCGTGTCCGGGAGCGGCGGTGACGGGGATGCGTCTGCAGCAGCATTGCAGTCACACCACAACGTGGTGGTTGCCATGGGAACCAGGAGAAAAGAGGGAAGAGAAACATTGGGAGATCAAAATGATTGAAAGCACAGCTCATTTAGCCCCTGTAAGCTGCTCCCTAAGCAGCAAATGCAGCGGTGGAGGTAGCCCAGACTGGTGTGGGGGGTGTGGGGTTGCACCCTTCCAGCTGCTCTCCCGGGCTGAGGAGCAGAGGCTGCTGCAGTGGAAATTCTGCCTGGCACACACTGACCTTTCCTCCCTCCCCCCTCCCCCCGTGTTTAATTAGGTCCATGATATAGATTGGCACTAATTAAAGTGTCAAAAGGGCATGAATAGTTGCTTATTTTATCTCTTTGAATTAAAAACCATTAAAAATCAATTTGAGGGCATGTTGAAGGAGGCTTGTTATTAGAGTAAATTAACATAATGGAATTTAAGCCTTTGTCTTCTAAGGGTTGGTTAATGTTTAAAAAGAAAGCCAAATTCTGCACCTAAAATAACCCCCCCAGTTGGTATGCTAGGAATTTAAATAAATCTGTACATATTTAGTTAGATGACATAGAACAACTACTTCATCACCTTTGGTGTTGCTGATACAAGTCAGCTATCTTCTGGAAGAGTAACTTTCTCTTTTCCAGATTTAAAACTGATTCCTGATTTCAGGTGGCACTTAAAAAGTTACCAGCTTGCCAAAGGACAGGACAGATCTGGGACCATCCTCTCAGAGAACCAAAGCTGTATTAGAGTTCTTAATCTGGTATTAGGTCCCCTAATTCCCACTGCTTAAGGTAGTATTTTGTTTATCAACTTTATGGTCTTAACTCCTTTAATTAGCAATTATGAAGTAAATCTTAACCAATATGTAAAGGAGCTGTGTTTTGCAGAGAATATCATGAATAAAATTAGCTAGTGAGAAAGAACGATGAAGAAAGAAAGGATTAGCCTATCTTTATGTAATATCTGAAACAGCTTGTAATGTTGAGCTGATGATAAAACATGGCTTGTGCAGGGGGCAGTGTCTTATTTTGGCAGTGCTGTCTGTGTTTACAGAAAAGAGGGATGGTGCTGCTTTGAGGCAGTTCCTGCATCCCGTGACTGGGGCACGGTGAGCCAGCTCAGAGCACATCTGAGCTCTCAGATGGAATAAGGAGCTGAGTTCAGTATTTGCAGTTGTGTTATGAGCACAAGAAATATGCTTCAAAATATATCTACAGAAAAGGAACAGATGTCTTCATCCTTTTAATAAGTTTCCTTCTGGATTATGTATTCATTTAGAATATTTTTTTATTTGCATCCTGTACATTTTTCTTCCGGAGGCAAGAGTCAGAAAGCAAGTTTATTTATTTTAATTGATGCTGTTCCTTGAGTATTTACTGGTGCTGAGAACCCACTGGCTCAGCCTGTGGTAGCTCACTGTCAGCAGACTCAGTTCTGCACTGGGATTGAAGGTGGTCAATATTTGCTCTTTTCAAATCCATGCCCACATTGCTTGTGTGACCTGGGTGTTGAGTGGTGCATAGACTGAGAAGGCAAAGAAGATGGTTCCTGTTGTAATAAGTTAATAAATGTTGTTTAAAGACTGGGTTTTGCTTTGTTCTTGATGGGTTTTTTTGGCTTGTCAAATGGAATTTTTATTTTAGACACAAAGAAAATGAGTAGCTACCAAGAAAGGATGTGGGAGTTGACTGTGCAGAGGACTTAGCAATGCATGAATTAAGCAAAACCCCACATCTGCTTCAAAAATAGGAACAAACAGTCAAAAATGGACACGGAAATTTGCAGCAAATGAATAATTTTCATTATCTCTAACTTGTATGATGGAGTTTTGATGTTGGAAAAGTAAGATAGACATGAGCATTCAAACAGGTTGGAACGGATGTATTTTGAATCAAAATCTTCCTAATTTATGATTTGGCAAAACAACATTTATTCCTTTGTGTTGTGGAGTTCAGTTCCCTGAACTTTCCAACTGCTGCAGTGTCTGCATCCTGAAGTTTATTTAGTGCCCTGTCCTGGGTGCCAAGAGGAGAAATTGCAATTGTCCCTGACTCTTCCACACCCATGAATCAAGAGCTCCCTGACCTGCTGAGGCAGCAGTCTCCTTAACCTTGCTAAATGTCAGAGAAAGAAGTATGAAATCCTATCTGTGCCATTTTGCAGAGAAATTGGAAGGTCAAACAAATTGTAGGCCAGTTGGGAAATAAAAAACCCCTGTTTCTCACAGCTCAGTTTGAGGAGCTGCAGCACGATGGCTTCGGGAGAGATGTGGCTGCTTTGGTTTTTCACTTGCAGCCTCATGGAGCTGTTGGGTGCTGGGGCTTGATCTTCTCTGAGATGTGAAGGTGTGCAGTGCCCGTCCAGGGGGCTCTGAGCAGGTAGAACTGGGCACCTTCTGGCCACACCCAGCTGCAAACTCAGTGGTCACCAGCAGAAACCTGAGATTTGGGCTTTCAGGCTGAAGGGTGTTTGTGATGGATGTGGGGTTAAATGTGAAAAACATGTGCATTGGCATATGGGAGAGGGCTTTTCATTTATCTTTGGGATGCTTTGTGTAGATGGAAGAGTACAAAATGCTTCCTCAACTAATACATGCTTGGGGCAAGATGATGTCTTTATGAAAATTTAACAGGAGAAATAGATCAAGAAAATATCTAAGAGTAGGATTAAAAGCAACTGAAAAACTCTGTAAGAACACTAACCTGGAATTGGTGTTAATAAAGATCAGGTGTTAATAACATCATTGAGAATACTCTTTTTTCCCAAGCCTAATCAAATATTTAAGTAGAAGGTGCCTCTGATTTTATTTTTTCTCCTTGTGATATGTAGGTAAGTGTTAAACTGAGATATGTGGAGCTAAATCTAGTGAGAATAAGTAAAAGAAATGGGTGCCAGATTGAAGGGCTGTGCCTGGCGTGGCTGTTCCTGCTGCAGATCCCTCTTCCAGCTTGATCCCACCTGGAGGCTGTGTCTGCCCTGGGCAGCACCCATGGGCAGCACCTCTGCAGTGGCAAAACCCAGCTGCTTTAAGTTCCACTTCCTTGGAGTGGTGGGCTCAGAAATGTGTGGGAGATACAGGCTCTTTTTATTTGACTTGATGCCTGTGCCAGAGTTATTCCTGCGTTGTACCTCCAAAGAGCCACAGATCATTGTTGCAAATGTGGCTCGTAGGAGATGAAGTGGTTTGTGTTTTATGTTCCACTGAAAACTGGCAGCAGGGTCAGACAGTTTTACCAGAAGAGGTAAATTATATGCTTTCATAGCTCAGAGAGAGATCACACCACATACATTTTGGTGGTTAATGTCCACTTTGGGGATAAAATTAATTTTTCATGCGTGTTTTGAGGAGGCAGAGTTGAAACTCCTAGCATTATAATGTCATTGGGGGATTGTCTCAGCCTCTAGCTATGTTAAATGGGACTAATAATTTCAGCTAATCAGTGTCTAACAACTTCTGAAAAATGGAAACTAGTTTAGGAGTGATGTAAAGAGAAGTTTTCCACATTAGTGGAATGTTGGGCAAATGCTAATGAACTTTGTACAGTTTCCACTTGTGTTTGGAGAGAGGGTCTCCTAAGGTCAGCACAGAAAGTTAATAGTAATGAGTCCCACGCTGCACCAAATTGGGAAAGCCTGTATATGTTTCTAAATTTCAAAGCAGGGCTACAGATGTCATGTGAAACATGAGTCACTGGGTTTGTTTAAAATTTTTTTATATTAGATTTTTGTTCAAGAAGTGTTACAGAAGACAACTTTGCAGCTGAAAGTAACTCCAGAAATAGTGAGGGAAGCTGTGGAACTTGAGGCTGATATTTAGTGAGGCTTTTAAGTGTAGCTTTTAGCCACTTGAGACAACATCGGCATCAAGAAGCCTTTAGATCTCCACATGGCTTCATCATGGGTAAAACTTTTAAAAGAGAGTGGCTTGTTTTCATCAATAGTTGGCTTTTTTTTTTTTTGGTTCACACTTATTTCATAAATCTCCTTCTAGTGGGCCAAATCCTACCTCAATGTGTCATGTGAATCCATTCTTTTAATTTTTCCTCTAAAGGAACCTTTCATCTTTGTTACTCTTGGGACTGATCTGTGATTAAAAATCTTCTTCAAAAAAATACTTGCCAAGAGGACCAAGAGCTTCAGAAAGAAAAGGTGCAGGAGACCCTGTGTGCTTTGTAGTTTGGCTGCTCTCCCTTTGGAAACTGTGGCTCTCCTAAGCCAGCTCAGACTTTGGGAAGGGCCTTTCTAGTTAGACTGGGAAAACAGACCCAGCAAAACCTGCCATGGGTTGCTCAAAGCTCAGTTCCAGAGCTGCTTTAGTGTTGTGTGCTGCTCATTCACAGCTTCTGTGTGTCTGACACTGGCTTAAGGTGGCCCTTTCTGGGAGTTTCATTTGAATTTGGTCGTTTTAAATGCACCTTTAGGCATGAAGGGAGCATATTGTTGACCCTGAAACCCATTGCTTTCCTAATCACTGGATAAATAGTTAATTGTTTGTTTACATCCTGGGAGAAAATGGTTCTAATGGTTCTAATCAGACCAGCAGGCCACCTAGCACAACCAGGAACCTAGCAGGGCATTGGGTTCTGGTGTTAACCTTTGAGCTCCAAGACACTTTCATACCATGAAAATCTGTCTTTACTGTCCCTTGGTGCCCATTAGTGCTCAAAATGAGGTTTTAGCAAGCATTGGTAGGGTTCTGTGGTTGAGGGTTTTGTTTCTTAATTGGGTGATTCAAAGTGAGATGATAAATAGCTTGGAAAGGATTTTTTGTATGATCCATCAACCTGAGTAATGTGCATGTACCTGGATGCCCACACATAATCCAAGGTGCCTTTTAATGCTATTGCTCCAGGCTTTTCAATCATGGGAATTTCATTCAAGCTCAAAACCAGTGGCTGTTCCTTTTTGTGTACATAATTTAAGCAGAAGTGTCGTGATCACCCTTAGCCATAATCCTCCAGTGTTGGACTGTCCCGAGGACTTTGGCCATTGTTTCATCCCTAACAAATCTATTTGATGTTGCACATGCTTTCCTGAGTTACTTTATGGTAAAATCAATATGGTGTTTTTCACTTCTGCAGCTCACCTGAGTTCAGAAGAAGGCAGTGTTGTGTTTTTTGGCAGCACCTCCGTAGGCCTTGCAGCAGCCAGTAACACGAATGTGCTCCAAGCTAGTGCTGAAACGAACTTCCTTGGTGGATAAAATCAAATACAACCAATTCTTAGCAGCTTTCTTTTGAGTGGAACACAGCAAAATAGTAATAGTTTGGGGATTTTTGGCCCAGGGTTCCGGATTTCGTGAAGGAGAAGCGCTTTGGGAACTGGCTGAAGGACGCGCGAGACTGGGCCATCTCTCGGAACCGCTACTGGGGGACCCCCATCCCTCTGTGGGTCAGCGAGGACTTGGAAGAGGTGAGTGAGCAACATGGAGGGTTCCAGCTGGCAAAAACCCTGTCTGTACTTGCTGTTTGCTTATTTTGGTTGCTTACTTTGGCTGCTGCAGCCTGAAGTCCTATTTACGTGTTTTAACTGTAAATGTTATACATTTATATGTTTATATTTATACTGTATAACCCATCTCTATGGGTATAATAGGTGATAGATCTGTGCATGTTTGAGTGCTTTTGTGTGCCTGTACAAGTATTCTTTGCTTTTGCTTGAGAACTGCAAGCAATTCTTCTTGGTTTTTACATTAAAATTAATCTTGTCTTTCCCAGAAGAATTTGCAGTGATGGCAAATCTAAAGGAAATAATAAATGCAGTGAGAAAATGGCAAGGAGGAGATTTTTGGATTTTTTTTGTAACTCCTTTAAGTCTGCTTTTGATATTCTGGTGGTTGGTTACTTCAAGCCAAATGAGTTGCTGAAGGCATAAAAGCAAGTCCACCACAGCAGAACAGTGAAGATATGTATTTGTAGTGCCACAAATGTGAATGTAGCAGACTGTAAAATGTGAATCTAGTGGAATGATTAAAATGCATAATGGTAGTGCTAGAAATGAGCTTTGTCACGTTGTGAGGTACCCTGCATTGGTAGCATAATGCAGAGGGCACGAGTGAACACTTAGCTCAATTTTGATGGTTTTAGAACTCTTTCTCAAGGTAAAGTGGGTTTGGGTTTTTTTGTGTGATGTTTTCCTTCCTTATTTCTTTTTATTTTGCATTGGGTTAGTTCCATTAGACATGCATGATAAGCCTTCCTCGTGCTAGAAGCAGGAAATGGTAATCAGTGGCAGGTTGTCCAGGGAAGGTGAATACTGATGGCAGCATCCCAAGCCTTTATTTTTCTCTCTCTTGATTTGAAAAAGTTTTACTCTTCATTTTAGACCTGAAAGACCTCGAGTAGGAAAACATCTGCTAGAGAAGTATTTTATGATCTTAAACTTGCCATTGCTTAGATGTGCACCATAAAGCATTTTTTATTTCCTCTTCACTGGGAATCTTCGTAGGCAGGGAGATATTGGGAGAGGGAGGGAGCTACTCCTGCAATTAGGATTTAAGTGTCTAAGCAAGCCTTGGAATTTGGATTCTATTTGTGCTGTGAGTGTGTTTGTAAATTACTGACAAACCAAGTGCTTCTGTTCTCTCCTATAACAGTTAAAATTTGGTTTGAAGACTGACAATTTATACACACTTTTTTTCACATTCATCCAACATTTCTAAGTCCCTTGTTTGATATAACAATTTTTTTTAGGTAATAAAAAGGCTTTCAGTGTCGTGCCTGGGTATTTCATTCTACAGCTGAAAAAGATTGTGTAAAGGTTTCATTACTTCCACTCCTTGCCTCTAATAATATTTCATTTTCTGTCCACTCTCCCCATATCTGTATTCCTGTGTGTACTGATTTTTTTTTTTTTGCTTTTCTGGGTTTGATTTCTTAGTTTTTAATAACAAAATGATGTCTAACTTGGAAGATTGACCTTTCCTTTGGAACGAGCTGCAAATATTCCTCAGGGCTCGATGTTCTGAATAATGATGGAAATACCAACAGGTCTATTATTTCTATCCATAGATGTTACACATTTCTGTTTGCTCCAGAGTCTGAATATTGTGCTTTAATATCTGAGTACAGCTTCTGAACTGAGCTAAATTTCAAGTTAAGGTTTTTTTTTAAATTCACTCTTCTTGTGTGTGTGAGATATAGCTTGGAAAACAAATAGTGCTGGAACTGATGTGGAACTTAAAGCCTAGGTGACATCTGCTCTCTCAGTAATGATATCCCTCAGAATTCCCTGACTCCAGTGTTACTGCAGCCTGGTGCCATGTGGGATTGCAGAGCAGCCTCTTCATGTCTTGCTCTCAGAAGAACACTTTGTTGCACGCAATTATGCTTTGCATATTAAATCCTGGAGAAGTAATAACAATTCCTTATTTAATATACAGTAAGGTGAATTAATTGGTATTAAAGAGAATTTTATTACAGATCAATAACTGGTTTTGCACAGTTTTATTTTAGTTTTCTTTTAGCATAATTATCAGGTAGAGACACATAATGGAAGTTAAATTTTGAAGCTTGTGTTTATTGCCACATTTTTGCAGACAGTTTATCATTTTAAGCTTTCAAATCCCAAGCATTTCCTCAGTGGAAAAACACATCTCATTTGGATTAGATAATAAAATTTTTAAATATAACACCCAAGTTGGTAAAGCAGATATGGGCTCATTTTATAGGACCTGCATGCAAATTACAGTGTTCACTATTCAGTGATGTTGTGGAAGTTCCCTGGCTTGTCACTCATGGTAGCCCTGCCCTGGGCTGGGTGCCCTCAGTCTTGCCCAGCAGAAGGAGAGGGCTCTGGCTCTGCCTCTGCTCTCCTGAGGGTGAGGGAACCTCTCCAGGTGCATTTCTGGGCTGCTTTGAGGCTGCATTAAGGCCACTTCTGGCTGACTGCAGCAGTCATTTCTTCTCCTGTTTAATATTCATGAGATTCTGGAGATCCCAGACATCTTCTGGCACACTGCACAGGCTTCTCCCTTTCTGTGGGCACGCCTCACTCCTCAGCTGTGGCACTGAAATGGCAAACCCCCAAATACAAACATTTTTATTTAGCAGGGACTACAGGAACATTGAGATCCATGAATGCTGCAGGATGGCTCCATGCTCCTATGGACATGGATAATCCTGGATCTAATGTTCATTTTGTCATTGGGGTTAACCTTGACCTCTGGTTTCACGTTAGGTCTTGGAGGTGCTGCCACAGCCTATCTGTTGCAGTGTTTGCTGCTGTTAAATGTTGGTAGAGCTGGTTTTGTGGCTGATGTGAACCACAGAATGCAGGAGGAGCAAATGCCTGGTAGGTAGAGGGCCCAGGCTGCTGAAGGGGTGTCCAGAGCAGAAGCTTTAACTGGAGAGCACCAGCCCGTGTGTGCTCCTTGCAGAAATGAGGGGGTGCAGCCCAGTGAGGGATGGAATTTGATTAGCATCTGTTTGCTGTGCCTAATGAGCTCCCCTTGGGACAGAGGAGCTCCTTCCTTCTGCCTTGGACAGAGGCAATCTTACCCAGTGGGGGAGATCTGTGTTACTCTGGGGGTTGGTGGATTTTTCATGTGAACTTGGGTTTATTTCTTCCATGAGTGATTTCTGGGTGCAGTTCTGCATCAATATTCAGAATTTTGCTTTAGCATTGAAGTACTTGTTCAAAAAGCACCAAATGATGAGTAGCTTTTCTCTCAGAGCTTAGTATATTCAAATACAAAGGCTAGTGAAGGTGGAGTAATTGGTGTATCCAAGGGCATTTTTTACCCATTTCTCTGTTAATACCTTTTCTTCCTCCAGCAGTGCTGAACTAAGCACCTGCTGCTGCTCACTTGAGCCTGGGTGTTCACTTAGGGGCCACATGAATGAGGAGCAGATCTGGGTTAAAAATAGTTTGTTGATGAAGATGTATTTTTATCTGGGATCAATCCCCTGGTGTAGCTTGTGTGCATTCTGCAGGCTGTTGTACCTGGCTGGTGAAATCATTGTCCTGCCTCACTTCCAACAGAAAAAAAAGAAAAAGATAAGCAATGAAAACATTACATTTCCCAAGTACTTTAACAATAGCAAATGGTGATTAGTAATGCAGATCAGCACTTGAATCAGACTGGGAAAATCATGTCTTAAAACCCAAATCAGACTGAGTTTCTGTCTTCTCTGTAATTCATGACAGTTTTTTGGAATTAAATACACCGAAACCTTTCAGTTAGTCACAATTTGCATGTGTATACATATGCATATGTTTAAGACTAGCTATAGGAATTGAGCAGTGCTCTGATTTTTTGTATCTTAAGAGCAGCTTACAAAGTTTTTTCATGTGAAAAAGGTCTGGCCTGTTTACAGCTTCTTTATGGTGCTACATTTAACTCCTTCCCTGTCAGACCTGTCAGACCCTGGGGTTTTTCTGTGACAATTCTAGATGGGAAGGATGGCACGTGGCACAGCATCTCCAAAATCCAGGCCTGCACTGCAGCTTGTGGCTCGTGAGTCCTGCCAGATGAGAGAGGCCACAGGGCTCTGGGAGGACTCAATTTGAGTAAAACCTAAAGCAAAGAAAGCTTTGCTTTTCTGCTTTCTCATACAGTTTTTCAGAATCCTTGTTTCATGATGTCAGTGCAAGTCCGATGTGGAAATCTGCATTTTTCTTAATAGTGTGTTGATGCAACTAAAACAAGAAAAGTCTTTCTTAGCAACCCCTTTGGTAGCTGTGACACTTTCTTCACTTTAAGTAAAAAGCTTTTAACATGTACAGTTTAGTCTACCTGGGATGGAACACTTGGATAATGAGCTGCTTACTTTAGGGGAGGAAGCTGGGATCTGAAACTCCTATTTGTGTAAAAGTCAGTCACTGAATTTTCAGAGGTTTTTGGTTCTGTCTGGTTTAGAGAAGCCTGCCCCCCCAAATCCCACATTTTTTGATAACCTGCCAAGATGCTGCTGCTTCCAAGTCTCCAGTTCTTGTAACATGAATTGTATTAAATCAGGTCTCTAACATCATTTGAGGAAGGAGACCCTTGTACAAAATTTTTATTGGTTTTTTCAGCTCTATCAACTACTCCAAGAGATATTGCAAGTCTCCTGTCTGATACTAAAAAAAATAGCTGCTGTGTGCAAACAACTGGCTAAATTTCTTGAATTTCTCCTACAGGTGGTTTGTGTTGGTTCAATGGCAGAACTGGAGGAGCTGTCTGGAGTGAAAGTGACGGATCTGCATCGAGAAAGGTGGGTCACAGAGACTTTTCACTGGTAGATAACCAGACAGAAAAAAACCTTGGGGTATTTTTGCCCAAACCCTGGGAATCAGATTTAGGGAACGGAAAAGTTTTAACAGGACTTACGATGAACACCTATAAATTCTTTCTTTCTATTGAAAACCGCTTGTTGAACACTGATAACACAAAAAATTACAGAGATTATCAAGGGAAACGCTTAGAAGGAGAGCCATTAAAACGAAAGTTAAAACTGCTGTCATCCTAGCATAGCAGCGTGACGTGAACTTCTCCTAACTTGGCTTTGTTTGTGTTGTTTGGCTGGCTGCTTGCCCCCACAGCGTCGACCCGCTGAGCATCCCGTCGCGGCGCGGGAGGGGCGCGCTGCGCCGCGTGCCCGAGGTGTTTGACTGCTGGTTCGAGAGCGGCAGCATGCCCTACGCCCAGGCGCACTACCCCTTCGAGAACAGCAGGGAGCTCCAGGACGCCTTCCCCGCCGACTTCGTCGCCGAGGGCATCGACCAGACGCGAGGATGGTAACCTCTGCCCCCGACTGGCAGCTCTCCGCCCCGCCTCTGACACTCCCGTGCTTTGCTGCCCGCTCTGGTGGATTTAGTGAACAGCGTTTTGTAGTGCTCGCGCTTCCACGCTTGCGGATCTCTAATGCTGTACAGAGGATTCTGTACGGATAAGGCTGTGATTGGTTTTTTAAACTAAAACTCAAGGTAGTCTAAAGCTCGGTGACAAAAAAGTTGTTGTAGAAATACGGTATTAGCAAGAGAACTTCCCAGCTTTTGTGGAAGACATCGTTAGGTAATAGGGCACATCTTTGGCCTGGTAAGGAAAGATCTCAGCAGCTGAATGACCACAGAACTCGAGTTAAGTTATCCACTAGAGACAGAGCTGAGTCACTTGAAATGGAAGTCAATGTGTTGAGGATTTCAAGCCAATGTATAGCCTAATACTAGCCTAATTTTTCCCCCAAGATTAAATTTGAATTTTGGGTTTATGTGAGCGCAGAAAAAAAATGAAACCTTACCTTGTTTAAGATTTACAAAAAAGGAAAAATTTTTAGCTGTAAACTACATCTGCTTCTTTCACTCTGGATAAATGCTTTTCAGTCATTGGTGAAAAACTTTCTCTGGTTTTCTGTGGTTAATGTTCTCATACATACTTGTATGCCTACATGCAGTTTTAGTTTTAGCATTGCAAAGTGTTTAGTCCATGTCTGAAGCTTGAGGCAGACTGTGAAAATTGACAGATTAAGCTGAATTTTTGTGTTTTCTGGATTAGTGAGTTTGACTGTGTCCAAGCAGAACTTTTCCATCCAGTAACTTGAGGTACTAGAGCTAAATAAATTCCTCTGGAATACAGTTGGCACTTCCCTTTGCCCAGTCCTCTGCTCCCCCAACAAACCAAGCAACCAAAGCAGGCAGGATGCCAAATACAATTAAATTTCATGATTGTAGTGAAATGCCTTCACTTTTCAACCCCTTAATTGTGATGCAAAAAAATACCTAATACCTCAGTATACAGTCAAATACTGTTGAGCAGCAAAAGGAGAATCAAAACCTTAATTTTCCCTCTTTATTCTTTTTATCTGGAAAAAAATTAGAAAACAGTGTTTGTGGTTTTTTTTTTTAATGGAAGAACTCAGGATGGAGACATTTGGTGTGAGCTTTCAGACTTGTGTGCCATAGGGTGTCAGAGGAGGCTTTCCCTTTCCAGTCTGGGGCAGATTGCTTTTTGTTCTGAACATCAGCACGGGACTTCCTGGGAGTCTTACCCAGAGCCAGGTGTGTTTCACCTGTTTGTGGTGGGAAATCAAAGCACCTGCCCCAATTCCTGCTGCTCCCACCTCTCTGTTAGTGTGCTACCAGCAAGTGTTGGGTGATTTGTAGTAGAGCACTTCTGGTTTGTGAAGAGACAGAAGGAATTAGGATGTGAGGTCTGAGAGAACAAGGAGCAGGTGAGTTCTGAAGTGTTGAGAGCACAGGATGTGATTTGTGTTTGGCACATCCTGTACAAGGTGTGAAGATTGAGAATGGAGATTGGTTTTGTGTCAGGTCAGAGACTGCAGCTGCTGTGAAGTGAGGACTGGAAGGTGAGGAAAGGCTCAGGAGATGCAGTCTGGTGGCTTCTGGTTCACTCCACAGAAGAGGAGAAAGAATCAAGGGAGACAAGGGGAAAATTAATGTGACAAAGGTGATTGGCCAGGAAAGTGATATTTTTGATGACTTTCTGCATGGATAGAGAAACAGCTGAATTATATTTGTTAAAGCCACAGGACAAAATCCTAGAGTAGCTGGGTTGCAAGACTGGCAGTCCAGGCAGAGTGGTAGGAAAGGCTCTGCCTCTGTATAGGGAAATGTAGCAAGATTTATGGTCGTGGTCAGAACGTGGTGGCCAACAGGGAATTCGCAGCTGGAGGGTTTGGCATGAACCACAGGATCATGAATTTACCCACAGTTGTTCAAGAAAAAAAAGGAGCAAAGATTCCCTCCCTGTTTTCTCCTAGGTGGAAAGCAAAGGAGTGAATTTCTCTCCCTGTTATGGCTTTTTTACTTTTGGTTGATGACAGTGATTTATCTGCAAGGACGTACCTAGAAATAGTCTGAGATTTGGTGAATGGAAGGTGAAGCAGCAGAGGAATTGAGGAAGTTTTCAGGAAGCAAATGTGTCTGTGGACAAGATGTTTCAAAAATAAGGTGCAGAAAGACACTGCTTTAAAATATTCAGAGTGAATGAGGTGAACTTTAAAAGCATGACCTGAGGAAGACTCAGAGGAGTTCCATCAGAATTTGTGGATCACAGGTTTTCAGAGACAGTCTTGTAGCTGTCATCAACTAAGGCACCTCATGCTGAGGCTCCTTGGGTTTGACAATTTGAACATAAAATTTGTGATGTATCCTTGGATGCGTTTTCTCAGTGCCCACAGTCTGCCTCTACAATTTTCCTAATACAGGGAATTGGGAATTCCTAAACAATATTGAAATCTCTCCTAGTTGGTTCTGCTTTGTGCTTTTCACCTGCAAATTTGGGTGCTCTAATAGGAGAATTTGTGACCAGTTTGCAGAAAGTGCTGGGAGTTTGTCAGTGAGGACCTTTTTAGTAAGTACAGAGGAAAAACTGTTGTGTTTGTAATGAACTTTCAGCCCTGTAGGCTTGAGGTGTCAGTCACCTGAGTAAATAGATATTTGTGTTTAGGGGTTTTCCTAAGAAAGTTAAAAAACAAGTCAGAGATATTGAATGCAAATGTTTTTGTGCAGGTGGAGGAGTATTGGTTAAAACTCATGAAATTAGCCTGCAGTTTAATACAGGGAATTTGTCTTCTGCAGTGTGAGTTGAGGTGATTTTGAGAGTTAGGGGCCTGTCTGAGATAAGCATCAGAGTTGTCATGGAAGTCACTTAATAAATGCACACAGCAACCTCTGCAGAGGACCCTCAAGTGTCAGAATAATGCTTTTGCAATTATAGGCTGCTTTTTTTGATAAAAACAACTTTGGAGCATACAGCTGGATTTCTTTTTCCCCCCACTGAAGTGTTTCTCCACTAAATCTTCATGCAAATACATAGTTCTGAGACATAACCTCCTGTGCCTTATTATAGCTTTTTTATAATCACCTTTTCTTTGAAGGTTGCTAAGCAGTTGTCAGTGTGATGCCTGTTTTGAACCAGGAAAGCTGTGGCTCACCCTCCAGTTACTTTCTTAAAAGTAATTACCAACAGTGCAGTTCCAGCAGCTCACACATCCCTCCTTTGGTGAAGGCTCTGGCTCCTGAGTGTGAAATTATCACATCATCCTGCACTTCCACTTAATTTCCCAGATATAATCATATATCAGCCTGTGAACAATAGGTGCCTGTGCTTGCTCCAGCACTGATTTCCAACGTGTCCCACTTTACAGAGTGATTGTAAACACATCCAGCAGAACGGGGAGGAACCACTGCTGCCCTTTGCTGTGGGAACATTCTCTTATTTCCTAGTGATGGCTGATTTAAGCAGGCAGCCACAACCTCCTTCCAGTCAAACCTTTGGCAGGATTGGAAGGAGGCTTCTCCTATTTTTGGTAACTCCCTCTTATACTTTTATACTGTGTTCCATTGTCTGTCAGGCTGGAGAATACACAATTAACCCACAAACACACACAAGTGTGCTGCTCCTGAGAGCTCTGTTTGGTCCTGACTGATCCTGTGCTCACAGGTTTGCAGTGAGCAAATGGGAAACTGGTTCAGGGGCAGAATTCACTTCTTTCTGCTAAAGAGGGAAAATGCTGCAGTTTTCTTCCTCATGATCTTCCTAATGCTTCCTGTTAGAATTTTTCTGCCTTCCTGGACTAGTAGATCCCAGCTGAGCAGACAGCATGATATGCTTCAAATAGGAAGATCTACTTTCAATAAGCTCCTCTTCTGACTCTTTGCCACATAAATGTTCCCCAGACTTAAAATTTATCTTTGCTGGAGGAAAGCAGCATAATGAAACATTTATTTTGTAATGAAGACATGCAGTCTTTAGCTTGCTGTATTTGTCAAGTCACATTTATGTTGTCTCTTGTTTCAGGTTCTACACTTTGTTGGTGCTGTCCACTGCTCTTTTTGGGAGGCCTCCTTTCAAGAATGTCATCGTGAATGGCCTTGTCCTTGCCAGGTTGGTGTCAATCAGCTCCTTCCTGAGCAGGATTTTAGTCAAAGAATGTTTCAGATAAGACCTGCAAATTGTGAATGGAATGTGAAATGGACTTTGGAGCTGTTAAGGCTTGCCAGGGTGATATCAGTGCTGCAGGAGATAAGAGGCATCTGAGAGTGAGAGGCTCACACATCTACTGCTATGGGTTCTTTCCAGCAGGATTAGTCCTGCCTTGAGAGAGAAAATTAATAACAAGAATAGGAAAGAAATAATACCTGTTATGCAGAGTAAAGGGGATGATAAATGTAGTTTTAGATATAATTTAAAGTTAATTATATTTGTTTTCCTTTATTTTCAAATGAAGCTTTGCCAGTGGGCTGGAGGGGTTGATTCAAAACGAGTGCATCTTTCCTCAGCTTGGGTAGGAAGGACAGATTTCCTGCTTAGATTTGTAATTTGAGAGCCTCTTGGGTTGGGTTTTGGTTTTTTTCAGTTGTTTTTGTAGGTTCAAGAGTCTGACAGAAACGATGTGCTAATATAGATATATATATATATATATATAATGATGTCTGTGCCACCAGGAACATCCTAGGACAGAAAAATTGAGCTGGCTTGGAAGGGTCTTTTTTTCTTTATCCATGTGTTACAAGAGTTCTGGGAATTGATGCCTACATTCTGATGTTTTCTAGTGATGGCCAAAAAATGAGCAAAAGGAAGAAGAATTACCCTGATCCGATGCACATTGTGAGCAGTTATGGAGCTGATGCACTCAGGTGGGATTTCTTTGGTGGATCTTCAGTGGGATGTGTGGGCTCCCTGCTCATGGCAGATCTGTACCAAGAGGCTGCCTGGGGGTGGGTTGACAATTAGCAGCAGGAAGAAAGTTAATTTTAGAAGCTTTTAGACCACTGCTGACAGAAGTAGCTGCAAGAGTGGATGACTCCAAAGAGCTGCCAGTAGATGCAGTGTATGTCTCCCTCCCTAAAGCCCAAGGGATCTGCTTCTTCCAGCTCTGATAGTCTGAGTTGAGCCAGTGAAAATGTGAAGAAAATCTTTGACAACAACACTACAAGGTCACTGTTAAGTCATTGGCTTAGAGAAGGGTCTATGCATAATGCACAAAACACTTGTTTCCTGTTTGCACTATACATTTTCAGAGAGAAAGTGCTTTGTTTTTGTGGATGTAAGTACATAATTTGCACCTAATAGTCGTGGCACCAGAAGAGCAGAAGTGGAACAGCCTAATGTGTGTAGATAAATTGTCCTGGTCAAACAGATTAAACACAGTTCAAGTGGTTCATTAAAATTACAGGAACATATGAAGTAATTACACAGTCACTTGGTACTCTGGCTTGGTGCACTGACTACATGCATCAAGTGGTACCTTGAGGTAAAGGTACATAAAAGACATTTTAATAACTGCAGGAATGCACTACTTGGGCATTTCTCTAGAGCCCTGTAATTCTTGTGTATATAAGAAACCCTTCAACTCTCCCACACTCTGTTATAGCTACACACAGAACTGATGGGCTGAATGGAAGCTGAATGTTTCTTTGGGGAAGGTGGTTGTTGCTTCTAGATAATTTAAAAAATCGATGTGAAGTTCTAATTGTTTCAAGCTTTGGCATTTAAAACACCTAGTACATGTTTACAATGGAGAGTTGGGTGGAGTTCTTAAATTTAATCAGGGTTGCTCTTCCCAAATAAACAAGGTGTGTTAGCAGGGTAGCACTGAGTTGGTAGCTGCAATAAGAGTGAAAAGGGCTGCAGTTACTCATACTGGAGATTTTTAAATCATGGGTGATGTTTCTGGTGAAAAAAGAAAACCCCTGCCTTTTTTATAAACAAACCAAAAAGATATCAAACCCCAGAAGTTACACTTCCATTATTCATTTTTTTTTTAATTTCTAAGAAGCTAATTCATTTTTCTGCCAGTGTACTCATTCTTTAATGTCACATTTATTTATACCTACACCCACACAGAGAGTAAAAAAGCATTGCAGCCTGGGCTCATTTCTGGAAGGAGCTCTGCAATTCAGTTCTCTGCCTTTTCTGAGGTGCTTGATGTTCTCTGTTTATAGCAAAATCTACTACTGAGGTTTTTTCCTTGGCACTGTTTCCCTGCAGAGTTACTTTAGCTGTTGCAGTACACAAATATATATGTATATTCTAACTCCAGCTTTGAAGTATTCTCAGCAGTAGCTTGATAAATAGATCAGTGGAAAATACAGATATAAGTTGGTGAAATGAATATAGAATTGAGTAGAAAGGGCAAACAGCAGAAATAACAGCACAGTAAATTTAACAACCCAACCTGAGGTTTCATGAAATTTGAATCCTGAGTGAAATCTGTTAGAAGGGCCAAAACAGTTACATTTCAATATTGCTGAGACCTGGGCTGGCCACCTGTCCAGGCTGAGCTATGTCAGAAAGAATTTGCTGGTCTTGGTAGTTCCAGGCCTTTGCTTTCCTCTGTCCTGGGTGAGGATTGCTGTTGGAAGTGAGGAGTTACATCCTCCTCTCAACCTGCTCTTAAAATGCAGAAGAAATAATGCAAGAAGCTGCTGGTTTAGAGGGGTGAAGAGGAGATTATTTACTTTTTTCTCATGCATTGTCAGCAAACTCAGTAGCACTGGCTTGGTCTGAGGAAGGTTTTATTTTCTGCCCAGTGGGTAACTGAATGGGTGTAACTGAACTGGTGGAACTCTTGTTTTCTTGTGTGCCTTATTTCTCTGTCCGTAGAATAAATGTGTCTTTGAATTGGAGTAATTGAGTAATTGAGGAAACTGCTCTTCTTTTAACATTTACATATTGTAAGGCAGGGTAGGGCTGCTCTATTAAAACAAACAAAAACCCCCCAAAAAACAATACTGCAACACCACCAAACTGTGGCACATAAATAATTGTGAGAGAAGGAAGGTGTGGTTTAAGAATGGACTTAAATTCTAGTTTCATTAAGGACTTACTAGTTCATTGCCATTAATTGTTCTGTACTTCTGTAAGTTTATAATTTCAATTTAGGTATGAATTCACTTGGGTGATCTTTGGGGTCCATTCCCACCCAGGCCATTCTCTGAATCTGTTTAAAAATTGCTTGTTGTTGTTGTTTTGTTTTTTTTTTTAATCCAGTACTGAAAAAGCCCATTTCTGTGCTGCATTACTGTCTGTTTATTCTGGCAGCTCTATTTTTATCTATTAGTTTTAATGCAAGAAGCCCTCTCTCCTGAAGAATTTATGGCCTGGTATTCTTGAATGTGCTGTGTCAAACCCCATTAAGATTTTAAAGCCTCCTAAAGGAAGTGCCTGTAAAGTTATATTAGTTTAGAATCATGATTTTAAAAGTTTAAAAATGTGAGAAAATGGGTTCATAAATTTGGATGAAAAATGCCACAATCTTTAAAACAAAAAAATACTTGGTTTGGTTTTCATATTTGGAAAATTAAATGAAGTGTATCTAAATCAAGTTTGTGTTCAAGTTTTTTTGACAACTGAGGAAGGCCTGGGTTCTCTTTGAGTTAACTTGATAGATTGCAGTTTATTTCTGAAGACAGAGTGTTTATTTGGGGAACAAGGTGGGGTGAAGCATAAAGATATACATATTTTTTTAACTCAGAGACAGCAAGGAAGCTGAGGATGTTTCTGTCCCTTGTATAAGTAGTTGGTGTCACCAGGATCCTCTGCTTTGGTCCCTCAGGGCTGCCTCTGGAGCTGAGGCACATTTGTATTGTGGGGCTGTCTTGAAAATGTTGATTGCTGCTCTTTCCCTTGGATTTGCCTGTTTTGTTTTGCTCCTTAGTTCTGCCAAAGCTTTTTATAATTGAGGAGATGAACAAGATTGAGTAGAAATATACTGGGTAGTGCTTAAGGAATTCAGAATATTACCAAAACAATAGGTGCTATCCTAAAGATGAACCATGCAACCTCTGCTTGTTTTATACTGTGATGGCATCTGAGCATGTGTTAGCATTTCAGTTAACTTCTAGAGTAAAAAAGAAAATCTCAATTCAAATTCTGTATGCAGCATTTTAGAAAAACTCTGTAGCAGTTACTAGTAAATGGTTTTCTGTTCAGTGTGTTCCATGCCTACAGTGCAATCATTATTGGAGTTTTTCGTGGGAAACCCTATCAGTATGTGCACTTTGAAGCTTTGAAGTATTGTGCTCTTATTTTGCAGGTTGTACCTGATCAACTCTCCCGTGGTAAGAGCAGAAAACCTGAGGTTTAAGGAGGAGGGAGTGAGGGATATCCTGAAGGATGTGTTCCTGCCCTGGTACAACGCCTATCGCTTCCTGGTGCAGAACGTTCACATCCTGCAGCACAAGGTACAGGTCTGGGGGCTCAGGGCAGGGGATTCTCTGCTTCTTCAGGGCTAAAGGCAGTCAGCATTGTAGGGAAATTCAGACTGGAAGGGAGGTCTGGGCTCTGGAGGTCATCTGATCTTCACCTCCTTGGTCTAAGTTGGGTTGTATATTATACTTGCTCTTAATTTGTTATTTGCTGTTTGTTCCATGCTTCATGAAGTTGTAATCCCCTGGATCTTTTTCTTCTTGACCAAGTTTGTTAAATAGAAAGGAGAGGAAGGTGGGGGACTGCCAAGACATGACAGCTCCCATTTCTCAGATTAGAGTGCTGTTGAGTCTTTTATTTCACATCCGTGGGATGCTGCTGCATTCAGCCTTGTGAAATTGGAGTTGCAGACCTGGTGTCTGTGAGGTCAGGACACACTGAGCAATTACCTGCTGCTCCTCACCCCCTGGGAGCACCACTTAAAGCCACGTGTGCAGGAGGGGATCCTTCTGAGATGTCCCTGCTAAACGTGGGTGGGTTTTCCTGGCAGTGTCTCCAGAGCAGCTGGAGGCAGCAGCTCCACTGATCCTGCCTTAGTGCTGCTGCTTTTTCTTTGCTGTGCCTCTGTGTGGTGTGGCCAGCTCAGCTCCTGTCCCAGGAGGGCCTGTCTGTCCCAGGAGGGCCTGTCTGTCCCAGGAGGGCCTGTCTGTCCCAGGAGGGCCTGTCTGTCCCAGGAGGGCCTGTCTGTCCCAGGAGGGCCTGTCTGTCCCAGGAGGGTCTGTCACTTGGGCTGAGCTCCTCTGCACTGAGATCAGTGCTCAGCACCACACACATGGAGCAGACCTGCAGCTCAGTCAGGAAAGTTATTTTCAGTAGTGGCTGCTGTGACAGTTTCTTCAGCTAACTCATTTACAGGAACTTTAATTATGAATCTGCATTAAAATGCTTAACTTGGGAATACTCAGTCCTGAATACATTAGCCACAGCAAGGAGATTGTCTTCTGTAAAATGACAGTAATTTTTTAAAAAGTTATATTTAAATGCAACTTAGAAAAAAGATTCAGAAATGGAATGGAAAGAAAGGCAAATCACAAAAGCAATAATGCTTTAGACTTGCAGATTACATTTGAAGTCTGCTAAAAATGCTGGATGAGTGGCAGGAGTTTCTACACTTCCAGTGTGAAAGCAAGATTAAAATTTCTTTCTTATAGTAATTTTTCATTAAAATTGAAGATTTGATGTGTATATTGTATAGTTTCTATTGAAACCAATTTTGATCTTTCAGCTGAAATTAATGACAGCAGGTTTAGTGCAGACTTTTATGGGAGAGTGGGAACTAAATGAAAAGTCCAAACCTTGTACTACAAGTGCAGTTGCAGCTGGTCACTGTGGAGAGCTGTCATTTGAACCAATAAAGGCAGCTGAATTCAGAATTCAGTGCAGTCAACAGCTGACTTAAACAATTGGGTTTATCTGTTTTAGCAACCTCTTTGGGGAAGAAAGTTTGCTAACTCCACATCCTAATATTCAACAAGTCTTTTTCTTAGGATCCCTAGACAGCATTCATCAGACAGACTTAGATGTTACCCCCAAAATACACTTGTTTATGCTGTGTGACCTTTGAATTGTCTGAAGTGAACTTTATAGCTTTTTGCTGTGATCCCATTAAATCTTGCAATGGCAGCTCAGTTGGGGATGGAAGAGCCCAGTGGAAACTCCAGGTGCTTAAGGAGATGGGTTTGGTAATTCAGTAGATGGATTTTTTCTTTCTAAGTAGCAAAATCCTTCCTATTCACCATATTAGGCAGAAGAATGTGCTATTGGAGGTGATAATGCTTAAATAAGATTTCATGCACAGGTTTAAGCAAGTTCTTCATTGTGTTCTGCTTCCTGCAAGAGAGAAAGTAAAATCCCAGTGTCCTGGATCAGGTATAATAATGATTTGATGCTTATTGTAACTCCCCCTTTAATGGTAGTTGGTTAATGACTGCTGACCTCACACTGGGATTGCTCCTCTTCTGCATTTCTTCCCTATGAACCTTCTCCTTTGTACCCTGAAAGTACATCTGTAGTTTCTGGGTTGAATAATCCAAACATATTTTTTCATCTGGACTCTGAGGGAAGGGAAAGTCTAAAGGCTTTTAAAACCAGCTGTTAAATACTGTTTGTAAATTAAAAAAAAACCAAACAACTACAAAACCTGTTTCCAAGCTGTTGTAAGAATGTGGGAAAGAGTCAGAGCAGGCACAGACATGGTCTTGCTTGCAAGGCCCTGCAGAACCAGCAAAGTGAGGCCATTTCTCAGGTGGCTGCAAACATCAGTGCTCTGGAAAGCAGCAGAAATGCACTGTGTGCATGTTGGATGCTAAAAATTCCACCTGTTTTTTCAGGTTGCTACATTCATCTATGTTGTGTTGAAATTGTCACATGTTCTTAGAAAAGTTAAAGGTCTTGTTTCTAGGCCTGCTGTCCAGATAGAATCCACCTGCATGGTTAAGTTCCTTAGAATTGCCTCAGATCCTCCTGGATGAAGGAGCTGTGTAAATTCAAGGATCCTACCCTGTGTCTGGAGGCTGGGGCTCACCTGCACACAGGAAAAGGATTGGTCCTGCTTTTTATCTGCCTTTACAGGCCCAAATCACCAGCCTCCTTTGCAGTTAAAGTTGTGGTGAGGCAGCAGTGGGAGACAGCTTTTCCACAGCTCCTTCTCTTACATACCTGTGCCTGGAATTTAATGTCTGCTGGGAGGAAACCAGTGTAACTCAGGGAAGATGCCAAAACAGTGGGAGCTGACAGGTAATTGGATATAGACCTTTGATTATATACCCTGATGGCTTGGAAATGTGCTTTGTGTTTTGATGATAGGATGAGGGAAGAGAATTCCTTTACAATGAGAACACAGTTCAGGAGAGCAATAACATCATGGATAAATGGATTCTTTCTTTCACCCAGTCCCTCATCCAGTTCTTCAAAGCTGAAATGGCAGGTATGCATTTTTGCTCAGGGGGTCTGGGGGTGTTTCATGTTTGATTGCAGAACTTGCCTTTCCATACAGAGATTCCCAAATTCCCTGAGAGACATGGATAAAAGGAAGAAAATCTTTAACCAGCTGCCATAATCCATGGAATGCTTCTTTCATGGGTGTTAAGTCAGATTTTGCTATGCTTGTTCATGAGATTTCAAAAAGTGATGAGTCTTTTTTTGTCACAGCTAATCCTGTGAGCTCAGTGATGGAGCTTGTTGCTGTAACAACGTCTGCAGTGCTTGGAGCAATTAATAAAATTATAATAGTCACTGAAAGACAGCAGTGAAAAGGAAGCCAGATAGAATTTGGAGAAGCTGTACAAAATGGGATAAAATGGGCAGTGCTAAAGTCAGCTGAATAGAATAATTCTGAGGGGTACATGAGCACTGGCAATAAATTTTTCCCTGGTATAGTTCCATGGAGAGGGTTTCTTTGGAATCCTCCTGTGGGAGTGTGTGCAGCAGAATGGGTGGTATTAGGATGGCTGTAAGAAGATACTGTCCAGGTTTTTTTTTCCCTGCATGTTGCCTTTTTCATCATCCCATACCTCTTGATGCTCACATTACATTGGGACACTTAATTGCAAAGAGGAGATGCTGCAAGAGCCCCCTGAAGTAGTTGATAAACTTGCAGATAGTCACCATGGGATTTGAAGAGGTTTTGGTGCATTTGAGGGCACTGGAAGCCCAGATATTGGAAAGAAGGTGGCTTTGGCCATTGTCCCTCCTGTTCATGAATAAACAAATAACCCCCCTCAATGCCTGGGATCTTAAGTTGCCCTCAGAAGAATTTTTAGAAGCCTTGGCCTTGGGAAGGAAGGTGTTAAGTGGGATAACAGGCAATAAGGAAATAGCTAATGCCAGATGTGAGTTCATGAGGACACAGGACAATCCTGCAGTGCACTGCCCTCCTGCTGTCCCCCCTGTGACTGATGTGATGGTCACTCTCCCCAGGACCAGTACAGGGAGTTTATCTTGCTGTGACAGGTGAACCAGGTCACTTGGCATGAGCAGAATTCACATGGGCTCCTCTAAGAACATTTCACTAAAGGGAGAAAGAATCCTCAAGCTACCCAACCTAGCAATGTGATAAAAGCTGGCTCTCACTGATGAAAATGTGCCTTCTTCCTGTTGTCCTTGAAATGTGGTGGTGGTTTGTGTTGAGTTTCATGTGTTACCAATTAGAAATAAGCAGAGCCTGTGCAAGTTTATGTGCTGCATGTAGAGAGGGAAATACTCTGAGGGACAGCAGAAAATTTATTTGTAAGTCTGTGAACCTGGGATCTTGGGTCAGTGCATGGTTTAAACAGAAACATTTGTAGGAAGGTGAATAAGGGGGTAGAAGCTTGAATTATCTGCTGGATTTCTGAGAGGAAGATGAAGCTGACAAAAAGGGATGTGTCAGTGACCATCTTTATAAAGGAAGAAGATCCTTCCAAGCAGGAGCAGAGAGTTCCTGTTGGAAAATGACAATGTAAAGACTTCCAAGGCAGCAGTGCTGGTAGGAAATGCCACTGCTGCTTGTCTTGTGTTAGATGAAGATAACATCATGTGCTCATCAAATGAGTGGCAGTCTCATTTGGAAGGGATTAATAAACAGAATTTTTCAATTTATTTTTCTGCATAAACTCTGGATTCAGTCAGGCAGATCTTAATGAGATGCAGTGAATTTGTGTACTGTGACATGATACTCTAATCTCTTTTACAAACCTATTTTGGGATTTTTTTTGGGGGGGAAATATTTTCTACTTCGTATTGCTTCAAGTAGGAAGAATGTTAGGAAGAGACCAGGGAAGATTATAATGGTGACTGATTCTGTCAAATGCTTGATAAAGGAGATAAATAAAAATATAAATTCCTGCAGCTGGAGGTAATGGGGTGTAAGAACACACAGGTTTGAAACTGGCAGTGCTGAGGAGACCCCACTGACCAGGGAAATGCTGCAGCTGGGCTCTGCTTCTTCCATTTCATCCAGAGTCTTTTAGAGTGGAGCTGAATTTTACACCCAGCTCCTGCCTCTGGAAAAATGTTTCCATCAAGTCCAATTTATGGTAATTGTGCCCCAGTTTCTGCTGGCACTTGGCGAGGTGGCAGTGTCAGCCCAGGTGGGGTCAGTGTGGGACTGACCTCACCTGAATGGGCTGAGGGGCCAGGAAGGGGCTGGACCTGTGACCCCTCCAGCTCTGGGGTGCCTGGGAGAGCCTGGAACACTCCAGAGAGGGGGAGCAGCTCTGCTGGTCCTGCATGGGCAGAGCTTTCCTTCCAGGAGTGTGTGCAGCTGGAGGAGCAGGCCCAGCCCCATTCCCAATATTCGTGGCAAATGGCACAAGTTACATTGTGTTGAAACCTGATGTGTTTCAGGGGTGTTAAAATTCTGTATTAAAAAATCAATAAGCCTTATTAAGGTTTTATTTTCTATTAAAGTGCCCAATACAAGCACTTATTTTAATAAAACATCTTTTCTCCTGGTGATTGAAATGAAAGGAAGTGTGTAGTGTCTCCATGTACATGCATGGCTTTTTCTTGAGTCACAAAAAAGCAGGTTTCACCATTTGGTTACAGCTATTGAGAACAAAAATGTGTTTTACTCTATTATACTCTATTTCTTGTTAAAGATACACTGTCCCTGAAGGGTGGGATTTTTGATTACTTTAAAATTTGTTTATAATGGATCTCCTAACTAAATAATGCATAGGTTAGGAAAGCTTAGGATTTTTTAGGAATACAAATTCCCCCACAAATAATGTCTTCCCCACCATGGTGTGAATCTTCTGGGCATTTCCTTTTTAGGTTTAAATCCCCATTCTCTGCCTTTAAAAACACTTCTGCTTTACAAAACACAGTGAAAAGTGTGTGGTGGAGCTTTTAAAGCCAAGGTCCATTTTACTCAGTAGCTTCTTGATTAATGAAACTGCTTCAGAATGGAGCTCAAGAAGCTCTTGGCTTTTAGAGAAGTTAAATGCAAGTTTTTCCTTAGAAAGTTGAGTCCTGTGTAAGGTCTGCCCCCCTTATCCCCTCAATTTTCTCAGGAACAGTTGAAATTTGTTTCCCTGTTGCATAGTGATGTTGGTGATGACCGTGGTGCTGGCAGCTTTCCATGATTTCAGTTACACAGAACTTGAAAATACAGCTCTGTTTATCTCTTACCTCATCAGCCTTGCTGCTACTTTGCATTTTAGCTTACCCTGTTACTTAGAAAAATAGTGAAAAACTGTAATTAATTCAGGGAGACTTGGCTGAAGTAGGTGTCTCATTTTAAATCTGCTGAGCAAAAGGAGGAAGCGTTGGCAGTAATTAAGAAAATTTTATTTTCTGGTTCTGCAATAGTTTCTGTTCAACTTGCAGTGCTTTGGCTGTGTTTGCAGCATGTGCAAATGGAGGATTTGCCCAATCCCCTGCCATTAATAGTCTCTTATCCACTATCCTCTTTACCAGTCAGATAAAAGCATAAGGCTCCCATAATGTCTGTTTGTGTGGGATTAGGGAAGCAGATTGGGAGGGGGGAATGTATTTGTCTCGAGCATGACAGTGATGCTGTACATATTCAAAATACAGTTGTAAAATTATCAATATTTAGTCACTTTTGGGAGCTTTCTGCTGTGTTTAACACCAGGACTGTAAATGATGATGTGGTTCCTAAGTGAGGAGCTTGCAGAGGGCAGATTTGACCTGCAGGAACCCTTTTCTCTTGCAGCTTACAGGCTGTACACGGTGGTGCCTCGGCTGGTGAAGTTTGTGGATGTTCTGACCAACTGGTACGTCAGAATGAACCGCAGGAGGCTCAAGGTAGGGCTCAGCTGCTGCACTCCTGCACTGCCCACCAAGTCCTGCAGCCCCTGCTAGTGGCATTCATGGCAGCTCCACACCAGATCTTGCCTTTAAATGCTGTCACTTTGTGCCTGAGAGTGGCACAAAAATTAACTGTTCTCTCTCCTCTCTGCTTTGTGGGCAAAAGCAACCAAAATGCCCAATAATTCTGGTGTACTTGCTCAGTGGAATTGACCAAAGTTACTACAGTTTGGAAAACAAGTGTGTTGTATTAAGGTAGGAATTTTTTGAAGCCTGTTTAAGTGCATTTCCTGATCCTGAAATGGCTATTTTTCTTGGTGAATCCTTCATTTAGGGCGAGAATGGGACTGAGGACTGCATTATGGCCTTGGAAACTTTGTTTAGTGTCTTGTTCTCCATGTGCAGACTCATGGTAAGGGAATTACACCCCACTCTCAGTAACACTTTAAAGCAGTTAATGTAAAAGCATCTTTGTGTAGCACAGTTCATTTTCCACCTTTCCCTTTGATTTGCTTATCTGCCCCATGGTAGTAAAAAGAAGGCCTGTATCACCTGATTGATAAGGACACGTTATAATTTCTTCCCTGATGCTCAAAAATAACATTTAAATATGAGGCAGGAGGCAAATAAGTAGTATGAATTCCATTATTTATTTCAGTCTGCATTTTGAATAGCATCCCATTTGCAGACACTGTGTAAGCATTGTTTCTGCTGAACTGTCCTCATGTAATTCATGGTATTACTGATTCATAATGTACAAGCAATAAAGGAAAGCTGCTGATTGAATGCAACATTACAGGCACCATATACTCCATTTATCACTGAGCTGATGTACCAGAATCTGAAAACACTCATTGATCCAGCCTCGGTCCAGGAGAAGAACACTGAGAGCATTCACTACCTCATGCTCCCCCAAGTCAGGTAAGAGGCAGCTCTTAGGTGGCAAAAATGGGGTTTGGTTGTTTGTTGGGGGATTTTTGTTCATTTTTAGGGTTTGGGGGTTTGGTTGTTTTTTGGGTTTTTTTTTATTTTATTTTATTTCACAGAACAGTGTTCCCTCACTTGTGTTCAAAACTGCATAACAAGAAACCAAACTGCTTTAATAATGTAAATATTCCTTTGTCTCTGAAAAAACATTAGGATGCTAGTGAACACGTTCTTTTCTGTGAGCACAGAATGTTTATATTTTGATTAAGATCTGATGAATTTTAGTGTCTTTGCTGTAGGAGAACATTTCCCTTGCAGTACACTTCACACTCCACCCTCAGTTTTACCTGGGAATTTTCCCTCCATATTTATGCAGTAGATTTGTGTTAGCTTAAAGGAGTGGAGATAGGAAGGAAAGCAATTAGGAGGAATGCGTGTTTCCAATTCATAATATTTCCTTATGATGGGCAGGAATATCCTTTTTTACTCCTCAAACTGTGTGTTGGCTCAAAGCTGTAGTGCCTAACTGTGAAAGGCCCTAAAGGATCAGAGAGATCACTGGTATTGCAGTGGATTAAGTTCCTGCAGCACTGTCTGCTCTGGGTGTCTGAAAATAAGAGAAAAAACTTCCCTTCAGCATTGCAGCTCAGTGTGAAAACCCTCAAGGACAGGGGACCTGACCTTGATACTTTACAGTTTAAAAATTTAAACCTTCTCTAATGGTGTATCTTTTTATGGCAGCTGCATGCTTTGAGGAGGGTGTATGGTCTTTGTGAGAGCTTTAATAGTGAGAGTTACTGCAACAGGGAGCTGGAGATTGACATAATGATGGTGCTGATTTTCTGTTCCCTGGGCAAGTGCTGTGAAGAATATGTAATCAAGGAATGCCACCCTCATCAGGGAGCTGCCAGGAATAGCTTTGGGCTCCTGTAGAAGGGAGTCAGGGAAGGATGGGGAGCTGTTTGCAGGGACTCAGTTCAGGCATGGGTGTAGCACAAGCATTTAAAAGTGGCTTAGTCACTCTTCACTGCAGTTAGTGCTGACTTGCTGCTGCATCATGCAAGTGTGGGATTTGAGACTTGCACCACTTTTCTCTCTATTGCATTTTGTTTGGGTTTTTGTCTGTTAGTAGTTTGTGGAATTTATTGGATCCCCTGCGTATCAGTTGTTCTCTTGTCCCATAGAAAAAAGCCTTTGCAAATCCAGAGTATTGTTGGAGTTTCACCTGGAGTTGCAAAGCACATCACTGCATTTACTTTGGAAGTTTTCTCATACAGCATAAAGACAATATTGTCAATTAATAGGAAGAGAGATTTTTGGATGCAGTTACAGAAAATACCACTTCAGCAGTGTGGTGAGTGCAGATAAAGCTGAAGGACTTGGCCACTTCCACAGCTGAGCTTGACTCAACACCTGTGTTAAACCCCCACCTGTGTCCTGCTTGGTTGCTCAGTGTCTGAACAGATGGGTTGCATTAGATTTTGTGGATTTGCATTCAGTCTTTGAAAAATACTCTGGTGTTGTGGCTCTGCAGTGTTGTTCAGTGATATTGAAATACTGTCACATAATCCTGTATGAAGCTTTCTGGGAACAAAATATTCCATCTTGTAATTTCAACATTTCCAAGTTGTTGGAGAGTCATCCTCAGGGACTGGCTCTTGGAAGAACAAAAGCTTTAAAAGAGGTAGAACCAACTCAAAGCCTTAATGCTGCAAAGGGCATATTTCAGTTGTAAGTTTTGCTTCACCAGCTCTGTTTTTCTGGCCAGTCCTTACTGGAGTTGTGGTTTTCATCCCAGTACTTCTGCTCCTTAGATTACAGCAAGTATCTGTGTTCATTTCATTTTATTCATATGTCTTTTTAACCAGTACCTCTGCTGTTGCTTTGATACCTGAGTGGTTTTAAAGGGGCTGCCCAATTAGTGCATCCACTCAACTAATCAGGAAAAACACATTTTCAGAATGTTTCACTGCTTGTACATTTGAAAGAAGATGTAAATGTTAACTGCCTCAAAAAAAAGGCCAAAAATTTAACCCAAATCCTCTCCCTACCCCACCCCCCAAAAAAACCCAAAAGGCAAAAAATACCCTAACCCTGCCTTGCCTCAAAATGGAAGGATGTTAAAATTATTGAGCTAGGAAAGATGTTAAACTCTAAAACATCAAGCTTAAATATCTGCAATTTCTGGAAAAGATGATAAATCGAGATCCAGTGAATTGTTGTTACAGGGAATTCATTGTTGCTACAAGTACCCTGTTTATAATATCTTTCTGCATCTTCTTATGATATTATTAATGTAAATTGTAGTTTTTATTGGCTATTACTAGAATAGGTTGTATGACTTAATCCTCTGCACCTTGTGAGAGGTGCTAACAAAAGATGTAAAAAAATAACTCTATTTGTTTTCAGCAAGTTATTTCCTCCTCATCTTCTCCACAAAGAGAGAGACCTGTTTGTTTGTTTTTCAAATTGCCCCAACCAGGGCATAATTGAATCTGTTGCAGGAAATGTCAGAGAAGGGGGTAAAATGTTTTCAAAGAGATGTGATGAAAATGAAGCAATTATAATGTTTCCTTTCTAATCTAGGGAGGATCTCATCGACAAAAAAATTGAAAGTGCCGTTTCTTGTTTGCAGTCTGTGATTGAGCTGGGACGAGTGATCAGAGACAGAAAAACCATCCCAGTCAAGGTTAGAACTCCTCACATCTCCTGTCATACCTTGGGAATGTGTAACAGCTTTGTAACTTTGGGATAAACCTGGAGACACTGAGTAGTTAAGTTTCTGTTTTGTTTTTTCCCCCCAGTATCCTTTGAAAGAAGTAGTAGTTATCCACCAGGATCCCGAGGCTCTGGAAAACATCAGGTCTTTAGAGAAGTATGTACTGGAGGTAAGAGCATGGTGTTTAAGGGGGTTGTGCCTGCTGGTTACCTGAACAACCTTCCCTGTTGACCCTATTAACAACTCACAGGTGAAATGAATTTCCAGGAGAGCTGTAATGAAAGGGGTATCAGTGGGGTCGTTTGCCAAAGTCAGTTTAGTGTTGAGAAATACTTAATCCTACAAACTGACCATCCTGGACTGGAGAGGCTGTTAGGATCTGACCCATTTGCATTCTGTAAAGCCATGAAATCCATCTTCAAGGATCAGTGACACAAAATTCTTGTTCTGTTCCCACTAAGCACTGGCAGTACAGCATCTGAGGGGGTTTTCCCTTGTGCAGACATGGCATGGCCCTTATCCTGTGCCTGTTCTTGGCAGCTTAAGGATTCTTTCTTCCCTTCAGTGAAGCATCTGTAACAGCAGATCTGCTCATGTGCTTAAAATATGCCATCATGTTGTGGTTGAAGTTGCCATTGTCAGGGTCAGCTGCTTTACCTTGACAAAGAGAACAAAAATGTGCACCCTCCCAAGGAGGATCAGCTCACCTCACTTGTCTTGGTGAGGGCAGCCATGTCTGTCAGGGCATTCAGGAGATGAAGCATGGCAGGACCTCTGAAACTTGTGTTATATATAATTCCAGCAACATGAGCTTTCCCCAAGCCTAAATACACATCTGTGGAAAGTCTCTGAAAATTCTGCTGAGGGAATGAGCACTGGCTCAGGAAGTCACAGCTCAGTGCACAGGACCTCTACATCAGTGCTGTATGCTGCATGCTTTTAGTTACTGTGGGAGTTAAATGCTTAAGAATTGTTCACTAGAGGAATTTTAATTTAAAAAATAGTAATTGATTTACAAGTGAGACTGTATAGCTTTTCTGTCATGTTAACGTATTGATTATTGCTCTTAGACTTGGCAGCTGTGATCCCTTGCTTCAGAATTGCTGTTATTATTAATTATAATTATATCAATATCTGAGTCTCTTCACCAGCAGAATTCTGTGAAATTTAGGCTCATGTCTGTCCCATTTTTTGGATCTGAAAAATGGATTTGTAAATTCTAGAGAATCCAGTTTTAAGGGAGATGAGGTTTGCTTCCTCAAATTACTTCCAAAAGAGTAGTTGCTAAAATTTGTTGTCAGCTTCTACAGCTAATGAAAGGTAACAAAAGAAGCCAACAATTTTTAAATTATTACGTAATTGGATTGTACATTAATATGTTTTGATTTGTGTTCCTTTGCTACTGCAGACAAAAGTGTCTCTTCTGGAGAGATGAGTTAAAACAATCTCAGATGCCTTTGTGGAAGCACAAACACAAAGTACTGTCTATTGTCCTGGTTTTATTATGTGTCTTAAAATTCAACAAGCTGCTGCTGGAGCTTAGTGTGTGTTTTATTGTACTGCATGGCAATCAATCCTGTTGTTTACTGGATGGTGCAGAGCTAAAGAGGTCAGTGATTACAGGCAGGCTGGGCAGCATTGCTTGGGCTGCATTTGCAGCTTTGTTCATCAACCTCCTGCCTGTTCAGAGCTTTAGAGCCTTCAGTGATTGCCAGGAGTAAATTTGCAGATGCCAGAGGTAATGGGTAAGGAGAATTACACCATTTAATTTCGTGTAGCTGCTGACAAAAGAATGGAAGAAATATACTTGTCAATTCTTCAGAAATTTCATTCATCCCTTTTGCAGAAGGAGCTGTAGTCTTTGATCTGCAGCGCTCCTCTCTCATCTTCAGAACACAGCAAGTCATTTCAATAAATGGATTTTAATATTAGAACTTGCCAGGTTATAGAGTTGTCATGCAAAAATAGCCAAGCTCACGAAATGAAATAAACCCAGAAGGCTTTTAGCAACTGGACACAGTTGCATTTTATTAATTTCTATTTGAGGCCTTTTACAAGCCTGGGTCAGGACTTCTCTTCCCAGCTGCTTCCAGGGAAAGGTTTTCTCTGAGTAAATTTGACTCTGTGCACAGTCAGAATCTTGTTTCCATCCAACCTTTGTGTTCCCTCCAGCCCCCAGCCCTGTGCAGGGCTGCTGTAACACAGAAAATTGACTTCTCCATCCAGTGCAGGGACTGAGCCTGTGACAGGGCTGAATTATCTGTCACAGGAGCTGTGGCTGGGGGGCCCAGCAGTTTTTCATTTCTTACACTATTACATAATGAGTACTTCTTTTCCTTTTTAGGCTGCCTGCTTAGAGAGTCCAACCCAGCTGAACACAGCATTTCTGACATTTCTGTCTCTGTTCTGAGGACTGGGCATAGCTGGGGCACATGGCACTACCTAAATGCTCTTGTATGTTCAGGCATTCCATGTACAGCTCTTCCAGCTGGTCATGGGAAGGGCTGGTTGCCTCAGTGTGTCCACATGAGACTTGAAGGGTGTGTTTAGGAGCTAATTTTGAGTAATTAGGAAGATAAAATTAAGAATTATTTGAAGTCAAAGCTCTGAGACTGATGTAAACAGACCTAAGATACAGATTTGCCTGTTTTTCTAAGACTCGTTCTGGGTTTTTAAATGGATAATGTGTACAAAAGAATGATTTCCTAATCTAATTAGTACAGAAAACTTGTCCTGATGGAGTTGGCTTCTCTGATTTATCTAATCAGGCCCAAAGTCATCTTTCAATTTGTGCTATTTTTTGGATTATTATTTTTTTCCCCCACGAGGTTTTTATTTACAACTCGTGGGCTTATTTCCAGCAGCACCCCATTGAAACTGAATTTTTGAAGTGCATAATTTTCATTAGATTTCCTAAAAGATGTATTAAATAAAATTAGATTCAGTTGTGTTCTTGGCTCTTCATGTCAGTAGGACTTCCTGGGGAATTAGGCTGCAGCTCAGAGGTTGTATTTAAGCATTATTTCTCAATCCAAATGTTTGGCTGCTTGCTAGTCCTGTCGTGCTGTTGCTGCCATTTATTTCTGCTCCTAAATGCCTTGGAGCAGCTTGTTTGCCAAGTGCACCTGGTGATGGGAGCTCACACCACCATCCAGTGGGCATTAAAACACCAAATGCTCAAGAATTGGGCAGCCTGGCAGACAGAACCTGCTGGATTGCAGTGAAATGTACGTGCAGGTCTGTGCCTCATGTTTTCCAACCCCAGTCATGTCCCCCTTCAGCTTTCTTCTCTCCAAAGTTTTCCAGCCTTGGTGTCTTTTCTCATATGAAAACAACGTTGTCCTCTCAATCAGTTGTTGTGTAAAACTTCCCAGAACACCACTATGTCCCCTTCAGATATGGGGACAAAAACTGCACATGCAAGTCAGAAGAATGGGGACACACATTTCTTCAGTGTCCGGGGCCCCTCCTGAAGTCCATGCAGGTTTTATAAAGCTGTTTTGGCTGCCGGGCACGTTTTTCTGAGCAGGGTGGTTTTCTGTGCAGTGAGGAATTGGAATGAACAGGTGAGAGGGAGACAAAATGAGGCCATTTTGTACAACCTCAGCCGTAAAATGGTTGGTTATGGTTTCCTGGCGTGGTGTGTTCTGAAAGGACTGTTCCAGCAGAATTTTCTCCCCTGAGCTCTGCCAGGCCATTGGCTCCACTACTGCACAGGGGGAGTGGGTTTGGCTCCTCAGGCCGCTGTGAGGGGGAAATCAGAAGGGCTGTTGAGTGGGGGTGATGTGATGTGAGAGCTGCCTGTCAGTAACACAGAACTGCTTCCTGCAGGCTGAGGGCGAGGATGGGCTCAGGGCTGGGTTTGCTCGCTCTCCCAGGGCTGGCCAATGTCTTGGTCCGCAGAGACAGCCCCGTACAGACCTTGCAGCTCCACCCTTGCCCCTTCCCTGGCGCCGTGGCTGCTGCTAGCTCGTGTCCTGGTGTGTCCTGCAGGAGCTGAACGTGCGGGTGCTGACGCTGTGTGCGGACAAGGGCAAGTACGGCGTGCGGCTGCGGGCCGAGCCCGAGCACACCGTGCTGGGCCGGCGCCTCAAGGGGGCCTTCAAGCCCGTCATGGCTGCCATCAAGGAGCTCAGCAGCGAGCAGCTGGAGAGGTTCCAGGAGACAGGTCTGTACTGGGACGCGCCCCGCAAGGATGGCAGGGTGTCCTTCTGTGGGCTATGGGGAGTTAAGGCCTCCTTCCACCTTATTATCCCTCTTCAGCTGCTACCTAGAGAAAATTGGCGCTTGCTGTTTCCATTTTTTTTCTGGCTGTAGTTTAGAAATGGTCGTGGACACTGATTTTAAGCACTGCCCAGGCTCCCCAGGGAATGGTCACAGCCCTGAGGCTGCCAGAGCTCCAGGAGAGTTTGGCCAATGCTGCCAGGGATGCGCGGGGTGGGATTGTCGGGGTGTCTGTGCAGGAGCTGGACCCAGTGATCCCTGTGGGTCCCTTCCCACTCAGGATGTTCTCTGATTTTAAATACTACTGTAAAGCCAAGATGAAGCAGAGAATAAGCTTTCTGTGAGACTGAATCAGATTGGAACTGAGTATTTGTGCTTTTATTCTAAAAGCATTCCTTCAATTCCAGAGTTACAAGTGGGTGTGCATTTTGCAGCTATATCTGTTTAGTGAACTGCTTAAATGGAAATTTAGAGTTGGTGGAGTATACAGGTTATTTTTAAGTTTTATTCCATTCAGATGGTTCCACACAAACAGTTGCTGAAGTGCCTGTGTTTTAGTGAGCTCTGCAGCCTGGAGAAGTGCTTGTGTGAAAAATGGAAATGTGGGATAATTCAGTGCTGCTTACTAGTGCTTAACTGCTGTTTGACTGCATTGTCAATATATGCATTGCATGTGTTTGAAGTCTGATATTTGGTGAAAGCTTCCTGAATTTAAAATTATGGATTTCACTTGGATGGTAAGAGATGCTCTCCATCTGCCAACCCTGCAGGCAGCATTGTTGTGGAAGGACACGAGCTCCATGGGGAAGATCTTCGTCTCATGTATCAGATGACAGAGGGATCTGCCCAGTTCGAGGCACACTCTGATGCTCAGGTATTTTATTGGTTATTTCCTCTCTTTCTTTTTTTTTTGATTAAGGGAAGAGGTCCTCAGGAAGCAGTAGGAAAACAGTGAGGTGAAAGCTGGCTTGGGTTTGTTAGTTCAGGTAGTTCAGCACGTTCCAGGAGTGTGTGAATCCTTGAGCTGTTCAGTACTCTCTTCACCATCATATTTTGTACATGAGAAGCTCTCTAACAGCATCCTGAGCTCCTGAGAGTCTCACTTCCACCTTGTTTCCAGTTTGTCACCTGTTCATCAGTGTTTTGTGCATTTGCTCAGGTTTTGGTGCTGCTGGATGTGACCCCAGACCAGTCCATGGTGGATGAAGGAGTTGCCCGGGAGGTGATCAATCGCATCCAGAAGCTTCGCAAGAAGGTGAGCAATCAGTGGGCTGGGACAAGACATCTTCATTTCCTTCTCAGCACTCTGGGCAATATGAGCAGAGACTGCATTTTTAATTCAGCATGAAGCCCTGTATCATTTACTCCTCATGTATGGCTTTGATTGGATTCCCTTGCAAGAGCTCTAAAGGATGTGTAGAGGAAATTTTTGTGGGACATGTTATTTTGGAAAAGATACCTGTGCAGTTAAGGCTGCATAAATCATAGACTCATAGAAAAGTCTCAATTAGAAAGGACCTTTCTTCAGCATAAGACTGAAAAATGACAAATTTTTACCAAAATAGATATTTTTTTACATTATATATATTTAAATAGATTTTTTTACATTATATATATTTAAAAAAATCTGTGTAGATTTTACATATATGTGTATATATATATACACACCTATGTAGTGTTTTTTAAAATATCTATATATAGCCATACTTATGTAGATTTATATATTTTAATGTTTTTTACATATATAAAACTTGAAGATTTATTTCTGTATAAAATATAACCTGGAAGCACTGTGGCTGTGAAAACTCTCTCATGTGTTACTGGATTTAAAATTCAGTCCTGTAATGATATAAGCCATAATTTATTTTCACTGTAATGAGTGTCAATATACTTAATCTTGCCTAAACTCCCATGTTTTAAGATTCTTGGTGTTTTTGTAGTATGATTGTTTTTTTCTAAGTCTTTTGTGGATGCTTTTAACAGCTGCTTGATAAATACCATTTTTTTTGTGAACTTGACAAGTATTCCTCTCTGGGTTTGTGGTTTTGCTGTCAGTAATGGTGTCTGTGTGTCCTGCAGAGGAACCTGGTCCCCACAGATGAGATCATGGTGTACTACAGGGCCCTGCCAGAGGGGGAATACCTGGACACTGTCATCCAGCAGCACGCTGAGTTCATTTTTGCCACAATAAAGGCAGACCTGAAGCCTTACCCTGTCCCTACCTCAAAGGAAGTTCTCATCCAGGAAACAACCCAAGTAAGGAGGAAAAGCACTGCTTGCATACTTCATCTATTTGCTTTTAACCCAACAAGCTGCTCCAATTAAAGAATAATGGTGTCAATATTTATTTGTGGGATAGAGCAGATATTGTTTTCTATTTATAACTTTCTGTGTTAGTTTTTTTTGGTTTATAAAAGAAAGGAGTTGGGTTCTGTATGTGTGGTGTTTTTGAAAATCAAGCTGCTGGGATACCAAAGTAAATAACTGAGGCAGTTGTTTGTCTGAACTTAATACAGTTATTTGTACTTGGATTAGTTTGTTGTTTGAACAGCCAAAATGTTGTTGCTCTGATTTTTTTAGATTAATAGACTTTTGTATTAGAACTACTCCTTTGAGGCTAAATTTGGCTTAAGACCAACTTGTTTAATATTTAAGGATGCTTTTTCTTCTGCCCTGTGTTGCTGAAGTTGTCTGTTGTAAAAGTGCAGTTTCACAGTTCAAATCAGCAGCAATTTCTGTTGTTTTCTTTGATTGCTTCTTCTGACATATTTGATGATGGTTTTGCCATGGTTTTACTGAAACTCACTCTATTCAAAAGACATTCCCAGCAGAACTCTGAATGAGCTGTTCTTCAATGTAAATGTCCTGCTGGACCACAAAGATAAATTCACACAAGAGTGTAGGATCTATCAGACTTGAAATTTGATTTACAGAATGGCTGGGAAGGCAGGGAATAGCTGAAAGGGCACATTTCATCCATCTTAATAGTGTGTGTGTAAAGGAAATGTTTTATAGCTATTAATGGCACTTCTGAAGTTGTACAGATTTGAGACAAAGCCCTGTTTGGCCTATTTCAAAACCATCAGTTTCATCTAGTGACAAACAGAGGGAAAACACTAAGTAAATACCGTGGTTGAGAAATCCCTGAAAATATTTAAGTTTCTTCTCAGTACTTATTTGATACCTCTGATAGACAATTTGATGCAAAATCAACATCAAATCTGAATTGAAATGTAAAAGCAGCTGGAAATACAGTGCTGGGAGCACCTGTCTGATTGCCTGCCTCAAATCACCTGTACCTGAGCTTTAGTGCTGGTCACTGTTGCTTTCCATGAAAACTTTCATGCCTGTGCAAGTATGGCTCCCCCCACACTTATTTCACTCTTACCTAAATCTAATCTAGTATATTTTAGTGAAGAAAACCATTGTGGGAAGGTGAGTGTATTGGTTTAGTCATAAATAATGCTGTGTGTGTAGAGATGAAGTCCTACCCTGACAGCAGGCACCTGACCTGGTTTTTATGGATAGAACTGATGGCTGTCATCTGCATGTCAGCAAAAACCAGGCAGTCCTTTCAGTTGTGGAGATGATGAGCCAGGGTGTGACCCTGGGAGGGGTTTGTAGCTCAGGCCATGCATTTGCACAAACGTTGAATTTCAGGCAGAGAAAATCTACAGAAATCTTCACTAAATAGTACTGTTCTGCCAGCCACTTCTGTGGGGTGCTGATAGCTCAGTTTAGAGAAATACAGCTGGCTCATTGTGGGAATCCAGCTGAGAGGGCTCCTGCCACCTTGAAACCTCTTCTCTCTGGAGAAGGGAAGGCTCCAGGGAGAGCTCAGAGCCCCTTCTGGTGCCTAAAGGGGCTCCAGGAGAGCTGGAGAGGGACTTGAGGCAAGGGATGAGTGACAGGACACAGGGAATGGCTTCCCACTGCCAGAGGGCAGGGTTAGATGGGGTATTGGGAATGAATTGTTCCCCTGGGAGGGTGAGAGACCTTGGCACAGGTGCCCAGAGCAGCTGTGGCTGCCCCTGGATCCCTGGCAGTGTCCAAGTCCAGGCTGGATGGGGCTTGGAGCAGCCTGGGACAGTGGAAGGTCCCTGCCCATGGCAGGAAGAGTGGAATGAGATGGTCACTAAGGTCAGGTACCTTCCAACCAAGCCACTGTAGGATTCTATGAAATGCTGCAAGTCCTGAGGGGGTGCAGTCTGTGTGTGGGAGATGGAGGCACAGAAGAACAAAAGTAATGAACTTTTTCATTATTATTTTATTTTAAGGAGTCTCAGTTATGGAATCGTAGGATGGGTTGGGTTTGGGAGGGGACCTTGAAGATCATGGGCTGGGGCAGTCACCCCAGAGAACCTCCTTGGAGATGCTCTGTGCCTGCTGCAGCCTTTTCTGTGCTTATGGGCTTGATGTGCCTCTGAACTGTTTGTCACACACTCAGACTTTAAAATAGATGTTGCAGAGAGAAACAGATGACTGAGATGTCAGTGCAACTGTCAAGGGCTCCTTGGAAGTTTCTGCTGCTGGGCCTGCAGAGATGGATTGCTTAGGGCAGATGCCTGGGTGTGTTCTGCTGCAGCTCCTTTGTCACATTGAGAGCAGGGACATGACAAAGCCCTTCCTGAGCAATCCTTCCATGTGAGTGTGTAAGTTAAGCCATCTGTGGCAGGATCATTGCACCCAATTTCTGGAAGTTACTCAGGAGTAACAGGAGTCTGCTTGGTGTTGAATATATGGGAGGACTGGAACAGAAATGAAATGCACTCTGTCCTTTTTACATTTATTGTAATTACATTCAAATCATTACTTCTGGGAAATTATCCTGGATCAATTTTTGATTCAAGGCTTTAATGCTGAGCTCCTTTCCCAAAGACTTGCTCCAAGCTACAACAACAACAAAAAAAGCAGTTTCTCAGAAACTATTGGGGCAGAAAAGCAGGTACTTGAAAAATGAATTTTTAATTGCTGGTAGAATGGATAAACACAGAATGGCACTTGCTGCTGCGTAAGTGTTTTTCCCTACTTTGTAATAAGACTTCAGTAAAGAATGACACTTCCAAATTTGTTTATCACCCTTTGGACTGTGTCTCTTGCCAAAGACCATCTCTAAATTTGCAAAACAAAATGGCTTAAATGCTCTTTTAGTACCAATTGTTCATATGGGTGATTTCTGGATCTTTTTTGGAAGATCCATGGTGGATTTCCTGGAGTGTCTCCAGGGAGATACTGAGAGGCAGGCTGGTGGTACCCAGGCAGCTGTGACCCAGGGGGGTTCTCAGTGGTCCCCCAGGGATAGTGGGGGCAACTCCAGGCAGGACCAAGAGCAGGGCCCTGGCCAGTACTCTGAATTTCTCTGGAAGAGTGTTCCTCTCGGGCAGATTTGCTTTGGGATTGTATTTTGGGAGAGTGTCATCACTGCTCATCACTTGTGAAAATCAGGCTGTTTATTCCCTGCTTTCCTGACATCTGGTACAGGCAGATTCCTGTCTGAAGCACTGTCACTGAAGGAGGATGTAGGAAAAATCCCTATTTTATGGTAAATCACATTTAGTATAACAAGGCAAGATCTTAGTGTTGTTTATTGAAGGAAAGTATTTTGCTGTGTTTGTTTAATAAAGCAATATTGAAATAATGCTACTGTCCCTCTTTCCCCAGCTGAAGGGATCAGAGCTGGAAATCACACTGGTCAGAGGGGGGGTGTCTCAGTCCTCTGGCCCAGCCTGTGCCTACGTCAACCTCAAAGTTTGTGTCAATGGGACAGAGCAAGGTAGGAATGCACATCCCCAGCTTCCTTTGTCAGGGCTGGTGTGAGGGAGAGTTTGGAAATGGTGTGCTGAATGCTGGAGCCTGAATTCATTTGAAAGATGGTGCAACCTCCTCTCTAATAGGGAGAGAATTAAATAATCCTTGAAAATAAGTTTAGTCAAAGCAAAACCACACCTGTCCATGATTTCTTCTGAGGGGAACACTCCTGTGTGCTCAGGAGTTGTTACTCCTGCTCCAGGGAGAGTTTGTGTGTGAGTACCTTTGTGGGGGATGCCCTCTCTGGATTTGGGGCTGTGCTTGAGAATTTGTAATTCCTGCTGTAGCACTGTGCAGGAGGTGAGGCCTGGATGTGGAGGAGATGGTTTAAAAAGCTCAGATAGGAAGTACAGAGATGAAAAGAATACTTAAAACTAGATAATGGCCTGGCTTTGTCTTGGGCAATGGACACGGGTGCAGTGATGCTGTTACAAGGGTGAGTTATGTATTAAAACCAGAGAAAACTAAATGCACTTGGGGAGTTTTTTCTAGCATATTCCAACAATTTATGTATGGAAATAAGGGTGCCTTGTTGGACGTGGTCACAGAGCTGCTCCCTGAGTGAGAATGAATCCAGCTGGAAAAGCTGGAGGCCATCTCAGAGGACACAGTCTGTCAGCTTTTAACCAATATAATACTGGGTTGCACTTTAATAACACACAAATCAGACTGCCTTGTTAATAAAAGCAAAGGTAACTTCTACATGATAAATCTGAAGTACATATCAGTCCATTTCTCTGTTTTCTTTCCCCTTTCCCACTAAAAAATTTGGGAAGATGCAGTGTTGCCAGTTTTAAGTTGGCTTGGAAACTCACTGGAAGTAATTAGCATAATTAGAAAATCATTAGAACTTGGATATTGCTTCCAAACTGCATTTTCATTTCTTAATTTTGGTTTTAGATGGTGTGTTGCTGCTGGAAAATCCAAAAGGAGATAATACCTTGAACTTCACTGGACTTGTAGATGCTGTCTCCTGCATTTTTGGTCTTAAAAATTCCAAACTGACAGTTTTTAATGGAAACACAGGTAAATGGAGTATGACATGGAAAATTGAAAGTCTTTCTAGCAGCAGCTAGGAGTCATTTACTGTATAATTATTTACTGTGTAATTTATATCTATCTAGCTAGCTATATCAAATTGACAAGAAAATGGGTAAGGAAATATTCCATTTTATAGTACTTAGCTTATGAGACTGTGTTTATAGTCACATCAACGTGTTTCCAAAAGCTGCTGCTAAGTGGTGCTCATCTGTTATCTTGCTTCCATTGCAGTTCTCATCAGGACAAAATGTGATTTATTTCAGTGTTTCCACTGGGCCCAGGCTATGCTGGATCTTGATGGCGAGCTGCCATCAGCCTTTCCATGCTTTCTTTTCCCTAATGCCTCAGTAGGCAGGGTGAGAAGTTAAGCTGAATGCAAACTGTGATCTGTAGAAGAAAAATGTTGCCTTTCCACCCTGGAGAACCTTGAGGAGCTCTGCATTTCTTCTTTTTTTAGAAAAACCTATTGAATGTTTTTGCAGCTTGAACTTTGTTAAGGCACAAGAATGTAAAAAAAAACCCAAAACACTATGAAAATGGTAATTGAATGGCTATGAAACCTTTTATTAGTGTTTTTTTCATGGAAATATTCCTGAAGCACATCTGAGGGGGAGGTGCTTGAATTGGCTGTTTTGGGGTGCCCACAGGGCTGCTGAGGATCACCAGTTCATGTCCAACAGTGACATCCATGAAGAAATAGTCTGTGTGTCACTGTTGCCATCTCAGTCCTTAGTTTCCTTGCTTGTCCTGTCCTGAGAATATTTTTGGGAGGATTTTGGGGTTTCCCCTCTGGTGTCCTCCATTAGCTCACTGTGATAAATCTTTCAGGTTGTGCTCAGCTCAGCTGAACAGTCCTGTCATGCAAAAGGATTAATCTTTGCTTTCAGTCAGAGGGGATTTAGAGGAAATCCTTCAGTGTCTTCCTCAAGTTCCAGGTGTGTTTTGAAGAAGGAAATGGTTTTCCTTGAAATTCTTTTCCAAGTAGGAGGGATAACAGTGTGGTCTGTGCCTGCAGAGGGGATCTGTGCTTGTGTTGTTCATTGTCACCACAGATAGTAAGAGATGACCTGCAAAAGGCCCAGAAGAGTGGGGAAACTCCCATCTCATTAAGTTGATAAGTAGTTTGACTCTGTATTTGGGGTTTTTCTGCCATTTATAGGATAAAAAGATGCAGCACAAATCCGTTAATGCTGAAGTCCTAAAGGGAAGTGGTGGAGAAAGTTGAAACCTTCCCTCTTCCTCTGCTGTAGTAACAAAGGCTTTATTCCTTTCCTTTCCATGTCACTTCTGCTCCTTAGGAAGCATTTTAGGACTTCCATCTTGGCATGCTGATTCTCACCTTTCAGTATGTGTCAGAGGTCTGGGCAGAGCAGGGTGCTTCCCCTGCCCACTTATTAACCAGATGGAAATGCCCTTGGAAAGATCAGATTATCAAATTGGCTTTTGTTGCAGTTTGTCACATCTCAAACAAGCACTGGTCAGCAACTGTGGCTCCCTGGGGAGTCACAGTTCCAGGCATGTGCCAGGAAAACAGTCCTGAAAGGTGTCAGAGAACAGAACCAGAATTCCAGTGTTTGCTTTGGATACAATCCATCTGTCTTATCTGCCCAGCCTCGGTGGGGGTAACCCCAGGTGTGGTCTCAAGGTGCATCCAGGGCCTCTGCAGGTGAGCAGGGGTTGGAACCAGCTGCTGTGGCCAGGAGGAATTGCAGGGAAAGGTTGTGCACTCCAAACAAGTCATTTCTGAACAGCTCCCACGTGTGTTAATAAAATTGGGACCCAGTAAAACCACATTTCTGGCTCCTCATTCCCTTCCTGTGGTTTCTAGGGCTGTCCACTTTACTTGCAGTAATTTATTGTCTTGTTCTCTAATTGTAAGGAAGGTTTCCTTAGGGTTGTGCTGTGGCACAGGACCAGGCAGTTCTTGTATTCAGGGAGGCTCAGATGGGTCTGTCCCTGCTTTTCAGTGCCGCATTGGAATAATGAGATAAACATTTCCTCCCCAACAGTGTGTCAGGGTATTTTGAGGAGCTGCACACCCCAAACAAGGCTCTGGGACTTGTACTGACCTTCAGAAAGTGAAAATAAAATTTGTCTCTTTCTACATTAAAAAAAAAAAAATCAAAGGGAAGAAGCTGGGCTCAAGTCAGATGGTAAAAAAAGTTGTCTTTGACTTTCTTTTTCTCTAGATTGCTGAAAACTCTCTAAACTTCTTGTTTGGGAAGCTTCTAGACTTGCACTCAGCTTTCATGGAAGTAGCCCATACTGAAAAAATCTATTCTTTTCAATAGTGTTTCAGAGATATGAAACAATATGTTTATGGGAAGAAATGCATCTGTAGATCATGTAGGGCTTAAAAAAAAAGGGAGGGGCAAGGAAGGTGGGACAAAAATCCCCCTACAAACTTTTTGATCCATGTCTTATTTCATCTTCATGATTTTCAGATGGTTGATTTTTTTAATCTTCAATTTTTAAAAGGCTGTGAGGCTGTAAGGTACCTTAGGGGAGAGCATTACCACTTAAACCCCAGTTGCAGGGAGAACTCAGCTTTAAAGTGATTTTGATGAGCACTTGTAATACCTGCTTGCCTTCAAGTCTATTGATAAATGGGAAAAAAGGATCCATTTTTTCTTGCTCTTATGAGCGGGTTCTGTGAACAGACTTCTCTGACAGCCCTGTGCCTGAGCTCTTCCCTGGGAAAATGTCAGTGCTCCTGGAATGCCACATGCTAATTTGTTAATTGGGCAAACCCCCATTGCTGCAGCTTGTGCCTCCTTGCCCTGCATGGATCCACAGGGATGCTGCAAGCTGAGGAATGGCAAACTGGGAGTTACTGGGGCCAAGTGCTCCCCTGTGCTCTCTCTTCCCATGGCCTGAAATTGTGCTGGTTTAGAAAAAACCTGCCCCTGCCTCCCTTCCATTGGATGAAATCTTGGTAATTCCTCTCCATTTGTTAATTCAGTTGTTTTCTTGCTTTCCTGAAAATAAAACCAAAAGCAAATCCCCTTCCTGTGCTTCAGACAGGTCAGAGCAGTGCTTGGCTTTTGGTTTCTTTCTTCTTTAAACTGTTACAAATTTATATACAAATATATAAAAGTTGATATTAAAATACACATTTTAGAATCTTAGGGGAAGCCTGAGGTCTTTTTGCTTCCTTGAGCAATCTTGTAAATGCTCCCAGTGCATCTCACTCTGTTCTGTGGCACTTGACAGAATTTTGAGAGCTTGTAGCTTGTGATTGCTATTCATCCTTTTTGTGGCATTAGGTTTTTTGAGGGTTTGGGGCTTTTTTTTGGGAGCTACGTGGTTGGTTTAGGGGTTTTTTTATTTATAAGTTTATAAACCTACAAGATGTATACATTTATAAATTACTGCCCTTGAGATTCTTTCAGGTGAACTGATAGAAAATGAGTTTTGTGCAGCTTAGGCTCCCTGACATGCGAGTGGGGCTGCTGTGGAATGCAAACCTGTTGGCTGGAACTGACAGGTGTGCCTGTTCCATATGTACAGGAACACACAGTTCTGACAAGAAATTAGATGAATCATTTCTCCCTGGATTTGATTTCTGGAGCTCTTTGCAGCAGAGAGTGATGTTATTCCTGTGTATCTTTAATACCATGCCCATCAGTGGCTCTGTTTGACCTCAAGGCTCACGTAGTGCTGCAAAATTCATTTTTGTCACAGAAACCTCATCAGCTTCTCCTCCCAGCACTTCCAGGGATTGCTTCTGACATCCTTGGAGACAGGGCTCCTGGTCTGGGTCTGGCTTTCCCCCATTCTCTCCATCTGCCTGGCTGGGGTCACGTGCTGGAGCATGAGCTGTGGTGGCATTACACACAGATACTCGTGTAAGGGGCTTTATTCATGAGCCATGACTCGAATTCTTTTTGGTTTGTTTGTTCTGGAGTTTAATATATTTAATATTAATAAATGGTAACACATTCCCAGTGCTGCTTTGGCCAGGGAAGTCTGGGTGCAAGCAAAGATCTCAGCTTTTCATGGTTGGCTTGGGTGAATAATTTCTTGCTTGTTTGAAGTTAGCTAACTATTTTTATTGTCTAAGTCACTATGTGCATAAGGAATATTATATAGGAGCTAATTTCCACAGCAAACGAAGCACCCCCTTTGTGTTATTATGAAAACCAAGTATTTCTGCACAAATTCCATTTTTCCAGCAGAGAAGCTCTTTCCTGAGGATGGGACTGTGAAAGAGGAGATGCTGCTGCAGTGGGGGCAGGAGTGAGACAGCCTCCTTGTCAGCTCCTGGGGTGGCCTGACCGGTGTCACTTTCTGTTGCAGAGCTGATAAACCAGACAGACCTGCTGGGCCTCAGTGGGAGGACTCTGCACGTGACAGCAGGGTCAGCCCCTGCTCTGCCCAGCTCCCCCAGTGCCCTGCTCTGCCAGTACATCAACTTGCAGCTGATCAATGCAAAGCCACAAGGTACGTGGGCTGCTGGGCTGCTCCTGCACAGCCTGGCCTTGCTGTCATGCAGCTTCTGGCCCTTCTGACCTGGTGCACAGGTGTAGGTTTTCAGTGGTACATGGTGATTTTGTTTATTTTTTCCCTAGTGTGTACTTTCTGATAAAAACAATGTTTATACTTAGCTTTTCTCCCTCTTCTCCTCAGAGGAAAAGGAGAGCCAGTTTGAGATAAGGGCAGCAGTTACACATGAGCCCCTGGGCACTGTTTGCCTGTTTCTGACCATCAGCTCACTTGTGCAGCTTATTGTAAAGGGCTGAGTCTAAAACAGACCAAGTTTGAATGAAGAGCCAGCTCTTTACAGGACATTGGAAACAGTTTGTGAAACATTTCTTAATGCTATTTAAAAGCCAAATGAACTGTATTATTCACCTGGTCTGGGGTATAAATACATGTGTGTGTAATTCTGTTTTCCTGCTAATGTGGCACTCAGAAAGCTCCTGTGGGATCAGCTGAGCTGTTTTAGTAACTTGCTCTTACCCTGTCCCCTGGTATGAGCCCTTTCTGACACTACTGAGAGCTTGCAGGAGCCAAAAACGTGGCTTTTACAGGGGATTTGATCATCAGTAGGTGCTTGGTGAGCTTCTGCACATAGTGGTTTCAATGTCCTGTTGAAGTATTTCATGATTCCCAGACTCTGTGTTACCCTGTTGAGCCATGTATAAAGAAGTCTTATTCTGTTGGTCAGCTGTCAGTCATCACTAACATTTTTGGCTCTAGAATTCATGAACTTAGTGAATATCTGTAGGTTGGTATTGCTAATTTTTCTCTCAGTACCATGAAGAAATAGAGGTGAAATGGAAGAAGAAATCCTAAATTTCAATTTACCCAGATTAATGAAGTAATTTCATTTCTTACCAATAGTGACTCAGCTGTTTTGTCTTGTCCAGAATGCCAGAAAGGAACAGTGGGGACTCTCCTGATGGAAAACCCCGTTGGTCAGAATGGATTAACCTACAAAGGTCTTCTGCATGAGACAGCAAAAGTTTTTGGGCTCAGAAGCAGGAGGCTAAAGTTGTTCCTGGATGAAGCACTAACTCATGGTAAGCACAAACCTTTGGTTTGCTCCTCTGAGGATCCTTGGAAGTGGTTGTTGAGGGGCAGCTCATGTAGAGATCCAGTTCAATTACTAAATCCACACTTTCACACGCTGATTTGTAAATTTGCCCTGTAATTCAATATTAGCATAATAAAATCCTTTAAGCAAGCATACAGGTTTGGAAGTTCTAAGGTGTAATGCATTCCCTTCATGAAATGGCCAAGGCAAGTTGCTGTGGAAGCTTTTTCCTTCTGCAGTGAAGGTCAGTCAGCAGTGGGAATGGCAGTGCCCTTGCTGAGTGACTGAACAGTGAATCTCCTCCTGGAAGTGAGTCTACAGCAGGAATATTTTAAGAATCTGTTCAAACTTGGAGCATTCATATTGTTGCATTGCCTTGGAGAATTGGAGTGGGTGGAAGAGAGTGTTGGATCTCTGTTAGAGCAGTGTGGGTAGGTCAGACTCAGTAGGGCACAGCCATTTGGGATACCTGGAAAGCAGGAAGCTTCAGCACATGCTCAGAGGTCTGAAATTGTAAAGAACCCCCCAAAACCACTGACAGATGGGAACCAAAAATCCCTGATGCATGAGGAAGGTGTGACTGAAGCTTCAGCCACCTGTGGTGCTGAAAACTTGGACCAGTGTGATTTGGGACTTCATTTAACAGAGAGAATGGATTGGAACCTACATGGTAAAAACCCAAACAGCTCCAAACAGGGATTCCTGTACTCAGGAGAACTCAGCTCTCTGAAGGAAGTGATGCCAAGGGTTCAGTCTGCAGTGTGTCACAGTGATGTGGTTTACAAGCTGTTTGGGAGGGATCCCTGACATTTTTTGGCTTATCATGTGTTACCTGTGATAAGAAGTTGGACATGCTGCTCAAACTGCCCATCTCAGGGTGGGCTGAGCTTCCTCAGGAGGTGCTGACAGTGGGGGCAGCTCTAGTGCAGCTGCTGAGAACTGGGGTCACTCAGCTGTCCAGGGGATTCAGGTGGGATACACTGGAATCTGAGCAAGGAGGGCTGGGGGGTTTTGTTGTGGATTTTTGGCTGTTCAGATATTTTTAAATTTTTACTTCATATGACCTGAAGTGTGTTTATTCCAAAGGCATTTTTGTAACTCAGATGGATCTCAGATGCTGAGGAAACTTTCTGGTGATAGTTTGAGCAAATACCAAAAAGGGGTAAGAACCAAGAAGATGAACCACACTTGGTTTGCATAAACTAAAAGGTGTTTTTGTGTGCAGCCTTGCCCACCTGGGAATTCAGGGATTCAGGCACTCAGGAACAAGGGATGTTAGGCACAGTTCTTCTTTGGTTCCTGTCACTGGTATAGCACCAGATGATTCTGTTCAGACACTGAAATAACCACTGCAGGAAACTGCAGAGCTTTGAAAGAGGCAAGGAGCTGACAGGACAGGAAAATGTTCAGGCAAAACAGCTTTTAAGGCTCAGTTGAAGTGAGGATTTTTAAAATGCCTTCACCTGAAAGGGAAATGGGTTAAATCACTGTAACATTTGTAGCATGGATTCTCTAGAACTGTTCAAACTTTAATTAAACTGTATGAAGTGACAGTTCACAGTGATGTGAAAGATCAGATTTGATAACTCCTCCAAGGCCAAAACAACTGATTTGGTCTCTTTTAAACTCAGAACACAGAGAGCTTGGTCCCAGAGGTTTATTTGTGCAGCTAATGCCTTGTAGCCACACTTCTGCTATCTCAGATTTAATTCTCAGCATTCACCTCCTTGAATAACATTTTTTAAGTTTAAACACTGGCATAGCTGTATTTTATCTTTACATCTCTTTGTATGACAAATAAGTGCTGCATATAAAACACTTTGATGCCTCTAGAAAATATTAGGTCAATTAATGTTAATCTATATTGTTGCAGCTTTGTAATCCCCTATTCATCTTCTGATCAATCTGCTCAAGGTCTTACCTTCAGAACAACAAAGTTCAGTCTCTTGAGTAGGTTTTCTGTGGTTTACTCTAAAAATAAAAATGTATTTGCTGTTAACTGTTTGAAACGTTTGATGAAAATAACACATGAATTGGAAGGTTGGTGCCCGTTCAATAAAAAGGAAAAACAATCACTTGGTGGAAAATGAGTTATTGGTTTTGAAAAGGTTATTTTTATAAATGTTGTCAGTCCAGGCAGTTGAGCATCTGCTGTCTATTGCACAGAAACTCAGCAGCTTTTCAGAAACAAACGTGCTTTTCACCTTTGTAATGTTGGAAAACATTCCAAAAATAAATGTCTCAAGTGGTGAGTGTTGCTTATTCCTGAGCTGGAGAGACACAGGTTTCAGGTACCTGAGTGATCCACACTGGGGCTGATGGGGACACTTCACGTGCTCCCTGCAAAGCCCTTCCATGGAGCAGCTGGCACAGAAAGGAGGGTGTCCCTGCAGTCTGTTGATAAATCAAATTTCCAGTTTTTAAAACCAATTGTTGTCATAAATACTGTTGGAAATAGGTTCATGTAAGTTCCCCCTTTTTCAGGATCTTAAATACTTAATAAGAGACTTGGAGACCCAAGTTCACAATTTGTTGGGCTGCTTCTGCAGACCAGACTTTTTTACATCCTGATGGAGCATGTTCCTGGGAAGGAAGGTTAGAGAGGGAATAAAGCCCTAATTGCTGAATTGGATTATAGCTCCACTCTTCTAGCTCTGTGGATGGATATTCAGCTGCTTGAAGAGGAGTATTACAATGGAAGAGAACTCCTGAAAAACGCTGTGATCCATGAGGACTTCTCAGTTCTTTAATTAATAGATGGCTTTAAAATCGGTGCAGATTCTGTCTGTTTAGTCTAAAAATGAAATGTTTTTCAAAGCAGGATGGGGCAGGACACTGCAAAAGGGTTCCTCCTGAAAACCCCCAGCCTGTCTAGGTGTTATTAATGTGTCCTTTGTGCTAGCACTGGTGCCAGACCTTTATATGATCTTGTATTTGCTGGGGTTGTCTGCAGGGGTTCCGGGGTGCAGAGTGACACCGTGACCCCAGTCCTTGTTAATTTGAGTTTCCCCAGTGTTCCTGTGGTTACACCTGCCAAGTTTCTTATCACTCTGAACTTGCTTAGTGAGGAGGCCTCAGGGCTGTTTGTTCCAGGGCTGTACCTCCCAGTATTCCAAACACTCTGCTCTCACTGGGGCAGTTTGCTACAGCTGCTGGGTGCTGGAAGCAAAGTCAGCACGCACCAGGCTTCTTGGGAAAATTTCACATTTCACAATGTAATAGTGAAAGATTTCCAGCTCCTGCAAGCTTTGCAGGTGACTTTCCCTAGACACAAGGGGGATTACTCTGTGTTTGTCTTTCTTGAGTAATTGCAACCCCTGAGTCAGCCTGTTGGAAATGTGCTCTGTCCTTCAGAGGTTTGTTGGGACTTTATCCTGTTCCTATCCCAAACTCTGTGCGTGTAGCTATGAGAAGACTGAGGGATTTACCTGTATGGTAAGAAAGTCTTCAGGCATACTCCACAAGATTCCAGCAGCAGTTTTTCAGCAGGTACTGGTACAACCCTTGCTTTACATATGAACTGTTTGTGAGGGACCCTGGCTTTCAGTGTTTGTGTTGTACTGTTCATATTGACTTCGTATCACGGTGTTAGAGTTTTCTGAACTAGGTGCTGCTCTGTCAGGATGTGAAGGTGAGAGCTGTGGGCTGATGTAGACTTTTTTAAAGTTCTACTTTGGAGCATAAAACAGCTCTCCTGCTCTTGCAGGACACTCCTGACACGTGGTGACCCTTCCATTCATGCCCTGGGCTTTAACAGGAGGCAGTCTTGAGCTGAGCAGTTTCTGTCCCAGTCCCACTGTGGTGGAACCAGCAAAAATGTCTGAATAAAGCAAATTTAAAAAAAAAAAAAAGTTCATAGTTTTCCTGGTAAGCAAGAGCACTAACTCTGTTGTTTCTCTCTTCTTTCCTTCATTCAGAGATCACAAAGGACATTTCTATGAAGAACCTGAACATGAAGACCCTCTATGTTCATGTCATACCCACCACAGCTGAATGTTGAGAATTCCAGATTTACGTCCATGTAGACTTTTTTCCACAAAAAAATGAAGTCAAAGGAAATTACTATGCTTTTAGATGAACATCCAACTTGTGTATGGTACTTTTAACATCTCTAGTGGCACACAGGATGTTTTGTACCAGTGCATGTCTAATATGCTGCTCTTTGGTTTCAAATACAATGTATTTTCATTGTTATCTTAATATGCTGTAAAAGCTGTTCAGAAACCTTAGATATCTATGCAGTAATTTGCCTGAGAGAAATGGGACTTGTACCTCAGTGATGCTGTTCTCTGCCTGTCCCTTGTGCAGAGGACATCTTTTCTAAACCATGGCTTACCTACAAGGCTCTCTGATATATATCCACCATCCCACAGCAGCTTTGTAACTTATTTAAGGTTATCCAGATCTGTTCATTCATACTCATTGGTTTTCATCAAGTGTGTGGCTGTTGTTTTCAAATACTCCCTCATTTCAACACTTGGAACAATAAATTTGCTTCATCTCCAGACTCTTGCTTCCTGAGTTCAGAGCACTTGGCTTCCTTAGGATTTCTGAAGAAGACACCTCTAGAGGTCCATGTGGGTCAGGAGCAGCCAGAGGCACCTGAGCTGTGACAGTGCTGAACACCAGTGGCTGTTTGCATTGTGGTGCTGGCAGGTTTTGGGGGTTGGTTTGTTCAGGATCTTGGGGGAGAGCTGTTCTGATGCAGAAGCAGTTTCAGACTGAAAATAGTTTGGGTTTTAGTGTGTGTAATACCCAGTACACCTGGTTTTAGTTTGTGTAATACCCAGTACAGCTTGTCAGTGTTCAGTGTTCACTCGTGTGCCTGCCGGCAGGGGAGGTAAGAGCCCCCCTTGGCAGTGCTGGGGGTGTTTTTCCTGGTTCAGCTGGAGACTTCAGCACACCTGGGTGCTGTGCAGCTCCCTGGGGTCAGGCAGTGAGAGCCTTGGCTGTCCTGGCCCCGTGCTGGGCAGGAGCTGCTGCCTGCACTGCTGAGAACAGTGGGACACACTGCAAACAGGGACCAGTGGAGCAGCAGCCTGGCAGAACAGACACTTGCTGGGCTTTTTTTTCCATTGCTCTGTGGTTTTCATCTTTACACTATGAACAGAAAGCAAAGCTTGTTCATGATACCTCTGTATTAGTTGGAATAACTATAAATAGCTGTTGTGTGTAACTCCTGTGCAGTAGTGGACTGGACCAAAATTGTAAGGACTCCTTTGAAGTGAACCAACTTCCTGGCACTCAGCTTACAGGAAATTATTTTTATCAGTATTAAAAATGGCTGTGCCTCCTGAATCACTGGCCTGTTCAGGTTAATGAATACTGGACCTTGCCCTCTACCTTTACCTGGAAGTCAGCAGGGTTTTACTGACATAGTGACATGGAAATCCAATTTCTATTGGTTTGTGGGGTTTCTTTGTCACATTAAAAATGCCTGGGTTTCATCTGTGAAAGCAAGATTGCTGTTCCTAAAGTAGCTTTGCTTTATTATTGATGGAGAGTAAAGGGAGATGGTAAATGATTGCACCTAACCTCATTCTTAATGACCCCATCTAAGGTCACAACACTGCTTGCATTTTTAAAGAGTTATTTGGGGTTTAGCATTTTGTCCTGTTTCATCTCCCTCTCCTTTCTTCACTGCACACACTTGACTCTTCCTTTTTCTCCTTTTCTTTTAATTTTTTTTTTTTTCTGTGTTGTGTGCGTGGTTGGTTGGTTTTGTTTTTTTTTTAACCTGGTTGCTTTTAGTCTCTCAGCTTTCTCTCCACATCAGCACAGTGCTCATGGGTTGTGATGCCTGGAACAGAAAGCCAGGTGTGCTCCAGCCTGCTCACATCACAAGGATGCAAATGCCCATAGATGCTCTTTCTGTCTGGTAGGATCAGTAGAAACTGGCAGAGGGGAAAATTCAATATACTTAGGACAGGTAATGGAAGAAAAAGACCAGAGCTGATTAGAGGACACTGCTGGAAATGCTTCTGGGTCCATTAACTTTGCATCAACGTTTACGTAAGTAGCATGTAATTTTAAAAAAATAATTTGGTGGCAGAATTAGAGTTTAATTTTCCTTTTGGGTGCCACTGTTAGATGGCTCTGATCTCTCACCTCCAAAGCAGTGAACGTTAGGAAAAGGCTGTGACCCATTTGGGTGAAGTTGTGCTGTCTCTACCTTCCTTCTCCACATCCATATTTAGGATTCCTTTTTTATTATTCTGTATAATACCGAATCATTGCATGTGAGAATTCATCTCTTGGGATCTTGAAGTGGGGAGTGTTTCCTAGCAATTTTTTTAGAGAAGTTTCTTAATGCACTTCTGTAACATTATCTAGGTTGGGCTAATAATAGTCTCTTGGCTTGATGTGATATTCTTGAGGATTTATGTACTTCAATTAGCTTCCCTTTTAAATAGCTTGTAACACAAATGAGGTCCCAGACCACTGCTGCAGAGAAACCATGAGCAGGGCACTCCTGGAGCTGTGTCACAGCATTTGCTGTACCTGGAGGAGTTTGGGTCCTTGAACCCTGATGTTGTTGCCTCTCACCTGGTGGCATTCCAGCTCTGCTCCTGGGGAGCAGCAGGTACTGACACAAACCAGATCCCCTGTTATATCCAAAAATCACAGTGCTGGAGCTCAGCAAAATGGAGCCACCCCCAGCAGACGTGCCCAGAGTTGTGTGCCTCCCCAGGGAACCTCTGGGAGCTGGTTTGAGCTCTGTCCCAGAGTCCCCTCAGTGCCTCCCCAGGTGAGGTCCAGCAGTCACAGCTGCACCTCTGCCTTGCCCAGATGCAGGGAAAGGCAGCAGCTGTAGTTGTCCTTCTGCAAGTAACTTCCAGACTGAAGAATGGTTTAAGGAGAGAAGAAATAAACAAGTTTCTCCCCATCCTGCAGTGAGCTGAGTGGCAGCTGGTGAACCTTTCAGCCCTTTTGCAGCTCAGAATCTTTCTGATTTCTGCCAGCAGCGCTGGAGTTCAGTATCCTCGTCATTACTGGTTAAGCACAAAGCAATTATTTAGTCTGTTAAATAATTTCTTGCTCTTTATCTGATTTCAGTGTTAAGAGGCTGGACTCTTAGCACTGATTAAACAGATTGAAAATACACTGTCTGCAGCTGCAGTACCAAAGGTGACCTGCAAAATAGCCTCAGATCGTTTCCTTTCACATCTTTCTTCCCCAGCATGAGCAGCTCAGCACCATCCACACACAGGAGCAGCTGTGCACTGGGAACACAACTTTGCTGAGTTAATTTTACTCTTGCTGTGCTGTGAGTGGTGGGGAACTGGGGTTGGAGGGAGGGACTGTTGTCAATTATCTAGTGTTTTCCCCAGTTAAAATGTTTATGTAACAAATATAATTATAGCTTTTATGTAATTGGGGGGGAGGAAGGTTCCTATTTCAGTATGTCTGGGTATTTCAGTTAATTTCCAGTCTCTGTCTGTACAAAGTTCTAATTAGGGGGTCACAAAGCTCCTCAGAAGACTTCTGAAGTTCCTTGTAGATGGAATTAAAATTGTTCCTAAAGATACTGAATTTTTAAGACTTTCTTGGGAGTTCTGTAAACACTGTCCTAATTCTGCAATTTGTTCTAGTTGTCTTTAGTGTTCAAAACACTGAAACCAGTTGAAACCTCGCAGACAAGCAAAATGTGCCCTGGCATTTAATATTTGCTGTGTTTGATCACCTGTGACAGCGGGACAGCTGAGCAGAGGGTGCTGCCCTGGAATATCGTTTGTGGTCTGCCTGAAGGACAAACATCCTCTAGTTTTCAAGTCAGCACTTTTGCAAAGGTGAGGACTATGGGGATGTAGACCTAGGACAGGTGTTCTGTGATTAATGTGCTGGCAACCCCCACAGCCATGGGGTCTTTGGGACCTCCTTGCTTGTGATGTCGTGTGCCAGGCAGTGCGAGTGGGAGGAGAGGAGGCAACGTGGAAAAACTGAGATCTTAGACTGCAGATCTTGCTGGTGATACAATCTAAACAAGGGTGGAGGACCCAGAATATTCCTGAAGCCAGTGTTTGTAGGATGACAAGTTGCTCACTGTGTCAGCTGAACCAGCCCAAACCCAAGCTCAGGCTCTTGGAAACCGAGAGCTTTACAGCAAAGGGAGTTGCCACGGATTAGTAATTGAACATGGACTAATAATTCCATATTCTTGCCAAAGAACACAAGTACCAAAAAAAGCAAGTGCTGTGCTGCATAAACAGAATTATCTGGGAGATGGTGAAGGAATCTTTCCACTCAGTTACTGGTCAGGCTCCTCCTGCTGCCCTTTGTCCAGTTCTGGGAGCCCTGCGATGAGGAAGATGTTGACAATTTGGAGAGAGGCCCCTGAGGAGAATCAGGAATGAGGTCTGGCAAAGATGTCTTGTGGGGAAAGACTGGAAGAGTTGGCATGTTCAGTCTACAGCAGGGAAGACTGAGGGTGAGATGTGAGTCTTCCAATAAATAAATACTAATTGCAAAAAGAACAGTAATGAACAAGTTTTCAAGAGGCTTGCAGTGAAATGGGGTGGGAGTTTAGGCCACACATGAGGGGAAGCTGCCTGAGAATTAATCTGTCCCTAGGATGGGTGGCCTGGGAAAGTGACAGGCTTTTTCTGACTCACTTCTAAAATTTATTTTGTCACTTAAGGAAGCGATGGATTTGCAAAAAAAATTCTTGACAAATTTCAGCCTGTCATTAGCTCACCCATAAAAATTCCTGGATACAAGGAAAAAACTGGTTGTTAGTTCTAAAATGTGGTTTTGTTTGGATATTTACAATAATGTGTTGATCACATTGATGTCTGAACACCCCTGTGGCATCCTCATCAGCTACTGGACCTACAAGCCAGATGCAAAAATGGATTTTGCTGGCAATGTTTGAGTACCTTCAAGATTCTGTCATTCACTTGGTGTTAAACACCATCTAACTTAGACTAGCTCTCTAACAGGAATCAAAGTAACAGAAATAAAAGCACAGAAAGGGGATTAAAACCCCCGAACAAGACAGGTTATATTTATTTCTCTGCGTGATGACTACTTGCCCCAAAGGGCAGTGGAGGGGACAAACCCAAACTGGAACATTTACCTTATACTGCAAATCCCTGGATGATACTATTAGTTTGTGGACTTGGCAGGAGCTTACTTCTGGTCTTAATCCTGCAAATTAATCAGAAAAGTGTCTCAGGTTCCCCTTTTTTAATGGTCTTTGTAAAAAATGCCTTTCTCTGCTGCTTTGCCCTCCTCTCAGGGACATAAACTCACAGTTCAATAGTAACAGAGGAGATGAGCTGGTAAACAGCCACAGGTGTTTCTATTTCCTCCACCTAAAATTAAATTAAGGAGAAATTGAGTATCTCTTTGAGGAAGAAAGTCCCAAAGCAGCCATGTGGTGTGTCCCACACAGCCATGGTGAGGGGGTGTAAGCACTGGTGCCATGGCACCAGCACATCTCTATTGACTTGTTCCAGGTGTATTGATGGGCAGCCAGTTCCAGGTGCATTGATTGACTCGTTCCAGGTGTATTGATTGGATTCTTTCCTAACCTCTGTCTGCTGCTCCACTCCTGAATCTCATAATACAGAGTTCTGAATCTCAGTTTTACAGAACACCTTGAACCTCTTCCCCTCCATGGCTGAGCCACTGCCCTGCTAACCTGTGCTTTTGCTTTGATGCCTTTTGGGGCTACCTAAAACCAGAGGCCAGACAGAATTAAGGGAATAAAAGCAGTTCTATTTATTGAAGGGCCTTCAGGTACATTTGGGCAGACAAAGCCCCCCAGGGGCTACACCCAAAATGGATGACAGGTCACAGGTTTGCACACTTTTATAAGTTTGGTCCATTTGCATATTGGGGGTTAATCTCCCAATTACAGCCTCAGCTAATGAAGTCATTTACCCCAGGTTTGCTCCCCCCAAGTCACTTTTGTTCCCATCTCTGGGGCCTGAGGCAGTGAGGTGTCCTTGACTGCCAGGCCTGGAGAGGAATTGTTGTGTCTGCCCAAAGTGGGGAAGCAGCAGCTGACACTGGGAATGGAGTTTGGAGTTACACACTAAAGAACTGCAGGATTGCAAATACATGAAAAATATACCAGCTGAAATCCTAAGGCAGCAGCTTTTAGCACTTGTGTATATTAGCCAAAAAACACTGGCTATTTCAGGCTGTACGTATTCCAAAGAGATGCCTTCCTCCCCCTGAGGAGAACAGCAAAGAACCAGTGACATCCATCATCTTAAAAATGGAAAAACCTACAAAGAGATACTGCAAATAGAGATTTAATGGTCTGTTTCCAAATCCCATTTTGCTGTCGGTGCCACCAAGTACAAGACACAGACGGCTCACTGGGAAGAACAAGAGCAGTCTCAGCCAAACAGAGCTGCACAGAATTGTCAAATATTTCGTTTGACTTGGATTATTGTGTGAAACTCAGTTCTCAGCTGCTCTCTTGGTGGATGCACAGGCCTGTCTTGGGTGGATCTGATGGATGTGCTAGCCCGAGGTTGCACAGCACAGCCCTGAGGATCCCAAAGTGTTGCTTCCCTGCTCCGTGTTTCTCTGGGCTGCTTGGCTGCACCTGGGAGTGTTCTTTGAGCTGCTTCTGGCACAGTGGATTTTCATTCCTGCCTTTCCTTTCCAGTTTCTTGTGAAGGACTCCAGGGATTCTCACTCAAAGCTACGTTTGCCAAGCAGGACTTGTCTGTGCTGACACAGAGAGGCACCATCATTGTCACTGCTGCCACAGGGTCCAGCCTTAAACAGCTTTTTTTTTTTCTCCCCACCATCAGTGACACACCTGGAACTTCTTAAGCCTGGTACTTATTTTACTTTGCTGTTTGCCAGAAAGGCAGCTGACAGTTCAGCTGACAGTTCAATAATGTGTATTTATATTTTTAAACATTAAAGTGTCTCCTTGAAGACCAGGCTACTGTTCTGTCCCAAGGCAATTCCAGCTTTCAGATTTCTTTTGTAATGTGCAGAGAAAAAGTTGATCAACTCATTAATTAGATCATGCATAAACAGTGAAGTCATTGAGGGGGAAAAATCCAAACCCAGGATTTCTTTTAAGGCAAAGAAAATACGCTGATTATTTTGTAGGTTTGCATTTTCAGAAGTGAGCACAGGAACTTGAAGCCTGTGAGACTTGTCCTGTTTTTCCTTAGCTCAGTAGCAGAGTGCAGGCTCTGGCTGCTGGATCCTCCCAGAGCTGCCATTCAGAGCCTGTATCCAAATTAATCTTCATTAGATGATGTAAAAACAGCAACAGAGAAACTGACCCAGGAGTCAGTGGCTGTGAGTTAATTCTTAAATAATTTCCATCATAATAGGAGAGGGAAGGGGAAAGGAATGAAGTGGTGGCAAAGTGAAAGGTTTTCATGCAAGTGTATTTAATAAAGAGAAAGGGAAGATAAGGGCACCAAACACAGAGTGCATGGAGTCTCTTTATTGCAAGGTTGTCTCCTTAAGCTGCTGTTTTTGAAGGTATTAAGAACTGCAAGAAGCCAAAGTAATTTACAGGGGGCAATAGTACCAAACAGGTTTTGTAATAACATGCCTAAAGTATTGCCAGTTTAAAGCCTTTCCTTGCATGGAATAATCACTTTGGAAAAATATGTTTGGGGAATAATACATTCCCCAGTAAAAACCATGGAAAAGCTGCAGTGTGTTGTATTAATTCAGACATGACAAAAATAGAGAGCATGATACAAAGAGGTGCATTTGGGGGAAGAAATTTTTATAACTGTTGGTCAGACCTTCATAACTTAACCAGGAGTTTGTCCTTTGGAAATCAGGAGCTCTGTAATAATGCAACACAACAAGTAATGTGTACAAACAAAAAGACTGTATGTTAAGTCAAGGAAAATGAATAGTTGCACAAATGAAAAATATTTTAAAATTAGTGATTAAAGGTGAAGGACTTGAGAGCTTTGGTTACTGGTACATGTGCACTGTCTGAGTGTCATGTATGGTTTTCTGTTCCAGTCTGTTTTCCCCAATATAAGAATGGTATTAAAAAATCACTTCCCACAGCTTACCTGTATTTACTGTTTTGGAAGACAACATCTAACATCCTTCATCCTCTCACTGTTTGCATAAATTTATAAGGAAGACTTAAACCTGATCTGCTTCTGTCAGCTGAGGCTGAAACATTGTCCAGGAGTTCTCAGCAGAGCTCAATTACTGAAGTAACTTTTTAATATCAGTAATACAGTATTTTTTCAGGTATTGCTAAAGAAGAATGTGATTTTTTTTTCAACTCCTTAAACTATTGCCTCTTTCACAAATGGATAAACAGAAGCAACTCTTACCATGGTGTCCCTTGTGGGCATGGAGGGCTGGTTCCTGGTGTGTCAGATCTTGCTCTGTCACGTTCTCCATTGCTACACTAGGAAAGGGAATAAAATGTGGAATAAAACATTCTCTTTTTGTGGTGCTGGAAGGATGGGCGTTTCTTCTATGCTTGGTATCTCTCTTCCCTTCCTTTGTGCTTTGCCCTGTGGCTGATAAGGCCTAACATTGAAATGAGATGTAACGAATGGGGGAAAGGCAAAGTGAGCTGGAGAACCCTCAGGTCTGCGTGCAAACCTCGCCCTGAAAAGGGTCAAAGGGTTGGGGTTTTCCTTCCCCTTTTTCACCTCCTTCTGTCCCCTCCCTCCCATTTGCTCAGCTATGAAGTGCTGCAGTATTTCCCAATCATCATGACAAAAATTGGTATCTGGAAGCCTTTGCAGGGTCTTTGTTCCTCCCTGTGCAGAACAGGATTTATCGAAGGCTGCAGCTTGGCCTGAACACACGAGCACCACTTTGCCACGAGGAAGGAGAGTTTGCTTGTCTTTGCACACTTTAAAGTTGAGTCATTTCCCATAAATACACCGCACATAACAAGGATTTAGGCATGAAACAGTCTGTACTGGTGTTTTAAGAACCAATTTTGTATTTTTCATACACTTGAAATACATGCCAGGCTAATCTTAGAGTGCCTGCTCCAGCTTAGCAAGGTCACATAAGTGCTCTGTGCAATCACACACCTAAGTGGTAAGTAACTTTTCATTAACTTTTCAGTATGTGAAAAAATATGCATAATTCATTTCCCTGCTGTTTTTATCTAACCATATGATAAGTGAAAAGGAGAGAGGGGGGAAAACATGAGAGACTGGTGAAGCTTTGTCATGTATGCCTAGCACTGAGAAACCACTAGTCCTGCCAGCTCCCAGATCCCAGTCAGTTACATAATTACAGGAATATTAATCTGCACTAAGTACATCTACCCCAACACCCCCTTAGAACTGGAATAATTACTGCTTTAGTAGAGACTCTCAGATTAATACATGTCAGTGCAGCCTGTTAGAAGTAAGTAACGTGTGTGTGTAATCTGTGAGAAGTTTTGAGAAGTAGATGAAGATTTCCTGTTTGTTTATTTTTTATTTTTTATTTTTTATTTATTTTTTTCCTGGACTATGGAAGGTGATTGTTTTCTGGTGTGGGTTTTACTCTTGTATAACAAAACAACCTTTTAAAAAAGATCATATCTTCACACCTGGGTTTGCTTTCTTTGATCTTAAATAACTGAATATACCCTTAAGCCTGTCCTCTGTGCTTCTAGGCAGGCTACAGGATGGTTGTAACCTCTGGGCAGGTGCTGCTCTGCACTCTGTGAGTTGATTTGCTGCCTCATCTAAACCTTGAACATTTGCCTTAGAGTGGAAATTCCTGGATTTTCCTTACTGAAGCTCCCCTGATGCTGACTCGAATGTGTATTTTCAATTTTGCCAATTGTTGGAGACTAAATGCAGGCACAACTACTGAGCATTGGTTTAACCAAGAGATAAACCAGAGACAGGAGAGAGCTGAAGGAGGAAACAGAGATAACTTAATTTGCAGGACCCAGGCCTGGCTGCCTCCTTCCGCTGGGAACAGCACAGTCCATCTTTGGGACCTCACTCTGTCTCTTCCTCACACAGAAAGAAGGGAGAAAGTCTGGAGCAACCAGAGCTGCTGGGGAGAAAGTGGTGGTGCTTATCCCAACCTGTTCACTCCAGGCAAAAACGAATTATGGACCAGCAAAGGGGAGGATTTCTGAAAGAGCCAGGGACTTTTTAGTCTGAGCAGCCACCCCAGAACTGTTCTGGCAGGTGGTCATGGAAGGAGTGGCAGCCCACCCACCACGAGCTTTTCAAGTTCCAGCTTTTGTTTTCCAGCATATCCCAGCTCACTCCTGCTGCTGAGGTCCTCTCTGTGCACAGCTAGGACAGCTGGCTGTGTGTAGGAACATACGTGGCTCCCACCTTCAGGAGAGGTGGGACATTAGATTGATTGATTGATTGATTGATTGATTGATTGATTTTTAAATTCTTCTATTCAATCAAAACCGGTTTATTTTGGTGAGAGTTTTAAATTGTAATGTGATACATAGCAGTGATATTTGCCTCCTTAGGCAGTGCTTGTGAGTGTGCACCAGCCTGGGGGCACGAGCAGCCCAGCAGGACAAGACCATGTGCAGAGAAGCCTGAACCATTCAAATCCTGTTGTAAGAGAATGAAACTTCTGCCAAGACCTCCTTTGTCTCGGGATTTCACTTACATACAGCACAAAGGTTGCACCATCTTTAAGAGGTAATTAAATCTTGAAGCTGCAGGGGCTGGGGGAATATTTTTGTACAGTGCATTGGCACTCTGTGTCTATTCCCAAGGTAATTTTGATCTATCACTGGGGAACACTAAAGATAAGGGAGTATTTTCAAGGTCAATAAGTCTGCAGAAACTCAGACCGCTCCAGAAAAGCAATCTAAAATAAAAATCATCCCAATGTTTATCCATGGTTAATTAAAAGTTGTGTAGAAAGTTATACTGAGAGGAAAAAACTGTGGTTTGGATGCACTTTGTCAGTATTTTGTTGACAAAGTTCAGGTTTAAAGCTTTAAATGACAATTTTAATATTTATAGAAATAAGAGAGAATCAGAATTTATTGACTGAGAAAAAAAAAAAGCACGTGGTTTCTAACTGGGAGTAGTTTTTTGTCTAAAAGTTCCAGATCAATAGAAATCAATATGTTGCTGAAATGCTGTAAGAATATAGAAGTCTGAATGAAAAATAAGGAAAGGTTTGTAATTCATCCATCTGTAATGTAATCCACATGCACATTTTTGCCTTTCTGCTGGTTGCACTCATCACTGTAATATATGCCCTGGATCATTAGACAGATATATGGATTTAATTATAAAACAATATCAGAGGTTAATTCTTAATTAATCCTTAAGTACCTAATTTAAGTACCTTAAATTCTCTCTCCAGATAATGGAGAGGTGGAAGTGGGGACACTGAAGGTGTATGAGGAGATCTGGAATTGCCATCTGGGTGTGCTTATTTCTCTTTTCATTGTTGTCTGTCTGTGAGTATGTATAAATATAAATATAAACAAACCCATAAATATAAATATAAATATAAATATAAATATAAATATAAATATAAATATAAATATAAATATAAATATAA